>OZ005660.1:174173405-174645613 GCA_963930645.1 Salticus scenicus | reverse complement strand
ACAATGAGTTTTACTTATCCCCCCCCCCCCCCAACTTCCCACCCCAATCTGAAGTTTTCTTTTTAATTAAATGTTTTTCTTGTTTGATAAAAAAGAGAATGGCGGTTATCCAGCGAGCAAATTTCAAATTACACCATAGAAACAGAGAAAAAGAAATAACTAAATAAAAGGACGTATTTGGAGGTCGAATAAAATAAATCACAACCCTTTCGAGCCCGGATAGCTCAGTCGGTAGAGCGTTAGGCTTTTAACCTAACGGTCCAGGGTTCGAGTCCCTGTTCGGGCGTTAATTTTTGTTCCAAGAAATTATGTAAACTTTGGGAATTTCGTAAACCCTGTAAACGAATGATGTTGACAAAACTATTATTCAGTGACTTGCTATCAAATGAACAGTATTCGTTATATTAAAATTAGGGTGTTCCAATACAATTTTTTCGAGCCATAGAAATCAAATTAGTCTGAGATCCCAGATGGTCTAGTGGTTAGGATTCCTGGCTTTCACCCCGGCGGCCCGGGTTCGATTCCCGGTCTGGGAAAATAACTTTTGCCTTTCATTTCATATCTACGTGTAGATAGGACATATGAACACCAGGGGATGATTAATGTATAGTTCAATCGAATGCAGAGTTGATTTCGTTTGAGTAAAACCATTTTTATAAAAGCGCGCCAGTTTCAAAATCTCTTGAAAACTTTGTACAGCACGTTTATGTGTAGTCGTGGCCGAGTGGTTAAGGCGATGGACTAGAAATCCATTGGGATCTTCCCGCGTAAGTTCGAATCTTACCGACTACGGGTTGATTTTTCTTTATTAAAAATATTTCAATTTAACATTTATTTTTTCTTTCCGAGAAAAAGACAATGAGTTTTACTTATCCCCCCCCCCCCAACTTCCCACCCCAATCTGAAGTTTTCTTTTTAATTAAATGTTTTTCTTGTTTGATAAAAAAGAGAATGGCGGTTATCCAGCGAGCAAATTTCAAATTACACCATAGAAACAGAGAAAAAGAAATAACTAAATAAAAGGACGTATTTGGAGGTCGAATAAAATAAATCACAACCCCTTCGAGCCCGGATAGCTCAGTCGGTAGAGCGTTAGGCTTTTAACCTAACGGTCCAGGGTTTGAGTCCCTGTTCGGGCGTTAATTTTTGTTCCAAGAAATTATGTAAACTTTGGGAATTTCGTAAACCCTGTAAACGAATGATGTTGACAAAACTATTATTCAGTGACTTGCTATCAAATGAACAGTATTCGTTATATTAAAATTAGGGTGTTCCAATACAATTTTTTCGAGCCATTAAAATCAAATTAGTCTGAGATCCCAGATGGTCTAGTGGTTAGGATTCCTGGCTTTCACCCAGGCGGCCCGGGTTCGATTCCCGGTCTGGGAAAATAACTTTTGCCTTTCATTTCATATCTACGTGTAGATAGGACATATGAACACCAGGGGATGATTAATGTATAGTTCAATCGAATGCAGAGTTGATTTCGTTTGAGTAAAACCATTTTTATAAAAGCGCGCCAGTTTCAAAATCTCTTGAAAACTTTGTACAGCACGTTTATGTGTAGTCGTGGCCGAGTGGTTAAGGCGATGGACTAGAAATCCATTGGGATCTTCCCGCGTAAGTTCGAATCTTACCGACTACGGGTTGATTTTTCTTTATTAAAAATATTTCAATTTAACATTTATTTTTCCTTTCCGAGAAAAAGACAATGAGTTTTACTTATCCCCCCCCCCCCCAACTTCCCACCCCAATCTGAAGTTTTCTTTTTAATTAAATGTTTTTCTTGTTTGATAAAAAAGAGAATGGCGGTTATCCAGCGAGCAAATTTCAAATTACACCATAGAAACAGAGAAAAAGAATTAACTAAATAAAAGGACGTATTTGGAGGTCGAATAAAATAAATCACAACCCTTTCGAGCCCGGATAGCTCAGTCGGTAGAGCGTTAGGCTTTTAACCTAACGGTCCAGGGTTCGAGTCCCTGTTCGGGCGTTAATTTTTGTTCCAAGAAATTATGTAAACTTTGGGAATTTCGTAAACCCTGTAAACGAATGATGTTGACAAAACTATTATTCAGTGACTTGCTATCAAATGAACAGTATTCGTTATATTAAAATTAGGGTGTTCCAATACAATTTTTTCGAGCCATAGAAATCAAATTAGTCTGAGATCCCAGATGGTCTAGTGGTTAGGATTCCTGGCTTTCACCCCGGCGGCCGGGTTCGATTCCCGGTCTGGGAAAATAACTTTTGCCTTTCATTTCATATCTACGTGTAGATAGGACATATGAACACCAGGGGATGATTAATGTATAGTTCAATCGAATGCAGAGTTGATTTCGTTTGAGTAAAACCATTTTTATAAAAGCGCGCCAGTTTCAAAATCTCTTGAAAACTTTGTACAGCACGTTTATGTGTAGTCGTGGCCGAGTGGTTAAGGCGATGGACTAGAAATCCATTGGGATCTTCCCGCGTAAGTTCGAATCTTACCGACTACGGGTTGATTTTTCTTTATTAAAAATATTTCAATTTAACATTTATTTTTTCTTTCCGAGAAAAGACAATGAGTTTTACTTATCCCCCCCCCCCCCAACTTCCCACCCCAATCTGAAGTTTTCTTTTTAATTAAATGTTTTTCTTGTTTGATAAAAAAGAGAATGGCGGTTATCCAGCGAGCAAATTTCAAATTACACCATAGAAACAGAGAAAAAGAATTAACTAAATAAAAGGACGTATTTGGAGGTCGAATAAAATAGATCACAACCCCTTCGAGCCCGGATAGCTCAGTCGGTAGAGCGTTAGGCTTTTAACCTAACGGTCCAGGGTTCGAGTCCTGTTCGGGCGTTAATTTTGTTCCAAGAAATTATGTAAACTTTGGGAATTTCGTAAACCCTGTAAACGAATGATGTTGACAAAACTATTATTCAGTGACTTGCTATCAAATGAACAGTATTCGTTATATTAAAATTAGGGTGTTCCAATACAATTTTTTCGAGCCATTAAAATCAAATTAGTCTGAGATCCCAGATGGTCTAGTGGTTAGGATTCCTGGCTTTCACCCAGGCGGCCCGGGTTCGATTCCCGGTCTGGGAAAATAACTTTTGCCTTTCATTTCATATCTACGTGTAGATAGGACATATGAACACCAGGGGATGATTAATGTATAGTTCAATCGAATGCAGAGTTGATTTCGTTTGAGTAAAACCATTTTTATAAAAGCGCGCCAGTTTCAAAATCTCTGAAAACTTTGTACAGCACGT
The DNA here is from genome assembly GCA_963930645.1 of Salticus scenicus. NCBI lineage: Eukaryota > Metazoa > Arthropoda > Arachnida > Araneae > Salticidae > Salticus > Salticus scenicus. Next base: position 174,642,353 of record OZ005660.1, on the reverse strand, counting down.
TTATGTGTAGTCGTGGCCGAGTGGTTAAGGCGATGGACTAGAAATCCATTGGGATCTTCCCGCGTAAGTTCGAATCTTACCGACTACGGGTTGATTTTTCTTTATTAAAAATATTTCAATTTAACATTTATTTTTTCTTTCCGAGAAAAAGACAATGAGTTTTACTTATCCCCCCCCCCCCCCAACTTCCCACCCCAATCTGAAGTTTTCTTTTTAATTAAATGTTTTTCTTGTTTGATAAAAAAGAGAATGGCGGTTATCCAGCGAGCAAATTTCAAATTACACCATAGAAACAGAGAAAAAGAAATAACTAAATAAAAGGACGTATTTGGAGGTCGAATAAAATAAATCACAACCCCTTCGAGCCCGGATAGCTCAGTCGGTAGAGCGTTAGGCTTTTAACCTAACGGTCCAGGGTTCGAGTCCCTGTTCGGGCGTTAATTTTTGTTCCAAGAAATTATGTAAACTTTGGGAATTTCGTAAACCCTGTAAACGAATGATGTTGACAAAACTATTATTCAGTGACTTGCTATCAAATGAACAGTATTCGTTATATTAAAATTAGGGTGTTCCAATACAATTTTTTCGAGCCATTAAAATCAAATTAGTCTGAGATCCCAGATGGTCTAGTGGTTAGGATTCCTGGCTTTCACCCAGGCGGCCCGGGTTCGATTCCCGGTCTGGGAAAATAACTTTTGCCTTTCATTTCATATCTACGTGTAGATAGGACATATGAACACCAGGGGATGATTAATGTATAGTTCAATCGAATGCAGAGTTGATTTCGTTTGAGTAAAACCATTTTTATAAAAGCGCGCCAGTTTCAAAATCTCTTGAAAACTTTGTACAGCACGTTTATGTGTAGTCGTGGCCGAGTGGTTAAGGCGATGGACTAGAAATCCATTGGGATCTTCCCGCGTAAGTTCGAATCTTACCGACTACGGGTTGATTTTTCTTTATTAAAAATATTTCAATTTAACATTTATTTTTTCTTTCCGAGAAAAAGACAATGAGTTTTACTTATCCCCCCCCCCCAACTTCCCACCCCAATCTGAAGTTTTCTTTTTAATTAAATGTTTTTCTTGTTTGATAAAAAAGAGAATGGCGGTTATCCAGCGAGCAAATTTCAAATTACACCATAGAAACAGAGAAAAAGAAAATAACTAAATAAAAGGACGTATTTGGAGGTCGAATAAAATAAATCACAACCCCTTCGAGCCCGGATAGCTCAGTCGGTAGAGCGTTAGGCTTTAACCTAACGGTCCAGGGTTCGAGTCCCTGTTCGGGCGTTAATTTTTGTTCCAAGAAATTATGTAAACTTTGGGAATTTCGTAAACCCTGTAAACGAATGATGTTGACAAAACTATTATTCAGTGACTTGCTATCAAATGAACAGTATTCGTTATATTAAAATTAGGGTGTTCCAATACAATTTTTTCGAGCCATTAAAATCAAATTAGTCTGAGATCCCAGATGGTCTAGTGGTTAGGATTCCTGGCTTTCACCCAGGCGGCCCGGGTTCGATTCCCGGTCTGGGAAAATAACTTTTGCCTTTCATTTCATATCTACGTGTAGATAGGACATATGAACACCAGGGGATGATTAATGTATAGTTCAATCGAATGCAGAGTTGATTTCGTTTGAGTAAAACCATTTTTATAAAAGCGCGCCAGTTTCAAAATCTCTTGAAAACTTTGTACAGCACGTTTATGTGTAGTCGTGGCCGAGTGGTTAAGGCGATGGACTAGAAATCCATTGGGATCTTCCCGCGTAAGTTCGAATCTTACCGACTACGGGTTGATTTTTCTTTATTAAAAATATTTCAATTTAACATTTATTTTTTCTTTCCGAGAAAAAGACAATGAGTTTTACTTATCCCCCCCCCCCCCCCCAACTTCCCACCCCAATCTGAAGTTTTCTTTTTAATTAAATGTTTTTCTTGTTTGATAAAAAAGAGAATGGCGGTTATCCAGCGAGCAAATTTCAAATTACACCATAGAAACAGAGAAAAAGAAATAACTAAATAAAAGGACGTATTTGGAGGTCGAATAAAATAAATCACAACCCCTTCGAGCCCGGATAGCTCAGTCGGTAGAGCGTTAGGCTTTTAACCTAACGGTCCAGGGTTCGAGTCCCTGTTCGGGCGTAAATTTTTGTTCCAAGAAATTATGTAAACTTTGGGAATTTCGTAAACCCTGTAAACGAATGATGTTGACAAAACTATTATTCAGTGACTTGCTATCAAATGAACAGTATTCGTTATATTAAAATTAGGGTGTTCCAATACAATTTTTTCGAGCCATTAAAATCAAATTAGTCTGAGATCCCAGATGGTCTAGTGGTTAGGATTCCTGGCTTTCACCCAGGCGGCCCGGGTTCGATTCCCGGTCTGGGAAAATAACTTTTGCCTTTCATTTCATATCTACGTGTAGATAGGACATATGAACACCAGGGGATGATTAATGTATAGTTCAATCGAATGCAGAGTTGATTTCGTTTGAGTAAAACCATTTTTATAAAAGCGCGCCAGTTTCAAAATCTCTTGAAAACTTTGTACAGCACGTTTATGTGTAGTCGTGGCCGAGTGGTTAAGGCGATGGACTAGAAATCCATTGGGATCTTCCCGCGTAAGTTCGAATCTTACCGACTACGAGTTGATTTTTCTTTATTAAAAATATTTCAATTTAACATTTATTTTTTCTTTCCGAGAAAAAGACAATGAGTTTTACTTATCCCCCCCCCCCAACTTCCCACCCCAATCTGAAGTTTTCTTTTTAATTAAATGTTTTTCTTGTTTGATAAAAAAGAGAATGGCGGTTATCCAGCGAGCAAATTTCAAATTACACCATAGAAACAGAGAAAAAGAAATAACTAAATAAAAGGACGTATTTGGAGGTCGAATAAAATAAATCACAACCCCTTCGAGCCCGGATAGCTCAGTCGGTAGAGCGTTAGGCTTTTAACCTAACGGTCCAGGGTTCGAGTCCCTGTTCGGGCGTTAATTTTTGTTCCAAGAAATTATGTAAACTTTGGGAATTTCGTAAACCCTGTAAACGAATGATGTTGACAAAACTATTATTCAGTGACTTGCTATCAAATGAACAGTATTCGTTATATTAAAATTAGGGTGTTCCAATACAATTTTTTCGAGCCATTAAAATCAAATTAGTCTGAGATCCCAGATGGTCTAGTGGTTAGGATTCCTGGCTTTCACCCAGGCGGCCCGGGTTCGATTCCCGGTCTGGGAAAATAACTTTTGCCTTTCATTTCATATCTACGTGTAGATAGGACATATGAACACCAGGGGATGATTAATGTATAGTTCAATCGAATGCAGAGTTGATTTCGTTTGAGTAAAACCATTTTTATAAAAGCGCGCCAGTTTCAAAATCTCTTGAAAACTTTGTACAGCACGTTTATGTGTAGTCGTGGCCGAGTGGTTAAGGCGATGGACTAGAAATCCATTGGGATCTTCCCGCGTAAGTTCGAATCTTACCGACTACGGGTTGATTTTTCTTTATTAAAAATATTTCAATTTAACATTTATTTTTTCTTTCCGAGAAAAAGACAATGAGTTTTACTTATCCCCCCCCCCCAACTTCCCACCCCAATCTGAAGTTTTCTTTTTAATTAAATGTTTTTCTTGTTTGATAAAAAAGAGAATGGCGGTTATCCAGCGAGCAAATTTCAAATTACACCATAGAAACAGAGAAAAAGAAATAACTAAATAAAAGGACGTATTTGGAGGTCGAATAAAATAAATCACAACCCCTTCGAGCCCGGATAGCTCAGTCGGTAGAGCGTTAGGCTTTTAACCTAACGGTCCAGGGTTCGAGTCCCTGTTCGGGCGTTAATTTTTGTTCCAAGAAATTATGTAAACTTTGGGAATTTCGTAAACCCTGTAAACGAATGATGTTGACAAAACTATTATTCAGTGACTTGCTATCAAATGAACAGTATTCGTTATATTAAAATTAGGGTGTTCCAATACAATTTTTTCGAGCCATTAAAATCAAATTAGTCTGAGATCCCAGATGGTCTAGTGGTTAGGATTCCTGGCTTTCACCCAGGCGGCCCGGGTTCGATTCCCGGTCTGGGAAAATAACTTTTGCCTTTCATTTCATATCTACGTGTAGATAGGACATATGAACACCAGGGGATGATTAATGTATAGTTCAATCGAATGCAGAGTTGATTTCGTTTGAGTAAAACCATTTTTATAAAAGCGCGCCAGTTTCAAAATCTCTTGAAAACTTTGTACAGCACGTTTATGTGTAGTCGTGGCCGAGTGGTTAAGGCGATGGACTAGAAATCCATTGGGATCTTCCCGCGTAAGTTCGAATCTTACCGACTACGGGTTGATTTTTCTTTATTAAAAATATTTCAATTTAACATTTATTTTTTCTTTCCGAGAAAAAGACAATGAGTTTTACTTATCCCCCCCCCCCAACTTCCCACACCAATCTGAAGTTTTCTTTTTAATTAAATGTTTTTCTTGTTTGATAAAAAAGAGAATGGCGGTTATCCAGCGAGCAAATTTCAAATTACACCATAGAAACAGAGAAAAAGAAATAACTAAATAAAAGGACGTATTTGGAGGTCGAATAAAATAAATCACAACCCCTTCGAGCCCGGATAGCTCAGTCGGTAGAGCGTTAGGCTTTTAACCTAACGGTCCAGGGTTCGAGTCCCTGTTCGGGCGTTAATTTTTGTTCCAAGAAATTATGTAAACTTTGGGAATTTCGTAAACCCTGTAAACGAATGATGTTGACAAAACTATTATTCAGTGACTTGCTATCAAATGAACAGTATTCGTTATATTAAAATTAGGGTGTTCCAATACAATTTTTTCGAGCCATTAAAATCAAATTAGTCTGAGATCCCAGATGGTCTAGTGGTTAGGATTCCTGGCTTTCACCCAGGCGGCCCGGGTTCGATTCCCGGTCTGGGAAAATAACTTTTGCCTTTCATTTCATATCTACGTGTAGATAGGACATATGAACACCAGGGGATGATTAATGTATAGTTCAATCGAATGCAGAGTTGATTTCGTTTGAGTAAAACCATTTTTATAAAAGCGCGCCAGTTTCAAAATCTCTTGAAAACTTTGTACAGCACGTTTATGTGTAGTCGTGGCCGAGTGGTTAAGGCGATGGACTAGAAATCCATTGGGATCTTCCCGCGTAAGTTCGAATCTTACCGACTACGGGTTGATTTTTCTTTATTAAAAATATTTCAATTTAACATTTATTTTTTCTTTCCGAGAAAAAGACAATGAGTTTTACTTATCCCCCCCCCCAACTTCCCACCCCAATCTGAAGTTTTCTTTTTAATTAAATGTTTTTCTTGTTTGATAAAAAAGAGAATGGCGGTTATCCAGCGAGCAAATTTCAAATTACACCATAGAAACAGAGAAAAAGAAATAACTAAATAAAAGGACGTATTTGGAGGTCGAATAAAATAAATCACAACCCCTTCGAGCCCGGATAGCTCAGTCGGTAGAGCGTTAGGCTTTTAACCTAACGGTCCAGGGTTCGAGTCCCTGTTCGGGCGTTAATTTTTGTTCCAAGAAATTATGTAAACTTTGGGAATTTCGTAAACCCTGTAAACGAATGATGTTGACAAAACTATTATTCAGTGACTTGCTATCAAATGAACAGTATTCGTTATATTAAAATTAGGGTGTTCCAATACAATTTTTTCGAGCCATTAAAATCAAATTAGTCTGAGATCCCAGATGGTCTAGTGGTTAGGATTCCTGGCTTTCACCCAGGCGGCCCGGGTTCGATTCCCGGTCTGGGAAAATAACTTTTGCCTTTCATTTCATATCTACGTGTAGATAGGACATATGAACACCAGGGGATGATTAATGTATAGTTCAATCGAATGCAGAGTTGATTTCGTTTGAGTAAAACCATTTTTATAAAAGCGCGCCAGTTTCAAAATCTCTTGAAAACTTTGTACAGCACGTTTATGTGTAGTCGTGGCCGAGTGGTTAAGGCGATGGACTAGAAATCCATTGGGATCTTCCCGCGTAAGTTCGAATCTTACCGACTACGGGTTGATTTTTCTTTATTAAAAATATTTCAATTTAACATTTATTTTTTCTTTCCGAGAAAAAGACAATGAGTTTTACTTATCCCCCCCCCCCAACTTCCCACCCCAATCTGAAGTTTTCTTTTTAATTAAATGTTTTTCTTGTTTGATAAAAAAGAGAATGGCGGTTATCCAGCGAGCAAATTTCAAATTACACCATAGAAACAGAGAAAAAGAAATAACTAAATAAAAGGACGTATTTGGAGGTCGAATAAAATAAATCACAACCCCTTCGAGCCCGGATAGCTCAGTCGGTAGAGCGTTAGGCTTTTAACCTAACGGTCCAGGGTTCGAGTCCCTGTTCGGGCGTTAATTTTTGTTCCAAGAAATTATGTAAACTTTGGGAATTTCGTAAACCCTGTAAACGAATGATGTTGACAAAACTATTATTCAGTGACTTGCTATCAAATGAACAGTATTCGTTATATTAAAATTAGGGTGTTCCAATACAATTTTTTCGAGCCATTAAAATCAAATTAGTCTGAGATCCCAGATGGTCTAGTGGTTAGGATTCCTGGCTTTCACCCAGGCGGCCCGGGTTCGATTCCCGGTCTGGGAAAATAACTTTTGCCTTTCATTTCATATCTACGTGTAGATAGGACATATGAACACCAGGGGATGATTAATGTATAGTTCAATCGAATGCAGAGTTGATTTCGTTTGAGTAAAACCATTTTTATAAAAGCGCGCCAGTTTCAAAATCTCTTGAAAACTTTGTACAGCACGTTTATGTGTAGTCGTGGCCGAGTGGTTAAGGCGATGGACTAGAAATCCATTGGGATCTTCCCGCGTAAGTTCGAATCTTACCGACTACGGGTTGATTTTTCTTTATTAAAAATATTTCAATTTAACATTTATTTTTTCTTTCCGAGAAAAAGACAATGAGTTTTACTTATCCCCCCCCCCCCAACTTCCCACCCCAATCTGAAGTTTTCTTTTTAATTAAATGTTTTTCTTGTTTGATAAAAAAGAGAATGGCGGTTATCCAGCGAGCAAATTTCAAATTACACCATAGAAACAGAGAAAAAGAAATAACTAAATAAAAGGACGTATTTGGAGGTCGAATAAAATAAATCACAACCCCTTCGAGCCCGGATAGCTCAGTCGGTAGAGCGTTAGGCTTTTAACCTAACGGTCCAGGGTTCGAGTCCCTGTTCGGGCGTTAATTTTTGTTCCAAGAAATTATGTAAACTTTGGGAATTTCGTAAACCCTGTAAACGAATGATGTTGACAAAACTATTATTCAGTGACTTGCTATCAAATGAACAGTATTCGTTATATTAAAATTAGGGTGTTCCAATACAATTTTTTCGAGCCATTAAAATCAAATTAGTCTGAGATCCCAGATGGTCTAGTGGTTAGGAATCCTGGCTTTCACCCAGGCGGCCCGGGTTCGATTCCCGGTCTGGGAAAATAACTTTTGCCTTTCATTTCATGTCTTCGTGTAGATAGGACATATGAACACCAGGGGATGATTAATGTATAGTTCAATCGAATGCAGAGTTGATTTCGTTTGAGTAAAACCATTTTTATAAAAGCGCGCCAGTTTCAAAATCTCTTGAAAACTTTGTACAGCACGTTTATGTGTAGTCGTGGCCGAGTGGTTAAGGCGATGGACTAGAAATCCATTGGGATCTTCCCGCGTAAGTTCGAATCTTACCGACTACGGGTTGATTTTTCTTTATTAAAAATATTTCAATTTAACATTTATTTTTTCTTTCCGAGAAAAAGACAATGAGTTTTACTTATCCCCCCCCCCCCCCAACTTCCCACCCCAATCTGAAGTTTTCTTTTTAATTAAATGTTTTCCTTGTTTGATAAAAAAGAGAATGGCGGTTATCCAGCGAGCAAATTTCAAATTACACCATAGAAACAGAGAAAAAGAAATAACTAAATAAAAGGACGTATTTGGAGGTCGAATAAAATAAATCACAACCCCTTCGAGCCCGGATAGCTCAGTCGGTAGAGCGTTAGGCTTTTAACCTAACGGTCCAGGGTTCGAGTCCCTGTTCGGGCATTAATTTTTGTTCCAAGAAATTATGTAAACTTTGGGAATTTCGTAAACCCTGTAAACGAATGATGTTGACAAAACTATTATTCAGTGACTTGCTATCAAATGAACAGTATTCGTTATATTAAAATTAGGGTGTTCCAATACAATTTTTTCGAGCCATTAAAATCAAATTAGTCTGAGATCCCAGATGGTCTAGTGGTTAGGATTCCTGGCTTTCACCCAGGCGGCCCGGGTTCGATTCCCGGTCTGGGAAAATAACTTTTGCCTTTCATTTCATATCTACACGTGTAGATAGGACATATGAACACCAGGGGATGATTAATGTATAGTTCAATCGAATGCAGAGTTGATTTCGTTTGAGTAAAACCATTTTTATAAAAGCGCGCCAGTTTCAAAATCTCTTGAAAACTTTGTACAGCACGTTTATGTGTAGTCGTGGCCGAGTGGTTAAGGCGATGGACTAGAAATCCATTGGGATCTTCCCGCGTAAGTTCGAATCTTACCGACTACGGGTTGATTTTTCTTTATTAAAAATATTTCAATTTAACATTTATTTTTTCTTTCCGAGAAAAAGACAATGAGTTTTACTTACCCCCCCCCCCCCAACTTCCCACCCCAATCTGAAGTTTTCTTTTTAATTAAATGTTTTTCTTGTTTGATAAAAAAGAGAATGGCGGTTATCCAGCGAGCAAATTTCAAATTACACCATAGAAACAGAGAAAAAGAAATAACTAAATAAAAGGACGTATTTGGAGGTCGAATAAAATAAATCACAACCCCTTCGAGCCCGGATAGCTCAGTCGGTAGAGCGTTAGGCTTTTAACCTAACGGTCCAGGGTTCGAGTCCCTGTTCGGGCGTTAATTTTTGTTCCAAGAAATTATGTAAACTTTGGGAATTTCGTAAACCCTGTAAACGAATGATGTTGACAAAACTATTATTCAGTGACTTGCTATCAAATGAACAGTATTCGTTATATTAAAATTAGGGTGTTCCAATACAATTTTTTCGAGCCATTAAAATCAAATTAGTCTGAGATCCCAGATGGTCTAGTGGTTAGGATTCCTGGCTTTCACCCAGGCGGCCCGGGTTCGATTCCCGGTCTGGGAAAATAACTTTTGCCTTTCATTTCATATCTACGTGTAGATAGGACATATGAACACCAGGGGATGATTAATGTATAGTTCAATCGAATGCAGAGTTGATTTCGTTTGAGTAAAACCATTTTTATAAAAGCGCGCCAGTTTCAAAATCTCTTGAAAACTTTGTACAGCACGTTTATGTGTAGTCGTGGCCGAGTGGTTAAGGCGATGGACTAGAAATCCGTTGGGATCTTCCCGCGTAAGTTCGAATCTTACCGACTACGGGTTGATTTTTCTTTATTAAAAATATTTCAATTTAACATTTATTTTTTCTTTCCGAGAAAAAGACAATGAGTTTTACTTATCCCCCCCCCCCAACTTCCCACCCCAATCTGAAGTTTTCTTTTTAATTAAATGTTTTTCTTGTTTGATAAAAAAGAGAATGGCGGTTATCCAGCGAGCAAATTTCAAATTACACCATAGAAACAGAGAAAAAGAAATAACTAAATAAAAGGACGTATTTGGAGGTCGAATAAAATAAATCACAACCCCTTCGAGCCCGGATAGCTCAGTCGGTAGAGCGTTAGGCTTTTAACCTAACGGTCCAGGGTTCGAGTCCCTGTTCGGGCGTTAATTTTTGTTCCAAGAAATTATGTAAACTTTGGGAATTTCGTAAACCCTGTAAACGAATGATGTTGACAAAACTATTATTCAGTGACTTGCTATCAAATGAACAGTATTCGTTATATTAAAATTAGGGTGTTCCAATACAATTTTTTCGAGCCATTAAAATCAAATTAGTCTGAGATCCCAGATGGTCTAGTGGTTAGGATTCCTGGCTTTCACCCAGGCGGCCCGGGTTCGATTCCCGGTCTGGGAAAATAACTTTTGCCTTTCATTTCATATCTACGTGTAGATAGGACATATGAACACCAGGGGATGATTAATGTATAGTTCAATCGAATGCAGAGTTGATTTCGTTTGAGTAAAACCATTTTTATAAAAGCGCGCCAGTTTCAAAATCTCTTGAAAACTTTGTACAGCACGTTTATGTGTAGTCGTGGCCGAGTGGTTAAGGCGATGGACTAGAAATCCATTGGGATCTTCCCGCGTAAGTTCGAATCTTACCGACTACGGGTTGATTTTTCTTTATTAAAAATATTTCAATTTAACATTTATTTTTTCTTTCCGAGAAAAAGACAATGAGTTTTACTTATCCCCCCCCCCCCCAACTTCCCACCCCAATCTGAAGTTTTCTTTTTAATTAAATGTTTTTCTTGTTTGATAAAAAAGAGAATGGCGGTTATCCAGCGAGCAAATTTCAAATTACACCATAGAAACAGAGAAAAAGAAATAACTAAATAAAAGGACGTATTTGGAGGTCGAATAAAATAAATCACAACCCCTTCGAGCCCGGATAGCTCAGTCGGTAGAGCGTTAGGCTTTTAACCTAACGGTCCAGGGTTCGAGTCCCTGTTCGGGCGTTAATTTTTGTTCCAAGAAATTATGTAAACTTTGGGAATTTCGTAAACCCTGTAAACGAATGATGTTGACAAAACTATTATTCAGTGACTTGCTATCAAATGAACAGTATTCGTTATATTAAAATTAGGGTGTTCCAATACAATTTTTTCGAGCCATTAAAATCAAATTAGTCTGAGATCCCAGATGGTCTAGTGGTTAGGATTCCTGGCTTTCACCCAGGCGGCCCGGGTTCGATTCCCGGTCTGGGAAAATAACTTTTGCCTTTCATTTCATATCTACGTGTAGATAGGACATATGAACACCAGGGGATGATTAATGTATAGTTCAATCGAATGCAGAGTTGATTTCGTTTGAGTAAAACCATTTTTATAAAAGCGCGCCAGTTTCAAAATCTCTTGAAAACTTTGTACAGCACGTTTATGTGTAGTCGTGGCCGAGTGGTTAAGGCGATGGACTAGAAATCCATTGGGATCTTCCCGCGTAAGTTCGAATCTTACCGACTACGGGTTGATTTTTCTTTATTAAAAATATTTCAATTTAACATTTATTTTTTCTTTCCGAGAAAAAGACAATGAGTTTTACTTATCCCCCCCCCCAACTTCCCACCCCAATCTGAAGTTTTCTTTTTAATTAAATGTTTTTCTTGTTTGATAAAAAAGAGAATGGCGGTTATCCAGCGAGCAAATTTCAAATTACACCATAGAAACAGAGAAAAAGAAATAACTAAATAAAAGGACGTATTTGGAGGTCGAATAAAATAAATCACAACCCCTTCGAGCCCGGATAGCTCAGTCGGTAGAGCGTTAGGCTTTTAACCTAACGGTCCAGGGTTCGAGTCCCTGTTCGGGCGTTAATTTTTGTTCCAAGAAATTATGTAAACTGTGGGAATTTCGTAAACCCTGTAAACGAATGATGTTGACAAAACTATTATTCAGTGACTTGCTATCAAATGAACAGTATTCGTTATATTAAAATTAGGGTGTTCCAATACAATTTTTTCGAGCCATTAAAATCAAATTAGTCTGAGATCCCAGATGGTCTAGTGGTTAGGATTCCTGGCTTTCACCCAGGCGGCCCGGGTTCGATTCCCGGTCTGGGAAAATAACTTTTGCCTTTCATTTCATATCTACACGTGTAGATAGGACATATGAACACCAGGGGATGATTAATGTATAGTTCAATCGAATGCAGAGTTGATTTCGTTTGAGTAAAACCATTTTTATAAAAGCGCGCCAGTTTCAAAATCTCTTGAAAACTTTGTACAGCACGTTTATGTGTAGTCGTGGCCGAGTGGTTAAGGCGATGGACTAGAAATCCATTGGGATCTTCCCGCGTAAGTTCGAATCTTACCGACTACGGGTTGATTTTTCTTTATTAAAAATATTTCAATTTAACATTTATTTTTTCTTTCCGAGAAAAAGACAATGAGTTTTACTTATCCCCCCCCCCCCCCAACTTCCCACCCCAATCTGAAGTTTTCTTTTTAATTAAATGTTTTTCTTGTTTGATAAAAAAGAGAATGGCGGTTATCCAGCGAGCAAATTTCAAATTACACCATAGAAACAGAGAAAAAGAAATAACTAAATAAAAGGACGTATTTGGAGGTCGAATAAAATAAATCACAACCCCTTCGAGCCCGGATAGCTCAGTCGGTAGAGCGTTCGGCTTTTAACCTAACGGTCCAGGGTTCGAGTCCCTGTTCGGGCGTTAATTTTTGTTCCAAGAAATTATGTAAACTTTGGGAATTTCGTAAACCCTGTAAACGAATGATGTTGACAAAACTATTATTCAGTGACTTGCTATCAAATGAACAGTATTCGTTATATTAAAATTAGGGTGTTCCAATACAATTTTTTCGAGCCATTAAAATCAAATTAGTCTGAGATCCCAGATGGTCTAGTGGTTAGGATTCCTGGCTTTCACCCAGGCGGCCCGGGTTCGATTCCCGGTCTGGGAAAATAACTTTTGCCTTTCATTTCATATCTACGTGTAGATAGGACATATGAACACCAGGGGATGATTAATGTATAGTTCAATCGAATGCAGAGTTGATTTCGTTTGAGTAAAACCATTTTTATAAAAGCGCGCCAGTTTCAAAATCTCTTGAAAACTTTGTACAGCACGTTTATGTGTAGTCGTGGCCGAGTGGTTAAGGCGATGGACTAGAAATCCATTGGGATCTTCCCGCGTAAGTTCGAATCTTACCGACTACGGGTTGATTTTTCTTTATTAAAAATATTTCAATTTAACATTTATTTTTTCTTTCCGAGAAAAAGACAATGAGTTTTACTTATCCCCCCCCCCCCCCCAACTTCCCACCCCAATCTGAAGTTTTCTTTTTAATTAAATGTTTTTCTTGTTTGATAAAAAAGAGAATGGCGGTTATCCAGCGAGCAAATTTCAAATTACACCATAGAAACAGAGAAAAAGAAATAACTAAATAAAAGGACGTATTTGGAGGTCGAATAAAATAAATCACAACCCCTTCGAGCCCGGATAGCTCAGTCGGTAGAGCGTTAGGCTTTTAACCTAACGGTCCAGGGTTCGAGTCCCTGTTCGGGCGTTAATTTTTGTTCCAAGAAATTATGTAAACTTTGGGAATTTCGTAAACCCTGTAAACGAATGATGTTGACAAAACTATTATTCAGTGACTTGCTATCAAATGAACAGTATTCGTTATATTAAAATTAGGGTGTTCCAATACAATTTTTTCGAGCCATTAAAATCAAATTAGTCTGAGATCCCAGATGGTCTAGTGGTTAGGATTCCTGGCTTTCACCCAGGCGGCCCGGGTTCGATTCCCGGTCTGGGAAAATAACTTTTGCCTTTCATTTCATATCTACGTGTAGATAGGACATATGAACACCAGGGGATGATTAATGTATAGTTCAATCGAATGCAGAGTTGATTTCGTTTGAGTAAAACCATTTTTATAAAAGCGCGCCAGTTTCAAAATCTCTTGAAAACTTTGTACAGCACGTTTATGTGTAGTCGTGGCCGAGTGGTTAAGGCGATGGACTAGAAATCCATTGGGATCTTCCCGCGTAAGTTCGAATCTTACCGACTACGGGTTGATTTTTCTTTATTAAAAATATTTCAATTTAACATTTATTTTTTCTTTCCGAGAAAAAGACAATGAGTTTTACTTATCCCCCCCCCCCAACTTCCCACCCCAATCTGAAGTTTTCTTTTTAATTAAATGTTTTTCTTGTTTGATAAAAAAGAGAATGGCGGTTATCCAGCGAGCAAATTTCAAATTACACCATAGAAACAGAGAAAAAGAAATAACTAAATAAAAGGACGTATTTGGAGGTCGAATAAAATAAATCACAACCCCTTCGAGCCCGGATAGCTCAGTCGGTAGAGCGTTAGGCTTTTAACCTAACGGTCCAGGGTTCGAGTCCCTGTTCGGGCGTTAATTTTTGTTCCAAGAAATTATGTAAACTTTGGGAATTTCGTAAACCCTGTAAACGAATGATGTTGACAAAACTATTATTCAGTGACTTGCTATCAAATGAACAGTATTCGTTATATTAAAATTAGGGTGTTCCAATACAATTTTTTCGAGCCATTAAAATCAAATTAGTCTGAGATCCCAGATGGTCTAGTGGTTAGGATTCCTGGCTTTCACCCAGGCGGCCCGGGTTCGATTCCCGGTCGGGGAAAATAACTTTTGCCTTTCATTTCATATCTACGTGTAGATAGGACATATGAACACCAGGGGATGATTAATGTATAGTTCAATCGAATGCAGAGTTGATTTCGTTTGAGTAAAACCATTTTTATAAAAGCGCGCCAGTTTCAAAATCTCTTGAAAACTTTGTACAGCACGTTTATGTGTAGTCGTGGCCGAGTGGTTAAGGCGATGGACTAGAAATCCATTGGGATCTTCCCGCGTAAGTTCGAATCTTACCGACTACGGGTTGATTTTTCTTTATTAAAAATATTTCAATTTAACATTTATTTTTTCTTTCCGAGAAAAAGACAATGAGTTTTACTTATCCCCCCCCCCCCAACTTCCCACCCCAATCTGAAGTTTTCTTTTTAATTAAATGTTTTTCTTGTTTGATAAAAAAGAGAATGGCGGTTATCCAGCGAGCAAATTTCAAATTACACCATAGAAACAGAGAAAAAGAAATAACTAAATAAAAGGACGTATTTGGAGGTCGAATAAAATAAATCACAACCCCTTCGAGCCCGGATAGCTCAGTCGGTAGAGCGTTAGGCTTTTAACCTAACGGTCCAGGGTTCGAGTCCCTGTTCGGGCGTTAATTTTTGTTCCAAGAAATTATGTAAACTTTGGGAATTTCGTAAACCCTGTAAACGAATGATGTTGACAAAACTATTATTCAGTGACTTGCTATCAAATGAACAGTATTCGTTATATTAAAATTAGGGTGTTCCAATACAATTTTTTCGAGCCATTAAAATCAAATTAGTCTGAGATCCCAGATGGTCTAGTGGTTAGGATTCCTGGCTTTCACCCAGGCGGCCCGGGTTCGATTCCCGGTCTGGGAAAATAACTTTTGCCTTTCATTTCATATCTACACGTGTAGATAGGACATATGAACACCAGGGGATGATTAATGTATAGTTCAATCGAATGCAGAGTTGATTTCGTTTGAGTAAAACCATTTTTATAAAAGCGCGCCAGTTTCAAAATCTCTTGAAAACTTTGTACAGCACGTTTATGTGTAGTCGTGGCCGAGTGGTTAAGGCGATGGACTAGAAATCCATTGGGATCTTCCCGCGTAAGTTCGAATCTTACCGACTACGGGTTGATTTTTCTTTATTAAAAATATTTCAATTTAACATTTATTTTTTCTTTCCGAGAAAAAGACAATGAGTTTTACTTATCCCCCCCCCCCAACTTCCCACCCCAATCTGAAGTTTTCTTTTTAATTAAATGTTTTTCTTGTTTGATAAAAAAGAGAATGGCGGTTATCCAGCGAGCAAATTTCAAATTACACCATAGAAACAGAGAAAAAGAAATAACTAAATAAAAGGACGTATTTGGAGGTCGAATAAAATAAATCACAACCCCTTCGAGCCCGGATAGCTCAGTCGGTAGAGCGTTAGGCTTTTAACCTAACGGTCCAGGGTTCGAGTCCCTGTTCGGGCGTTAATTTTTGTTCCAAGAAATTATGTAAACTTTGGGAATTTCGTAAACCCTGTAAACGAATGATGTTGACAAAACTATTATTCAGTGACTTGCTATCAAATGAACAGTATTCGTTATATTAAAATTAGGGTGTTCCAATACAATTTTTTCGAGCCATTAAAATCAAATTAGTCTGAGATCCCAGATGGTCTAGTGGTTAGGATTCCTGGCTTTCACCCAGGCGGCCCGGGTTCGATTCCCGGTCTGGGAAAATAACTTTTGCCTTTCATTTCATATCTACGTGTAGATAGGACATATGAACACCAGGGGATGATTAATGTATAGTTCAATCGAATGCAGAGTTGATTTCGTTTGAGTAAAACCATTTTTATAAAAGCGCGCCAGTTTCAAAATCTCTTGAAAACTTTGTACAGCACGTTTATGTGTAGTCGTGGCCGAGTGGTTAAGGCGATGGACTAGAAATCCATTGGGATCTTCCCGCGTAAGTTCGAATCTTACCGACTACGGGTTGATTTTTCTTTATTAAAAATATTTCAATTTAACATTTATTTTTTCTTTCCGAGAAAAAGACAATGAGTTTTACTTATCCCCCCCCCCCCAACTTCCCACCCCAATCTGAAGTTTTCTTTTTAATTAAATGTTTTTCTTGTTTGATAAAAAAGAGAATGGCGGTTATCCAGCGAGCAAATTTCAAATTACACCATAGAAACAGAGAAAAAGAAATAACTAAATAAAAGGACGTATTTGGAGGTCGAATAAAATAAATCACAACCCCTTCGAGCCCGGATAGCTCAGTCGGTAGAGCGTTAGGCTTTTAACCTAACGGTCCAGGGTTCGAGTCCCTGTTCGGGCGTTAATTTTTGTTCCAAGAAATTATGTAAACTTTGGGAATTTCGTAAACCCTGTAAACGAATGATGTTGACAAAACTATTATTCAGTGACTTGCTATCAAATGAACAGTATTCGTTATATTAAAATTAGGGTGTTCCAATACAATTTTTTCGAGCCATTAAAATCAAATTAGTCTGAGATCCCAGATGGTCTAGTGGTTAGGATTCCTGGCTTTCACCCAGGCGGCCCGGGTTCGATTCCCGGTCTGGGAAAATAACTTTTGCCTTTCATTTCATATCTACGTGTAGATAGGACATATGAACACCAGGGGATGATTAATGTATAGTTCAATCGAATGCAGAGTTGATTTCGTTTGAGTAAAACCATTTTTATAAAAGCGCGCCAGTTTCAAAATCTCTTGAAAACTTTGTACAGCACGTTTATGTGTAGTCGTGGCCGAGTGGTTAAGGCGATGGACTAGAAATCCATTGGGATCTTCCCGCGTAAGTTCGAATCTTACCGACTACGGGTTGATTTTTCTTTATTAAAAATATTTCAATTTAACATTTATTTTTTCTTTCCGAGAAAAAGACAATGAGTTTTACTTATCCCCCCCCCCCCCCAACTTCCCACCCCAATCTGAAGTTTTCTTTTTAATTAAATGTTTTTCTTGTTTGATAAAAAAGAGAATGGCGGTTATCCAGCGAGCAAATTTCAAATTACACCATAGAAACAGAGAAAAAGAAATAACTAAATAAAAGGACGTATTTGGAGGTCGAATAAAATAAATCACAACCCCTTCGAGCCCGGATAGCTCAGTCGGTAGAGCGTTAGGCTTTTAACCTAACGGTCCAGGGTTCGAGTCCCTGTTCGGGCGTTAATTTTTGTTCCAAGAAATTATGTAAACTTTGGGAATTTCGTAAACCCTGTAAACGAATGATGTTGACAAAACTATTATTCAGTGACTTGCTATCAAATGAACAGTATTCGTTATATTAAAATTAGGGTGTTCCAATACAATTTTTTCGAGCCATTAAAATCAAATTAGTCTGAGATCCCAGATGGTCTAGTGGTTAGGATTCCTGGCTTTCACCCAGGCGGCCCGGGTTCGATTCCCGGTCTGGGAAAATAACTTTTGCCTTTCATTTCATATCTACACGTGTAGATAGGACATATGAACACCAGGGGATGATTAATGTATAGTTCAATCGAATGCAGAGTTGATTTCGTTTGAGTAAAACCATTTTTATAAAAGCGCGCCAGTTTCAAAATCTCTTGAAAACTTTGTACAGCACGTTTATGTGTAGTCGTGGCCGAGTGGTTAAGGCGATGGACTAGAAATCCATTGGGATCTTCCCGCGTAAGTTCGAATCTTACCGACTACGGGTTGATTTTTCTTTATTAAAAATATTTCAATTTAACATTTATTTTTTCTTTCCGAGAAAAAGACAATGAGTTTTACTTATCCCCCCCCCCCCAACTTCCCACCCCAATCTGAAGTTTTCTTTTTAATTAAATGTTTTTCTTGTTTGATAAAAAAGAGAATGGCGGTTATCCAGCGAGCAAATTTCAAATTACACCATAGAAACAGAGAAAAAGAAATAACTAAATAAAAGGACGTATTTGGAGGTCGAATAAAATAAATCACAACCCCTTCGAGCCCGGATAGCTCAGTCGGTAGAGCGTTAGGCTTTTAACCTAACGGTCCAGGGTTCGAGTCCCTGTTCGGGCGTTAATTTTTGTTCCAAGAAATTATGTAAACTTTGGGAATTTCGTAAACCCTGTAAACGAATGATGTTGACAAAACTATTATTCAGTGACTTGCTATCAAATGAACAGTATTCGTTATATTAAAATTAGGGTGTTCCAATACAATTTTTTCGAGCCATTAAAATCAAATTAGTCTGAGATCCCAGATGGTCTAGTGGTTAGGATTCCTGGCTTTCACCCAGGCGGCCCGGGTTCGATTCCCGGTCTGGGAAAATAACTTTTGCCTTTCATTTCATATCTACGTGTAGATAGGACATATGAACACCAGGGGATGATTAATGTATAGTTCAATCGAATGCAGAGTTGATTTCGTTTGAGTAAAACCATTTTTATAAAAGCGCGCCAGTTTCAAAATCTCTTGAAAACTTTGTACAGCACGTTTATGTGTAGTCGTGGCCGAGTGGTTAAGGCGATGGACTAGAAATCCATTGGGATCTTCCCGCGTAAGTTCGAATCTTACCGACTACGGGTTGATTTTTCTTTATTAAAAATATTTCAATTTAACATTTATTTTTTCTTTCCGAGAAAAAGACAATGAGTTTTACTTATCCCCCCCCCCCAACTTCCCACCCCAATCTGAAGTTTTCTTTTTAATTAAATGTTTTTCTTGTTTGATAAAAAAGAGAATGGCGGTTATCCAGCGAGCAAATTTCAAATTACACCATAGAAACAGAGAAAAAGAAATAACTAAATAAAAGGACGTATTTGGAGGTCGAATAAAATAAATCACAACCCCTTCGAGCCCGGATAGCTCAGTCGGTAGAGCGTTAGGCTTTTAACCTAACGGTCCAGGGTTCGAGTCCCTGTTCGGGCGTTAATTTTTGTTCCAAGAAATTATGTAAATTTTGGGAATTTCGTAAACCCTGTAAACGAATGATGTTGACAAAACTATTATTCAGTGACTTGCTATCAAATGAACAGTATTCGTTATATTAAAATTAGGGTGTTCCAATACAATTTTTTCGAGCCATTAAAATCAAATTAGTCTGAGATCCCAGATGGTCTAGTGGTTAGGATTCCTGGCTTTCACCCAGGCGGCCCGGGTTCGATTCCCGGTCTGGGAAAATAACTTTTGCCTTTCATTTCATATCTACACGTGTAGATAGGACATATGAACACCAGGGGATGATTAATGTATAGTTCAATCGAATGCAGAGTTGATTTCGTTTGAGTAAAACCATTTTTATAAAAGCGCGCCAGTTTCAAAATCTCTTGAAAACTTTGTACAGCACGTTTATGTGTAGTCGTGGCCGAGTGGTTAAGGCGATGGACTAGAAATCCATTGGGATCTTCCCGCGTAAGTTCGAATCTTACCGACTACGGGTTGATTTTTCTTTATTAAAAATATTTCAATTTAACATTTATTTTTTCTTTCCGAGAAAAAGACAATGAGTTTTACTTATCCCCCCCCCCCCCAACTTCCCACCCCAATCTGAAGTTTTCTTTTTAATTAAATGTTTTTCTTGTTTGATAAAAAAGAGAATGGCGGTTATCCAGCGAGCAAATTTCAAATTACACCATAGAAACAGAGAAAAAGAAATAACTAAATAAAAGGACGTATTTGGAGGTCGAATAAAATAAATCACAACCCCTTCGAGCCCGGATAGCTCAGTCGGTAGAGCGTTAGGCTTTTAACCTAACGGTCCAGGGTTCGAGTCCCTGTTCGGGCGTTAATTTTTGTTCCAAGAAATTATGTAAACTTTGGGAATTTCGTAAACCCTGTAAACGAATGATGTTGACAAAACTATTATTCAGTGACTTGCTATCAAATGAACAGTATTCGTTATATTAAAATTAGGGTGTTCCAATACAATTTTTTCGAGCCATTAAAATCAAATTAGTCTGAGATCCCAGATGGTCTAGTGGTTAGGATTCCTGGCTTTCACCCAGGCGGCCCGGGTTCGATTCCCGGTCTGGGAAAATAACTTTTGCCTTTCATTTCATATCTACGTGTAGATAGGACATATGAACACCAGGGGATGATTAATGTATAGTTCAATCGAATGCAGAGTTGATTTCGTTTGAGTAAAACCATTTTTATAAAAGCGCGCCAGTTTCAAAATCTCTTGAAAACTTTGTACAGCACGTTTATGTGTAGTCGTGGCCGAGTGGTTAAGGCGATGGACTAGAAATCCATTGGGATCTTCCCGCGTAAGTTCGAATCTTACCGACTACGGGTTGATTTTTCTTTATTAAAAATATTTCAATTTAACATTTATTTTTTCTTTCCGAGAAAAAGACAATGAGTTTTACTTATCCCCCCCCCCCCCCAACTTCCCACCCCAATCTGAAGTTTTCTTTTTAATTAAATGTTTTTCTTGTTTGATAAAAAAGAGAATGGCGGTTATCCAGCGAGCAAATTTCAAATTACACCATAGAAACAGAGAAAAAGAAATAACTAAATAAAAGGACGTATTTGGAGGTCGAATAAAATAAATCACAACCCCTTCGAGCCCGGATAGCTCAGTCGGTAGAGCGTTAGGCTTTTAACCTAACGGTCCAGGGTTCGAGTCCCTGTTCGGGCGTTAATTTTTGTTCCAAGAAATTATGTAAACTTTGGGAATTTCGTAAACCCTGTAAACGAATGATGTTGACAAAACTATTATTCAGTGACTTGCTATCAAATGAACAGTATTCGTTATATTAAAATTAGGGTGTTCCAATACAATTTTTTCGAGCCATTAAAATCAAATTAGTCTGAGATCCCAGATGGTCTAGTGGTTAGGATTCCTGGCTTTCACCCAGGCGGCCCGGGTTCGATTCCCGGTCTGGGAAAATAACTTTTGCCTTTCATTTCATATCTACGTGTAGATAGGACATATGAACACCAGGGGATGATTAATGTATAGTTCAATCGAATGCAGAGTTGATTTCGTTTGAGTAAAACCATTTTTATAAAAGCGCGCCAGTTTCAAAATCTCTTGAAAACTTTGTACAGCACGTTTATGTGTAGTCGTGGCCGAGTGGTTAAGGCGATGGACTAGAAATCCATTGGGATCTTCCCGCGTAAGTTCGAATCTTACCGACTACGGGTTGATTTTTCTTTATTAAAAATATTTCAATTTAACATTTATTTTTTCTTTCCGAGAAAAAGACAATGAGTTTTACTTATCCCCCCCCCTCAACTTCCCACCCCAATCTGAAGTTTTCTTTTTAATTAAATGTTTTTCTTGTTTGATAAAAAAGAGAATGGCGGTTATCCAGCGAGCAAATTTCAAATTACACCATAGAAACAGAGAAAAAGAAATAACTAAATAAAAGGACGTATTTGGAGGTCGAATAAAATAAATCACAACCCCTTCGAGCCCGGATAGCTCAGTCGGTAGAGCGTTAGGCTTTTAACCTAACGGTCCAGGGTTCGAGTCCCTGTTCGGGCGTTAATTTTTGTTCCAAGAAATTATGTAAACTTTGGGAATTTCGTAAACCCTGTAAACGAATGATGTTGACAAAACTATTATTCAGTGACTTGCTATCAAATGAACAGTATTCGTTATATTAAAATTAGGGTGTTCCAATACAATTTTTTCGAGCCATTAAAATCAAATTAGTCTGAGATCCCAGATGGTCTAGTGGTTAGGATTCCTGGCTTTCACCCAGGCGGCCCGGGTTCGATTCCCGGTCTGGGAAAATAACTTTTGCCTTTCATTTCATATCTACGTGTAGATAGGACATTTGAACACCAGGGGATGATTAATGTATAGTTCAATCGAATGCAGAGTTGATTTCGTTTGAGTAAAACCATTTTTATAAAAGCGCGCCAGTTTCAAAATCTCTTGAAAACTTTGTACAGCACGTTTATGTGTAGTCGTGGCCGAGTGGTTAAGGCGATGGACTAGAAATCCATTGGGATCTTCCCGCGTAAGTTCGAATCTTACCGACTACGGGTTGATTTTTCTTTATTAAAAATATTTCAATTTAACATTTATTTTTTCTTTCCGAGAAAAAGACAATGAGTTTTACTTATCCCCCCCCCCAACTTCCCACCCCAATCTGAAGTTTTCTTTTTAATTAAATGTTTTTCTTGTTTGATAAAAAAGAGAATGGCGGTTATCCAGCGAGCAAATTTCAAATTACACCATAGAAACAGAGAAAAAGAAATAACTAAATAAAAGGACGTATTTGGAGGTCGAATAAAATAAATCACAACCCCTTCGAGCCCGGATAGCTCAGTCGGTAGAGCGTTAGGCTTTTAACCTAACGGTCCAGGGTTCGAGTCCCTGTTCGGGCATTAATTTTTGTTCCAAGAAATTATGTAAACTTTGGGAATTTCGTAAACCCTGTAAACGAATGATGTTGACAAAACTATTATTCAGTGACTTGCTATCAAATGAACAGTATTCGTTATATTAAAATTAGGGTGTTCCAATACAATTTTTTCGAGCCATTAAAATCAAATTAGTCTGAGATCCCAGATGGTCTAGTGGTTAGGATTCCTGGCTTTCACCCAGGCGGCCCGGGTTCGATTCCCGGTCTGGGAAAATAACTTTTGCCTTTCATTTCATATCTACGTGTAGATAGGACATATGAACACCAGGGGATGATTAATGTATAGTTCAATCGAATGCAGAGTTGATTTCGTTTGAGTAAAACCATTTTTATAAAAGCGCGCCAGTTTCAAAATCTCTTGAAAACTTTGTACAGCACGTTTATGTGTAGTCGTGGCCGAGTGGTTAAGGCGATGGACTAGAAATCCATTGGGATCTTCCCGCGTAAGTTCGAATCTTACCGACTACGGGTTGATTTTTCTTTATTAAAAATATTTCAATTTAACATTTATTTTTTCTTTCCGAGAAAAAGACAATGAGTTTTACTTATCCCCCCCCCCAACTTCCCACCCCAATCTGAAGTTTTCTTTTTAATTAAATGTTTTTCTTGTTTGATAAAAAAGAGAATGGCGGTTATCCAGCGAGCAAATTTCAAATTACACCATAGAAACAGAGAAAAAGAAATAACTAAATAAAAGGACGTATTTGGAGGTCGAATAAAATAAATCACAACCCCTTCGAGCCCGGATAGCTCAGTCGGTAGAGCGTTAGGCTTTTAACCTAACGGTCCAGGGTTCGAGTCCCTGTTCGGGCGTTAATTTTTGTTCCAAGAAATTATGTAAACTTTGGGAATTTCGTAAACCCTGTAAACGAATGATGTTGACAAAACTATTATTCAGTGACTTGCTATCAAATGAACAGTATTCGTTATATTAAAATTAGGGTGTTCCAATACAATTTTTTCGAGCCATTAAAATCAAATTAGTCTGAGATCCCAGATGGTCTAGTGGTTAGGATTCCTGGCTTTCACCCAGGCGGCCCGGGTTCGATTCCCGGTCTGGGAAAATAACTTTTGCCTTTCATTTCATATCTACGTGTAGATAGGACATATGAACACCAGGGGATGATTAATGTATAGTTCAATCGAATGCAGAGTTGATTTCGTTTGAGTAAAACCATTTTTATAAAAGCGCGCCAGTTTCAAAATCTCTTGAAAACTTTGTACAGCACGTTTATGTGTAGTCGTGGCCGAGTGGTTAAGGCGATGGACTAGAAATCCATTGGGATCTTCCCGCGTAAGTTCGAATCTTACCGACTACGGGTTGATTTTTCTTTATTAAAAATATTTCAATTTAACATTTATTTTTTCTTTCCGAGAAAAAGACAATGAGTTTTACTTATCCCCCCCCCCCCAACTTCCCACCCCAATCTGAAGTTTTCTTTTTAATTAAATGTTTTTCTTGTTTGATAAAAAAGAGAATGGCGGTTATCCAGCGAGCAAATTTCAAATTACACCATAGAAACAGAGAAAAAGAAATAACTAAATAAAAGGACGTATTTGGAGGTCGAATAAAATAAATCACAACCCCTTCGAGCCCGGATAGCTCAGTCGGTAGAGCGTTAGGCTTTTAACCTAACGGTCCAGGGTTCGAGTCCCTGTTCGGGCGTTAATTTTTGTTCCAAGAAATTATGTAAACTTTGGGAATTTCGTAAACCCTGTAAACGAATGATGTTGACAAAACTATTATTCAGTGACTTGCTATCAAATGAACAGTATTCGTTATATTAAAATTAGGGTGTTCCAATACAATTTTTTCGAGCCATTAAAATCAAATTAGTCTGAGATCCCAGATGGTCTAGTGGTTAGGATTCCTGGCTTTCACCCAGGCGGCCCGGGTTCGATTCCCGGTCTGGGAAAATAACTTTTGCCTTTCATTTCATATCTACGTGTAGATAGGACATATGAACACCAGGGGATGATTAATGTATAGTTCAATCGAATGCAGAGTTGATTTCGTTTGAGTAAAACCATTTTTATAAAAGCGCGCCAGTTTCAAAATCTCTTGAAAACTTTGTACAGCACGTTTATGTGTAGTCGTGGCCGAGTGGTTAAGGCGATGGACTAGAAATCCATTGGGATCTTCCCGCGTAAGTTCGAATCTTACCGACTACGGGTTGATTTTTCTTTATTAAAAATATTTCAATTTAACATTTATTTTTTCTTTCCGAGAAAAAGACAATGAGTTTTACTTATCCCCCCCCCCCCCAACTTCCCACCCCAATCTGAAGTTTTCTTTTTAATTAAATGTTTTTCTTGTTTGATAAAAAAGAGAATGGCGGTTATCCAGCGAGCAAATTTCAAATTACACCATAGAAACAGAGAAAAAGAAATAACTAAATAAAAGGACGTATTTGGAGGTCGAATAAAATAAATCACAACCCCTTCGAGCCCGGATAGCTCAGTCGGTAGAGCGTTAGGCTTTTAACCTAACGGTCCAGGGTTCGAGTCCCTGTTCGGGCGTTAATTTTTGTTCCAAGAAATTATGTAAACTGTGGGAATTTCGTAAACCCTGTAAACGAATGATGTTGACAAAACTATTATTCAGTGACTTGCTATCAAATGAACAGTATTCGTTATATTAAAATTAGGGTGTTCCAATACAATTTTTTCGAGCCATTAAAATCAAATTAGTCTGAGATCCCAGATGGTCTAGTGGTTAGGATTCCTGGCTTTCACCCAGGCGGCCCGGGTTCGATTCCCGGTCTGGGAAAATAACTTTTGCCTTTCATTTCATATCTACGTGTAGATAGGACATATGAACACCAGGGGATGATTAATGTATAGTTCAATCGAATGCAGAGTTGATTTCGTTTGAGTAAAACCATTTTTATAAAAGCGCGCCAGTTTCAAAATCTCTTGAAAACTTTGTACAGCACGTTTATGTGTAGTCGTGGCCGAGTGGTTAAGGCGATGGACTAGAAATCCATTGGGATCTTCCCGCGTAAGTTCGAATCTTACCGACTACGGGTTGATTTTTCTTTATTAAAAATATTTCAATTTAACATTTATTTTTTCTTTCCGAGAAAAAGACAATGAGTTTTACTTATCCCCCCCCCCCCAACTTCCCACCCCAATCTGAAGTTTTCTTTTTAATTAAATGTTTTTCTTGTTTGATAAAAAAGAGAATGGCGGTTATCCAGCGAGCAAATTTCAAATTACACCATAGAAACAGAGAAAAAGAAATAACTAAATAAAAGGACGTATTTGGAGGTCGAATAAAATAAATCACAACCCCTTCGAGCCCGGATAGCTCAGTCGGTAGAGCGTTAGGCTTTTAACCTAACGGTCCAGGGTTCGAGTCCCTGTTCGGGCGTTAATTTTTGTTCCAAGAAATTATGTAAACTTTGGGAATTTCGTAAACCCTGTAAACGAATGATGTTGACAAAACTATTATTCAGTGACTTGCTATCAAATGAACAGTATTCGTTATATTAAAATTAGGGTGTTCCAATACAATTTTTTCGAGCCATTAAAATCAAATTAGTCTGAGATCCCAGATGGTCTAGTGGTTAGGATTCCTGGCTTTCACCCAGGCGGCCCGGGTTCGATTCCCGGTCTGGGAAAATAACTTTTGCCTTTCATTTCATATCTACGTGTAGATAGGACATATGAACACCAGGGGATGATTAATGTATAGTTCAATCGAATGCAGAGTTGATTTCGTTTGAGTAAAACCATTTTTATAAAAGCGCGCCAGTTTCAAAATCTCTTGAAAACTTTGTACAGCACGTTTATGTGTAGTCGTGGCCGAGTGGTTAAGGCGATGGACTAGAAATCCATTGGGATCTTCCCGCGTAAGTTCGAATCTTACCGACTACGGGTTGATTTTTCTTTATTAAAAATATTTCAATTTAACATTTATTTTTTCTTTCCGAGAAAAAGACAATGAGTTTTACTTATCCCCCCCCCCCCAACTTCCCACCCCAATCTGAAGTTTTCTTTTTAATTAAATGTTTTTCTTGTTTGATAAAAAAGAGAATGGCGGTTATCCAGCGAGCAAATTTCAAATTACACCATAGAAACAGAGAAAAAGAAATAACTAAATAAAAGGACGTATTTGGAGGTCGAATAAAATAAATCACAACCCCTTCGAGCCCGGATAGCTCAGTCGGTAGAGCGTTAGGCTTTTAACCTAACGGTCCAGGGTTCGAGTCCCTGTTCGGGCGTTAATTTTTGTTCCAAGAAATTATGTAAACTTTGGGAATTTCGTAAACCCTGTAAACGAATGATGTTGACAAAACTATTATTCAGTGACTTGCTATCAAATGAACAGTATTCGTTATATTAAAATTAGGGTGTTCCAATACAATTTTTTCGAGCCATTAAAATCAAATTAGTCTGAGATCCCAGATGGTCTAGTGGTTAGGATTCCTGGCTTTCACCCAGGCGGCCCGGGTTCGATTCCCGGTCTGGGAAAATAACTTTTGCCTTTCATTTCATATCTACGTGTAGATAGGACATATGAACACCAGGGGATGATTAATGTATAGTTCAATCGAATGCAGAGTTGATTTCGTTTGAGTAAAACCATTTTTATAAAAGCGCGCCAGTTTCAAAATCTCTTGAAAACTTTGTACAGCACGTTTATGTGTAGTCGTGGCCGAGTGGTTAAGGCGATGGACTAGAAATCCATTGGGATCTTCCCGCGTAAGTTCGAATCTTACCGACTACGGGTTGATTTTTCTTTATTAAAAATATTTCAATTTAACATTTATTTTTTCTTTCCGAGAAAAAGACAATGAGTTTTACTTATCCCCCCCCCCAACTTCCCACCCCAATCTGAAGTTTTCTTTTTAATTAAATGTTTTTCTTGTTTGATAAAAAAGAGAATGGCGGTTATCCAGCGAGCAAATTTCAAATTACACCATAGAAACAGAGAAAAAGAAATAACTAAATAAAAGGACGTATTTGGAGGTCGAATAAAATAAATCACAACCCCTTCGAGCCCGGATAGCTCAGTCGGTAGAGCGTTAGGCTTTTAACCTAACGGTCCAGGGTTCGAGTCCCTGTTCGGGCGTTAATTTTTGTTCCAAGAAATTATGTAAACTTTGGGAATTTCGTAAACCCTGTAAACGAATGATGTTGACAAAACTATTATTCAGTGACTTGCTATCAAATGAACAGTATTCGTTATATTAAAATTAGGGTGTTCCAATACAATTTTTTCGAGCCATTAAAATCAAATTAGTCTGAGATCCCAGATGGTCTAGTGGTTAGGATTCCTGGCTTTCACCCAGGCGGCCCGGGTTCGATTCCCGGTCGGGGAAAATAACTTTTGCCTTTCATTTCATATCTACGTGTAGATAGGACATATGAACACCAGGGGATGATTAATGTATAGTTCAATCGAATGCAGAGTTGATTTCGTTTGAGTAAAACCATTTTTATAAAAGCGCGCCAGTTTCAAAATCTCTTGAAAACTTTGTACAGCACGTTTATGTGTAGTCGTGGCCGAGTGGTTAAGGCGATGGACTAGAAATCCATTGGGATCTTCCCGCGTAAGTTCGAATCTTACCGACTACGGGTTGATTTTTCTTTATTAAAAATATTTCAATTTAACATTTATTTTTTCTTTCCGAGAAAAAGACAATGAGTTTTACTTATCCCCCCCCCAACTTCCCACCCCAATCTGAAGTTTTCTTTTTAATTAAATGTTTTTCTTGTTTGATAAAAAAGAGAATGGCGGTTATCCAGCGAGCAAATTTCAAATTACACCATAGAAACAGAGAAAAAGAAATAACTAAATAAAAGGACGTATTTGGAGGTCGAATAAAATAAATCACAACCCCTTCGAGCCCGGATAGCTCAGTCGGTAGAGCGTTAGGCTTTTAACCTAACGGTCCAGGGTTCGAGTCCCTGTTCGGGCGTTAATTTTTGTTCCAAGAAATTATGTAAACTTTGGGAATTTCGTAAACCCTGTAAACGAATGATGTTGACAAAACTATTATTCAGTGACTTGCTATCAAATGAACAGTATTCGTTATATTAAAATTAGGGTGTTCCAATACAATTTTTTCGAGCCATTAAAATCAAATTAGTCTGAGATCCCAGATGGTCTAGTGGTTAGGATTCCTGGCTTTCACCCAGGCGGCCCGGGTTCGATTCCCGGTCTGGGAAAATAACTTTTGCCTTTCATTTCATATCTACACGTGTAGATAGGACATATGAACACCAGGGGATGATTAATGTATAGTTCAATCGAATGCAGAGTTGATTTCGTTTGAGTAAAACCATTTTTATAAAAGCGCGCCAGTTTCAAAATCTCTTGAAAACTTTGTACAGCACGTTTATGTGTAGTCGTGGCCGAGTGGTTAAGGCGATGGACTAGAAATCCATTGGGATCTTCCCGCGTAAGTTCGAATCTTACCGACTACGGGTTGATTTTTCTTTATTAAAAATATTTCAATTTAACATTTATTTTTTCTTTCCGAGAAAAAGACAATGAGTTTTACTTATCCCCCCCCCCCCAACTTCCCACCCCAATCTGAAGTTTTCTTTTTAATTAAATGTTTTTCTTGTTTGATAAAAAAGAGAATGGCGGTTATCCAGCGAGCAAATTTCAAATTACACCATAGAAACAGAGAAAAAGAAATAACTAAATAAAAGGACGTATTTGGAGGTCGAATAAAATAAATCACAACCCCTTCGAGCCCGGATAGCTCAGTCGGTAGAGCGTTAGGCTTTTAACCTAACGGTCCAGGGTTCGAGTCCCTGTTCGGGCGTTAATTTTTGTTCCAAGAAATTATGTAAACTTTGGGAATTTCGTAAACCCTGTAAACGAATGATGTTGACAAAACTATTATTCAGTGACTTGCTATCAAATGAACAGTATTCGTTATATTAAAATTAGGGTGTTCCAATACAATTTTTTCGAGCCATTAAAATCAAATTAGTCTGAGATCCCAGATGGTCTAGTGGTTAGGATTCCTGGCTTTCACCCAGGCGGCCCGGGTTCGATTCCCGGTCTGGGAAAATAACTTTTGCCTTTCATTTCATATCTACGTGTAGATAGGACATATGAACACCAGGGGATGATTAATGTATAGTTCAATCGAATGCAGAGTTGATTTCGTTTGAGTAAAACCATTTTTATAAAAGCGCGCCAGTTTCAAAATCTCTTGAAAACTTTGTACAGCACGTTTATGTGTAGTCGTGGCCGAGTGGTTAAGGCGATGGACTAGAAATCCATTGGGATCTTCCCGCGTAAGTTCGAATCTTACCGACTACGGGTTGATTTTTCTTTATTAAAAATATTTCAATTTAACATTTATTTTTTCTTTCCGAGAAAAAGACAATGAGTTTTACTTATCCCCCCCCCCAACTTCCCACCCCAATCTGAAGTTTTCTTTTTAATTAAATGTTTTTCTTGTTTGATAAAAAAGAGAATGGCGGTTATCCAGCGAGCAAATTTCAAATTACACCATAGAAACAGAGAAAAAGAAATAACTAAATAAAAGGACGTATTTGGAGGTCGAATAAAATAAATCACAACCCCTTCGAGCCCGGATAGCTCAGTCGGTAGAGCGTTAGGCTTTTAACCTAACGGTCCAGGGTTCGAGTCCCTGTTCGGGCGTTAATTTTTGTTCCAAGAAATTATGTAAACTTTGGGAATTTCGTAAACCCTGTAAACGAATGATGTTGACAAAACTATTATTCAGTGACTTGCTATCAAATGAACAGTATTCGTTATATTAAAATTAGGGTGTTCCAATACAATTTTTTCGAGCCATTAAAATCAAATTAGTCTGAGATCCCAGATGGTCTAGTGGTTAGGAATCCTGGCTTTCACCCAGGCGGCCCGGGTTCGATTCCCGGTCTGGGAAAATAACTTTTGCCTTTCATTTCATATCTACGTGTAGATAGGACATATGAACACCAGGGGATGATTAATGTATAGTTCAATCGAATGCAGAGTTGATTTCGTTTGAGTAAAACCATTTTTATAAAAGCGCGCCAGTTTCAAAATCTCTTGAAAACTTTGTACAGCACGTTTATGTGTAGTCGTGGCCGAGTGGTTAAGGCGATGGACTAGAAATCCATTGGGATCTTCCCGCGTAAGTTCGAATCTTACCGACTACGGGTTGATTTTTCTTTATTAAAAAAATTTCAATTTAACATTTATTTTTTCTTTCCGAGAAAAAGACAATGAGTTTTACTTATCCCCCCCCCCAACTTCCCACCCCAATCTGAAGTTTTCTTTTTAATTAAATGTTTTTCTTGTTTGATAAAAAAGAGAATGGCGGTTATCCAGCGAGCAAATTTCAAATTACACCATAGAAACAGAGAAAAAGAAATAACTAAATAAAAGGACGTATTTGGAGGTCGAATAAAATAAATCACAACCCCTTCGAGCCCGGATAGCTCAGTCGGTAGAGCGTTAGGCTTTTAACCTAACGGTCCAGGGTTCGAGTCCCTGTTCGGGCGTTAATTTTTGTTCCAAGAAATTATGTAAACTTTGGGAATTTCGTAAACCCTGTAAACGAATGATGTTGACAAAACTATTATTCAGTGACTTGCTATCAAATGAACAGTATTCGTTATATTAAAATTAGGGTGTTCCAATACAATTTTTTCGAGCCATTAAAATCAAATTAGTCTGAGATCCCAGATGGTCTAGTGGTTAGGATTCCTGGCTTTCACCCAGGCGGCCCGGGTTCGATTCCCGGTCTGGGAAAATAACTTTTGCCTTTCATTTCATATCTACACGTGTAGATAGGACATATGAACACCAGGGGATGATTAATGTATAGTTCAATCGAATGCAGAGTTGATTTCGTTTGAGTAAAACCATTTTTATAAAAGCGCGCCAGTTTCAAAATCTCTTGAAAACTTTGTACAGCACGTTTATGTGTAGTCGTGGCCGAGTGGTTAAGGCGATGGACTAGAAATCCATTGGGATCTTCCCGCGTAAGTTCGAATCTTACCGACTACGGGTTGATTTTTCTTTATTAAAAATATTTCAATTTAACATTTATTTTTTCTTTCCGAGAAAAAGACAATGAGTTTTACTTATCCCCCCCCCCCAACTTCCCACCCCAATCTGAAGTTTTCTTTTTAATTAAATGTTTTTCTTGTTTGATAAAAAAGAGAATGGCGGTTATCCAGCGAGCAAATTTCAAATTACACCATAGAAACAGAGAAAAAGAAATAACTAAATAAAAGGACGTATTTGGAGGTCGAATAAAATAAATCACAACCCCTTCGAGCCCGGATAGCTCAGTCGGTAGAGCGTTAGGCTTTTAACCTAACGGTCCAGGGTTCGAGTCCCTGTTCGGGCGTTAATTTTTGTTCCAAGAAATTATGTAAACTTTGGGAATTTCGTAAACCCTGTAAACGAATGATGTTGACAAAACTATTATTCAGTGACTTGCTATCAAATGAACAGTATTCGTTATATTAAAATTAGGGTGTTCCAATACAATTTTTTCGAGCCATTAAAATCAAATTAGTCTGAGATCCCAGATGGTCTAGTGGTTAGGATTCCTGGCTTTCACCCAGGCGGCCCGGGTTCGATTCCCGGTCTGGGAAAATAACTTTTGCCTTTCATTTCATATCTACACGTGTAGATAGGACATATGAACACCAGGGGATGATTAATGTATAGTTCAATCGAATGCAGAGTTGATTTCGTTTGAGTAAAACCATTTTTATAAAAGCGCGCCAGTTTCAAAATCTCTTGAAAACTTTGTACAGCACGTTTATGTGTAGTCGTGGCCGAGTGGTTAAGGCGATGGACTAGAAATCCATTGGGATCTTCCCGCGTAAGTTCGAATCTTACCGACTACGGGTTGATTTTTCTTTATTAAAAATATTTCAATTTAACATTTATTTTTTCTTTCCGAGAAAAAGACAATGAGTTTTACTTATCCCCCCCCCCCCAACTTCCCACCCCAATCTGAAGTTTTCTTTTTAATTAAATGTTTTTCTTGTTTGATAAAAAAGAGAATGGCGGTTATCCAGCGAGCAAATTTCAAATTACACCATAGAAACAGAGAAAAAGAAATAACTAAATAAAAGGACGTATTTGGAGGTCGAATAAAATAAATCACAACCCCTTCGAGCCCGGATAGCTCAGTCGGTAGAGCGTTAGGCTTTTAACCTAACGGTCCAGGGTTCGAGTCCCTGTTCGGGCGTTAATTTTTGTTCCAAGAAATTATGTAAACTTTGGGAATTTCGTAAACCCTGTAAACGAATGATGTTGACAAAACTATTATTCAGTGACTTGCTATCAAATGAACAGTATTCGTTATATTAAAATTAGGGTGTTCCAATACAATTTTTTCGAGCCATTAAAATCAAATTAGTCTGAGATCCCAGATGGTCTAGTGGTTGGGATTCCTGGCTTTCACCCAGGCGGCCCGGGTTCGATTCCCGGTCTGGGAAAATAACTTTTGCCTTTCATTTCATATCTACACGTGTAGATAGGACATATGAACACCAGGGGATGATTAATGTATAGTTCAATCGAATGCAGAGTTGATTTCGTTTGAGTAAAACCATTTTTATAAAAGCGCGCCAGTTTCAAAATCTCTTGAAAACTTTGTACAGCACGTTTATGTGTAGTCGTGGCCGAGTGGTTAAGGCGATGGACTAGAAATCCATTGGGATCTTCCCGCGTAAGTTCGAATCTTACCGACTACGGGTTGATTTTTCTTTATTAAAAATATTTCAATTTAACATTTATTTTTTCTTTCCGAGAAAAAGACAATGAGTTTTACTTATCCCCCCCCCCCCAACTTCCCACCCCAATCTGAAGTTTTCTTTTTAATTAAATGTTTTTCTTGTTTGATAAAAAAGAGAATGGCGGTTATCCAGCGAGCAAATTTCAAATTACACCATAGAAACAGAGAAAAAGAAATAACTAAATAAAAGGACGTATTTGGAGGTCGAATAAAATAAATCACAACCCCTTCGAGCCCGGATAGCTCAGTCGGTAGAGCGTTAGGCTTTTAACCTAACGGTCCAGGGTTCGAGTCCCTGTTCGGGCGTTAATTTTTGTTCCAAGAAATTATGTAAACTTTGGGAATTTCGTAAACCCTGTAAACGAATGATGTTGACAAAACTATTATTCAGTGACTTGCTATCAAATGAACAGTATTCGTTATATTAAAATTAGGGTGTTCCAATACAATTTTTTCGAGCCATTAAAATCAAATTAGTCTGAGATCCCAGATGGTCTAGTGGTTAGGATTCCTGGCTTTCACCCAGGCGGCCCGGGTTCGATTCCCGGTCTGGGAAAATAACTTTTGCCTTTCATTTCATATCTACACGTGTAGATAGGACATATGAACACCAGGGGATGATTAATGTATAGTTCAATCGAATGCAGAGTTGATTTCGTTTGAGTAAAACCATTTTTATAAAAGCGCGCCAGTTTCAAAATCTCTTGAAAACTTTGTACAGCACGTTTATGTGTAGTCGTGGCCGAGTGGTTAAGGCGATGGACTAGAAATCCATTGGGATCTTCCCGCGTAAGTTCGAATCTTACCGACTACGGGTTGATTTTTCTTTATTAAAAATATTTCAATTTAACATTTATTTTTTCTTTCCGAGAAAAAGACAATGAGTTTTACTTATCCCCCCCCCCCCCCAACTTCCCACCCCAATCTGAAGTTTTCTTTTTAATTAAATGTTTTTCTTGTTTGATAAAAAAGAGAATGGCGGTTATCCAGCGAGCAAATTTCAAATTACACCATAGAAACAGAGAAAAAGAAATAACTAAATAAAAGGACGTATTTGGAGGTCGAATAAAATAAATCACAACCCCTTCGAGCCCGGATAGCTCAGTCGGTAGAGCGTTAGGCTTTTAACCTAACGGTCCAGGGTTCGAGTCCCTGTTCGGGCGTTAATTTTTGTTCCAAGAAATTATGTAAACTTTGGGAATTTCGTAAACCCTGTAAACGAATGATGTTGACAAAACTATTATTCAGTGACTTGCTATCAAATGAACAGTATTCGTTATATTAAAATTAGGGTGTTCCAATACAATTTTTTCGAGCCATTAAAATCAAATTAGTCTGAGATCCCAGATGGTCTAGTGGTTAGGATTCCTGGCTTTCACCCAGGCGGCCCGGGTTCGATTCCCGGTCTGGGAAAATAACTTTTGCCTTTCATTTCATATCTACACGTGTAGATAGGACATATGAACACCAGGGGATGATTAATGTATAGTTCAATCGAATGCAGAGTTGATTTCGTTTGAGTAAAACCATTTTTATAAAAGCGCGCCAGTTTCAAAATCTCTTGAAAACTTTGTACAGCACGTTTGTGTGTAGTCGTGGCCGAGTGGTTAAGGCGATGGACTAGAAATCCATTGGGATCTTCCCGCGTAAGTTCGAATCTTACCGACTACGGGTTGATTTTTCTTTATTAAAAATATTTCAATTTAACATTTATTTTTTCTTTCCGAGAAAAAGACAATGAGTTTTACTTATCCCCCCCCCCAACTTCCCACCCCAATCTGAAGTTTTCTTTTTAATTAAATGTTTTTCTTGTTTGATAAAAAAGAGAATGGCGGTTATCCAGCGAGCAAATTTCAAATTACACCATAGAAACAGAGAAAAAGAAATAACTAAATAAAAGGACGTATTTGGAGGTCGAATAAAATAAATCACAACCCCTTCGAGCCCGGATAGCTCAGTCGGTAGAGCGTTAGGCTTTTAACCTAACGGTCCAGGGTTCGAGTCCCTGTTCGGGCGTTAATTTTTGTTCCAAGAAATTATGTAAACTTTGGGAATTTCGTAAACCCTGTAAACGAATGATGTTGACAAAACTATTATTCAGTGACTTGCTATCAAATGAACAGTATTCGTTATATTAAAATTAGGGTGTTCCAATACAATTTTTTCGAGCCATTAAAATCAAATTAGTCTGAGATCCCAGATGGTCTAGTGGTTAGGATTCCTGGCTTTCACCCAGGCGGCCCGGGTTCGATTCCCGGTCTGGGAAAATAACTTTTGCCTTTCATTTCATATCTACACGTGTAGATAGGACATATGAACACCAGGGGATGATTAATGTATAGTTCAATCGAATGCAGAGTTGATTTCGTTTGAGTAAAACCATTTTTATAAAAGCGCGCCAGTTTCAAAATCTCTTGAAAACTTTGTACAGCACGTTTATGTGTAGTCGTGGCCGAGTGGTTAAGGCGATGGACTAGAAATCCATTGGGATCTTCCCGCGTAAGTTCGAATCTTACCGACTACGGGTTGATTTTTCTTTATTAAAAATATTTCAATTTAACATTTATTTTTTCTTTCCGAGAAAAAGACAATGAGTTTTACTTATCCCCCCCCCCCCCCAACTTCCCACCCCAATCTGAAGTTTTCTTTTTAATTAAATGTTTTTCTTGTTTGATAAAAAAGAGAATGGCGGTTATCCAGCGAGCAAATTTCAAATTACACCATAGAAACAGAGAAAAAGAAATAACTAAATAAAAGGACGTATTTGGAGGTCGAATAAAATAAATCACAACCCCTTCGAGCCCGGATAGCTCAGTCGGTAGAGCGTTAGGCTTTTAACCTAACGGTCCAGGGTTCGAGTCCCTGTTCGGGCGTTAATTTTTGTTCCAAGAAATTATGTAAACTTTGGGAATTTCGTAAACCCTGTAAACGAATGATGTTGACAAAACTATTATTCAGTGACTTGCTATCAAATGAACAGTATTCGTTATATTAAAATTAGGGTGTTCCAATACAATTTTTTCGAGCCATTAAAATCAAATTAGTCTGAGATCCCAGATGGTCTAGTGGTTAGGATTCCTGGCTTTCACCCAGGCGGCCCGGGTTCGATTCCCGGTCTGGGAAAATAACTTTTGCCTTTCATTTCATATCTACACGTGTAGATAGGACATATGAACACCAGGGGATGATTAATGTATAGTTCAATCGAATGCAGAGTTGATTTCGTTTGAGTAAAACCATTTTTATAAAAGCGCGCCAGTTTCAAAATCTCTTGAAAACTTTGTACAGCACGTTTATGTGTAGTCGTGGCCGAGTGGTTAAGGCGATGGACTAGAAATCCATTGGGATCTTCCCGCGTAAGTTCGAATCTTACCGACTACGGGTTGATTTTTCTTTATTAAAAATATTTCAATTTAACATTTATTTTTTCTTTCCGAGAAAAAGACAATGAGTTTTACTTATCCCCCCCCCCCAACTTCCCACCCCAATCTGAAGTTTTCTTTTTAATTAAATGTTTTTCTTGTTTGATAAAAAAGAGAATGGCGGTTATCCAGCGAGCAAATTTCAAATTACACCATAGAAACAGAGAAAAAGAAATAACTAAATAAAAGGACGTATTTGGAGGTCGAATAAAATAAATCACAACCCCTTCGAGCCCGGATAGCTCAGTCGGTAGAGCGTTAGGCTTTTAACCTAACGGTCCAGGGTTCGAGTCCCTGTTCGGGCGTTAATTTTTGTTCCAAGAAATTATGTAAACTTTGGGAATTTCGTAAACCCTGTAAACGAATGATGTTGACAAAACTATTATTCAGTGACTTGCTATCAAATGAACAGTATTCGTTATATTAAAATTAGGGTGTTCCAATACAATTTTTTCGAGCCATTAAAATCAAATTAGTCTGAGATCCCAGATGGTCTAGTGGTTAGGATTCCTGGCTTTCACCCAGGCGGCCCGGGTTCGATTCCCGGTCTGGGAAAATAACTTTTGCCTTTCATTTCATATCTACACGTGTAGATAGGACATATGAACACCAGGGGATGATTAATGTATAGTTCAATCGAATGCAGAGTTGATTTCGTTTGAGTAAAACCATTTTTATAAAAGCGCGCCAGTTTCAAAATCTCTTGAAAACTTTGTACAGCACGTTTGTGTGTAGTCGTGGCCGAGTGGTTAAGGCGATGGACTAGAAATCCATTGGGATCTTCCCGCGTAAGTTCGAATCTTACCGACTACGGGTTGATTTTTCTTTATTAAAAATATTTCAATTTAACATTTATTTTTTCTTTCCGAGAAAAAGACAATGAGTTTTACTTATCCCCCCCCCAACTTCCCACCCCAATCTGAAGTTTTCTTTTTAATTAAATGTTTTTCTTGTTTGATAAAAAAGAGAATGGCGGTTATCCAGCGAGCAAATTTCAAATTACACCATAGAAACAGAGAAAAAGAAATAACTAAATAAAAGGACGTATTTGGAGGTCGAATAAAATAAATCACAACCCCTTCGAGCCCGGATAGCTCAGTCGGTAGAGCGTTAGGCTTTTAACCTAACGGTCCAGGGTTCGAGTCCCTGTTCGGGCGTTAATTTTTGTTCCAAGAAATTATGTAAACTTTGGGAATTTCGTAAACCCTGTAAACGAATGATGTTGACAAAACTATTATTCAGTGACTTGCTATCAAATGAACAGTATTCGTTATATTAAAATTAGGGTGTTCCAATACAATTTTTTCGAGCCATTAAAATCAAATTAGTCTGAGATCCCAGATGGTCTAGTGGTTAGGATTCCTGGCTTTCACCCAGGCGGCCCGGGTTCGATTCCCGGTCTGGGAAAATAACTTTTGCCTTTCATTTCATATCTACACGTGTAGATAGGACATATGAACACCAGGGGATGATTAATGTATAGTTCAATCGAATGCAGAGTTGATTTCGTTTGAGTAAAACCATTTTTATAAAAGCGCGCCAGTTTCAAAATCTCTTGAAAACTTTGTACAGCACGTTTATGTGTAGTCGTGGCCGAGTGGTTAAGGCGATGGACTAGAAATCCATTGGGATCTTCCCGCGTAAGTTCGAATCTTACCGACTACGGGTTGATTTTTCTTTATTAAAAATATTTCAATTTAACATTTATTTTTTCTTTCCGAGAAAAAGACAATGAGTTTTACTTATCCCCCCCCCCCCCAACTTCCCACCCCAATCTGAAGTTTTCTTTTTAATTAAATGTTTTTCTTGTTTGATAAAAAAGAGAATGGCGGTTATCCAGCGAGCAAATTTCAAATTACACCATAGAAACAGAGAAAAAGAAATAACTAAATAAAAGGACGTATTTGGAGGTCGAATAAAATAAATCACAACCCCTTCGAGCCCGGATAGCTCAGTCGGTAGAGCGTTAGGCTTTTAACCTAACGGTCCAGGGTTCAAGTCCCTGTTCGGGCGTTAATTTTTGTTCCAAGAAATTATGTAAACTTTGGGAATTTCGTAAACCCTGTAAACGAATGATGTTGACAAAACTATTATTCAGTGACTTGCTATCAAATGAACAGTATTCGTTATATTAAAATTAGGGTGTTCCAATACAATTTTTTCGAGCCATTAAAATCAAATTTGTCTGAGATCCCAGATGGTCTAGTGGTTAGGATTCCTGGCTTTCACCCAGGCGGCCCGGGTTCGATTCCCGGTCTGGGAAAATAACTTTTGCCTTTCATTTCATATCTACACGTGTAGATAGGACATATGAACACCAGGGGATGATTAATGTATAGTTCAATCGAATGCAGAGTTGATTTCGTTTGAGTAAAACCATTTTTATAAAAGCGCGCCAGTTTCAAAATCTCTTGAAAACTTTGTACAGCACGTTTATGTGTAGTCGTGGCCGAGTGGTTAAGGCGATGGACTAGAAATCCATTGGGATCTTCCCGCGTAAGTTCGAATCTTACCGACTACGGGTTGATTTTTCTTTATTAAAAATATTTCAATTTAACATTTATTTTTTCTTTCCGAGAAAAAGACAATGAGTTTTACTTATCCCCCCCCCCCCCCAACTTCCCACCCCAATCTGAAGTTTTCTTTTTAATTAAATGTTTTTCTTGTTTGATAAAAAAGAGAATGGCGGTTATCCAGCGAGCAAATTTCAAATTACACCATAGAAACAGAGAAAAAGAAATAACTAAATAAAAGGACGTATTTGGAGGTCGAATAAAATAAATCACAACCCCTTCGAGCCCGGATAGCTCAGTCGGTAGAGCGTTAGGCTTTTAACCTAACGGTCCAGGGTTCGAGTCCCTGTTCGGGCGTTAATTTTTGTTCCAAGAAATTATGTAAACTTTGGGAATTTCGTAAACCCTGTAAACGAATGATGTTGACAAAACTATTATTCAGTGACTTGCTATCAAATGAACAGTATTCGTTATATTAAAATTAGGGTGTTCCAATACAATTTTTTCGAGCCATTAAAATCAAATTAGTCTGAGATCCCAGATGGTCTAGTGGTTGGGATTCCTGGCTTTCACCCAGGCGGCCCGGGTTCGATTCCCGGTCTGGGAAAATAACTTTTGCCTTTCATTTCATATCTACACGTGTAGATAGGACATATGAACACCAGGGGATGATTAATGTATAGTTCAATCGAATGCAGAGTTGATTTCGTTTGAGTAAAACCATTTTTATAAAAGCGCGCCAGTTTCAAAATCTCTTGAAAACTTTGTACAGCACGTTTATGTGTAGTCGTGGCCGAGTGGTTAAGGCGATGGACTAGAAATCCATTGGGATCTTCCCGCGTAAGTTCGAATCTTACCGACTACGGGTTGATTTTTCTTTATTAAAAATATTTCAATTTAACATTTATTTTTTCTTTCCGAGAAAAAGACAATGAGTTTTACTTATCCCCCCCCCCCCAACTTCCCACCCCAATCTGAAGTTTTCTTTTTAATTAAATGTTTTTCTTGTTTGATAAAAAAGAGAATGGCGGTTATCCAGCGAGCAAATTTCAAATTACACCATAGAAACAGAGAAAAAGAAATAACTAAATAAAAGGACGTATTTGGAGGTCGAATAAAATAAATCACAACCCCTTCGAGCCCGGATAGCTCAGTCGGTAGAGCGTTAGGCTTTTAACCTAACGGTCCAGGGTTCGAGTCCCTGTTCGGGCGTTAATTTTTGTTCCAAGAAATTATGTAAACTTTGGGAATTTCGTAAACCCTGTAAACGAATGATGTTGACAAAACTATTATTCAGTGACTTGCTATCAAATGAACAGTATTCGTTATATTAAAATTAAGGTGTTCCAATACAATTTTT
Organism: Salticus scenicus; assembly: GCA_963930645.1. Classification (NCBI taxonomy): domain Eukaryota; kingdom Metazoa; phylum Arthropoda; class Arachnida; order Araneae; family Salticidae; genus Salticus; species Salticus scenicus. Next base: position 174,601,652 of record OZ005660.1, on the reverse strand, counting down.
TCGAGCCATTAAAATCAAATTAGTCTGAGATCCCAGATGGTCTAGTGGTTAGGATTCCTGGCTTTCACCCAGGCGGCCCGGGTTCGATTCCCGGTCTGGGAAAATAACTTTTGCCTTTCATTTCATATCTACACGTGTAGATAGGACATATGAACACCAGGGGATGATTAATGTATAGTTCAATCGAATGCAGAGTTGATTTCGTTTGAGTAAAACCATTTTTATAAAAGCGCGCCAGTTTCAAAATCTCTTGAAAACTTTGTACAGCACGTTTATGTGTAGTCGTGGCCGAGTGGTTAAGGCGATGGACTAGAAATCCATTGGGATCTTCCCGCGTAAGTTCGAATCTTACCGACTACGGGTTGATTTTTCTTTATTAAAAATATTTCAATTTAACATTTATTTTTTCTTTCCGAGAAAAAGACAATGAGTTTTACTTATCCCCCCCCCCCCCAACTTCCCACCCCAATCTGAAGTTTTCTTTTTAATTAAATGTTTTTCTTGTTTGATAAAAAAGAGAATGGCGGTTATCCAGCGAGCAAATTTCAAATTACACCATAGAAACAGAGAAAAAGAAATAACTAAATAAAAGGACGTATTTGGAGGTCGAATAAAATAAATCACAACCCCTTCGAGCCCGGATAGCTCAGTCGGTAGAGCGTTAGGCTTTTAACCTAACGGTCCAGGGTTCGAGTCCCTGTTCGGGCGTTAATTTTTGTTCCAAGAAATTATGTAAACTTTGGGAATTTCGTAAACCCTGTAAACGAATGATGTTGACAAAACTATTATTCAGTGACTTGCTATCAAATGAACAGTATTCGTTATATTAAAATTAGGGTGTTCCAATACAATTTTTTCGAGCCATTAAAATCAATTAGTCTGAGATCCCAGATGGTCTAGTGGTTAGGATTCCTGGCTTTCACCCAGGCGGCCCGGGTTCGATTCCCGGTCTGGGAAAATAACTTTTGCCTTTCATTTCATATCTACACGTGTAGATAGGACATATGAACACCAGGGGATGATTAATGTATAGTTCAATCGAATGCAGAGTTGATTTCGTTTGAGTAAAACCATTTTTATAAAAGCGCGCCAGTTTCAAAATCTCTTGAAAACTTTGTACAGCACGTTTGTGTGTAGTCGTGGCCGAGTGGTTAAGGCGATGGACTAGAAATCCATTGGGATCTTCCCGCGTAAGTTCGAATCTTACCGACTACGGGTTGATTTTTCTTTATTAAAAATATTTCAATTTAACATTTATTTTTTCTTTCCGAGAAAAAGACAATGAGTTTTACTTATCCCCCCCCCCCCCAACTTCCCACCCCAATCTGAAGTTTTCTTTTTAATTAAATGTTTTTCTTGTTTGATAAAAAAGAGAATGGCGGTTATCCAGCGAGCAAATTTCAAATTACACCATAGAAACAGAGAAAAAGAAATAACTAAATAAAAGGACGTATTTGGAGGTCGAATAAAATAAATCACAACCCCTTCGAGCCCGGATAGCTCAGTCGGTAGAGCGTTAGGCTTTTAACCTAACGGTCCAGGGTTCGAGTCCCTGTTCGGGCGTTAATTTTTGTTCCAAGAAATTATGTAAACTTTGGGAATTTCGTAAACCCTGTAAACGAATGATGTTGACAAAACTATTATTCAGTGACTTGCTATCAAATGAACAGTATTCGTTATATTAAAATTAGGGTGTTCCAATACAATTTTTTCGAGCCATTAAAATCAAATTAGTCTGAGATCCCAGATGGTCTAGTGGTTAGGATTCCTGGCTTTCACCCAGGCGGCCCGGGTTCGATTCCCGGTCTGGGAAAATAACTTTTGCCTTTCATTTCATATCTACACGTGTAGATAGGACATATGAACACCAGGGGATGATTAATGTATAGTTCAATCGAATGCAGAGTTGATTTCGTTTGAGTAAAACCATTTTTATAAAAGCGCGCCAGTTTCAAAATCTCTTGAAAACTTTGTACAGCACGTTTATGTGTAGTCGTGGCCGAGTGGTTAAGGCGATGGACTAGAAATCCATTGGGATCTTCCCGCGTAAGTTCGAATCTTACCGACTACGGGTTGATTTTTCTTTATTAAAAATATTTCAATTTAACATTTATTTTTTCTTTCCGAGAAAAAGACAATGAGTTTTACTTATCCCCCCCCCCCCCAACTTCCCACCCCAATCTGAAGTTTTCTTTTTAATTAAATGTTTTTCTTGTTTGATAAAAAAGAGAATGGCGGTTATCCAGCGAGCAAATTTCAAATTACACCATAGAAACAGAGAAAAAGAAATAACTAAATAAAAGGACGTATTTGGAGGTCGAATAAAATAAATCACAACCCCTTCGAGCCCGGATAGCTCAGTCGGTAGAGCGTTAGGCTTTTAACCTAACGGTCCAGGGTTCGAGTCCCTGTTCGGGCGTTAATTTTTGTTCCAAGAAATTATGTAAACTTTGGGAATTTCGTAAACCCTGTAAACGAATGATGTTGACAAAACTATTATTCAGTGACTTGCTATCAAATGAACAGTATTCGTTATATTAAAATTAGGGTGTTCCAATACAATTTTTTCGAGCCATTAAAATCAAATTAGTCTGAGATCCCAGATGGTCTAGTGGTTAGGATTCCTGGCTTTCACCCAGGCGGCCCGGGTTCGATTCCCGGTCTGGGAAAATAACTTTTGCCTTTCATTTCATATCTACACGTGTAGATAGGACATATGAACACCAGGGGATGATTAATGTATAGTTCAATCGAATGCAGAGTTGATTTCGTTTGAGTAAAACCATTTTTATAAAAGCGCGCCAGTTTCAAAATCTCTTGAAAACTTTGTACAGCACGTTTGTGTGTAGTCGTGGCCGAGTGGTTAAGGCGATGGACTAGAAATCCATTGGGATCTTCCCGCGTAAGTTCGAATCTTACCGACTACGGGTTGATTTTTCTTTATTAAAAATATTTCAATTTAACATTTATTTTTTCTTTCCGAGAAAAAGACAATGAGTTTTACTTATCCCCCCCCCCCCAACTTCCCACCCCAATCTGAAGTTTTCTTTTTAATTAAATGTTTTTCTTGTTTGATAAAAAAGAGAATGGCGGTTATCCAGCGAGCAAATTTCAAATTACACCATAGAAACAGAGAAAAAGAAATAACTAAATAAAAGGACGTATTTGGAGGTCGAATAAAATAAATCACAACCCCTTCGAGCCCGGATAGCTCAGTCGGTAGAGCGTTAGGCTTTTAACCTAACGGTCCAGGGTTCGAGTCCCTGTTCGGGCGTTAATTTTTGTTCCAAGAAATTATGTAAACTTTGGGAATTTCGTAAACCCTGTAAACGAATGATGTTGACAAAACTATTATTCAGTGACTTGCTATCAAATGAACAGTATTCGTTATATTAAAATTAGGGTGTTCCAATACAATTTTTTCGAGCCATTAAAATCAAATTAGTCTGAGATCCCAGATGGTCTAGTGGTTAGGATTCCTGGCTTTCACCCAGGCGGCCCGGGTTCGATTCCCGGTCTGGGAAAATAACTTTTGCCTTTCATTTCATATCTACACGTGTAGATAGGACATATGAACACCAGGGGATGATTAATGTATAGTTCAATCGAATGCAGAGTTGATTTCGTTTGAGTAAAACCATTTTTATAAAAGCGCGCCAGTTTCAAAATCTCTTGAAAACTTTGTACAGCACGTTTGTGTGTAGTCGTGGCCGAGTGGTTAAGGCGATGGACTAGAAATCCATTGGGATCTTCCCGCGTAAGTTCGAATCTTACCGACTACGGGTTGATTTTTCTTTATTAAAAATATTTCAATTTAACATTTATTTTTTCTTTCCGAGAAAAAGACAATGAGTTTTACTTATCCCCCCCCCCCCCAACTTCCCACCCCAATCTGAAGTTTTCTTTTTAATTAAATGTTTTTCTTGTTTGATAAAAAAGAAAATGGCGGTTATCCAGCGAGCAAATTTCAAATTACACCATAGAAACAGAGAAAAAGAAATAACTAAATAAAAGGACGTATTTGGAGGTCGAATAAAATAAATCACAACCCCTTCGAGCCCGGATAGCTCAGTCGGTAGAGCGTTAGGCTTTTAACCTAACGGTCCAGGGTTCGAGTCCCTGTTCGGGCGTTAATTTTTGTTCCAAGAAATTATGTAAACTTTGGGAATTTCGTAAACCCTGTAAACGAATGATGTTGACAAAACTATTATTCAGTGACTTGCTATCAAATGAACAGTATTCGTTATATTAAAATTAGGGTGTTCCAATACAATTTTTTCGAGCCATTAAAATCAAATTAGTCTGAGATCCCAGATGGTCTAGTGGTTAGGATTCCTGGCTTTCACCCAGGCGGCCCGGGTTCGATTCCCGGTCTGGGAAAATAACTTTTGCCTTTCATTTCATATCTACGTGTAGATAGGACATATGAACATCAGGGGATGATTAATGTATAGTTCAATCGAATGCAGAGTTGATTTCGTTTGAGTAAAACCATTTTTATAAAAGCGCGCCAGTTTCAAAATCTCTTGAAAACTTTGTACAGCACGTTTATGTGTAGTCGTGGCCGAGTGGTTAAGGCGATGGACTAGAAATCCATTGGGATCTTCCCGCGTAAGTTCGAATCTTACCGACTACGGGTTGATTTTTCTTTATTAAAAATATTTCAATTTAACATTTATTTTTTCTTTCCGAGAAAAAGACAATGAGTTTTACTTATCCCCCCCCCCCCCAACTTCCCACCCCAATCTGAAGTTTTCTTTTTAATTAAATGTTTTTCTTGTTTGATAAAAAAGAGAATGGCGGTTATCCAGCGAGCAAATTTCAAATTACACCATAGAAACAGAGAAAAAGAAATAACTAAATAAAAGGACGTATTTGGAGGTCGAATAAAATAAATCACAACCCCTTCGAGCCCGGATAGCTCAGTCGGTAGAGCGTTAGGCTTTTAACCTAACGGTCCAGGGTTCGAGTCCCTGTTCGGGCGTTAATTTTTGTTCCAAGAAATTATGTAAACTTTGGGAATTTCGTAAACCCTGTAAACGAATGATGTTGACAAAACTATTATTCAGTGACTTGCTATCAAATGAACAGTATTCGTTATATTAAAATTAGGGTGTTCCAATACAATTTTTTCGAGCCATTAAAATCAAATTAGTCTGAGATCCCAGATGGTCTAGTGGTTAGGATTCCTGGCTTTCACCCAGGCGGCCCGGGTTCGATTCCCGGTCTGGGAAAATAACTTTTGCCTTTCATTTTATATCTACACGTGTAGATAGGACATATGAACACCAGGGGATGATTAATGTATAGTTCAATCGAATGCAGAGTTGATTTCGTTTGAGTAAAACCATTTTTATAAAAGCGCGCCAGTTTCAAAATCTCTTGAAAACTTTGTACAGAACGTTTATGTGTAGTCGTGGCCGAGTGGTTAAGGCGATGGACTAGAAATCCATTGGGATCTTCCCGCGTAAGTTCGAATCTTACCGACTACGGGTTGATTTTTCTTTATTAAAAATATTTCAATTTAACATTTATTTTTTCTTTCCGAGAAAAAGACAATGAGTTTTACTTATCCCCCCCCCCCCCAACTTCCCACCCCAATCTGAAGTTTTCTTTTTAATTAAATGTTTTTCTTGTTTGATAAAAAAGAGAATGGCGGTTATCCAGCGAGCAAATTTCAAATTACACCATAGAAACAGAGAAAAAGAAATAACTAAATAAAAGGACGTATTTGGAGGTCGAATAAAATAAATCACCACCCCTTCGAGCCCGGATAGCTCAGTCGGTAGAGCGTTAGGCTTTTAACCTAACGGTCCAGGGTTCGAGTCCCTGTTCGGGCGTTAATTTTTGTTCCAAGAAATTATGTAAACTTTGGGAATTTCGTAAACCCTGTAAACGAATGATGTTGACAAAACTATTATTCAGTGACTTGCTATCAAATGAACAGTATTCGTTATATTAAAATTAGGGTGTTCCAATACAATTTTTTCGAGCCATTAAAATCAAATTAGTCTGAGATCCCAGATGGTCTAGTGGTTAGGATTCCTGGCTTTCACCCAGGCGGCCCGGGTTCGATTCCCGGTCTGGGAAAATAACTTTTGCCTTTCATTTCATATCTACACGTGTAGATAGGACATATGAACACCAGGGGATGATTAATGTATAGTTCAATCGAATGCAGAGTTGATTTCGTTTGAGTAAAACCATTTTTATAAAAGCGCGCCAGTTTCAAAATCTCTTGAAAACTTTGTACAGCACGTTTATGTGTAGTCGTGGCCGAGTGGTTAAGGCGATGGACTAGAAATCCATTGGGATCTTCCCGCGTAAGTTCGAATCTTACCGACTACGGGTTGATTTTTCTTTATTAAAAATATTTCAATTTAACATTTATTTTTTCTTTCCGAGAAAAAGACAATGAGTTTTACTTATCCCCCCCCCCCCCCCAACTTCCCACCCCAATCTGAAGTTTTCTTTTTAATTAAATGTTTTTCTTGTTTGATAAAAAAGAGAATGGCGGTTATCCAGCGAGCAAATTTCAAATTACACCATAGAAACAGAGAAAAAGAAATAACTAAATAAAAGGACGTATTTGGAGGTCGAATAAAATAAATCACAACCCCTTCGAGCCCGGATAGCTCAGTCGGTAGAGCGTTAGGCTTTTAACCTAACGGTCCAGGGTTCGAGTCCCTGTTCGGGCGTTAATTTTTGTTCCAAGAAATTATGTAAACTTTGGGAATTTCGTAAACCCTGTAAACGAATGATGTTGACAAAACTATTATTCAGTGACTTGCTATCAAATGAACAGTATTCGTTATATTAAAATTAGGGTGTTCCAATACAATTTTTTCGAGCCATTAAAATCAAATTAGTCTGAGATCCCAGATGGTCTAGTGGTTAGGATTCCTGGCTTTCACCCAGGCGGCCCGGGTTCGATTCCCGGTCTGGGAAAATAACTTTTGCCTTTCATTTCATATCTACACGTGTAGATAGGACATATGAACACCAGGGGATGATTAATGTATAGTTCAATCGAATGCAGAGTTGATTTCGTTTGAGTAAAACCATTTTTATAAAAGCGCGCCAGTTTCAAAATCTCTTGAAAACTTTGTACAGCACGTTTATGTGTAGTCGTGGCCGAGTGGTTAAGGCGATGGACTAGAAATCCATTGGGATCTTCCCGCGTAAGTTCGAATCTTACCGACTACGGGTTGATTTTTCTTTATTAAAAATATTTCAATTTAACATTTATTTTTTCTTTCCGAGAAAAAGACAATGAGTTTTACTTATCCCCCCCCCCCCCAACTTCCCACCCCAATCTGAAGTTTTCTTTTTAATTAAATGTTTTTCTTGTTTGATAAAAAAGAGAATGGCGGTTATCCAGCGAGCAAATTTCAAATTACACCATAGAAACAGAGAAAAAGAAATAACTAAATAAAAGGACGTATTTGGAGGTCGAATAAAATAAATCACAACCCCTTCGAGCCCGGATAGCTCAGTCGGTAGAGCGTTAGGCTTTTAACCTAACGGTCCAGGGTTCGAGTCCCTGTTCGGGCGTTAATTTTTGTTCCAAGAAATTATGTAAACTTTGGGAATTTCGTAAACCCTGTAAACGAATGATGTTGACAAAACTATTATTCAGTGACTTGCTATCAAATGAACAGTATTCGTTATATTAAAATTAGGGTGTTCCAATACAATTTTTTCGAGCCATTAAAATCAAATTAGTCTGAGATCCCAGATGGTCTAGTGGTTAGGATTCCTGGCTTTCACCCAGGCGGCCCGGGTTCGATTCCCGGTCTGGGAAAATAACTTTTGCCTTTCATTTCATATCTACACGTGTAGATAGGACATATGAACACCAGGGGATGATTAATGTATAGTTCAATCGAATGCAGAGTTGATTTCGTTTGAGTAAAACCATTTTTATAAAAGCGCGCCAGTTTCAAAATCTCTTGAAAACTTTGTACAGCACGTTTATGTGTAGTCGTGGCCGAGTGGTTAAGGCGATGGACTAGAAATCCATTGGGATCTTCCCGCGTAAGTTCGAATCTTACCGACTACGGGTTGATTTTTCTTTATTAAAAATATTTCAATTTAACATTTATTTTTTCTTTCCGAGAAAAAGACAATGAGTTTTACTTATCCCCCCCCCCCAACTTCCCACCCCAATCTGAAGTTTTCTTTTTAATTAAATGTTTTTCTTGTTTGATAAAAAAGAGAATGGCGGTTATCCAGCGAGCAAATTTCAAATTACACCATAGAAACAGAGAAAAAGAAATAACTAAATAAAAGGACGTATTTGGAGGTCGAATAAAATAAATCACAACCCCTTCGAGCCCGGATAGCTCAGTCGGTAGAGCGTTAGGCTTTTAACCTAACGGTCCAGGGTTCGAGTCCCTGTTCGGGCGTTAATTTTTGTTCCAAGAAATTATGTAAACTTTGGGAATTTCGTAAACCCTGTAAACGAATGATGTTGACAAAACTATTATTCAGTGACTTGCTATCAAATGAACAGTATTCGTTATATTAAAATTAGGGTGTTCCAATACAATTTTTTCGAGCCATTAAAATCAAATTAGTCTGAGATCCCAGATGGTCTAGTGGTTAGGATTCCTGGCTTTCACCCAGGCGGCCCGGGTTCGATTCCCGGTCTGGGAAAATAACTTTTGCCTTTCATTTTATATCTACACGTGTAGATAGGACATATGAACACCAGGGGATGATTAATGTATAGTTCAATCGAATGCAGAGTTGATTTCGTTTGAGTAAAACCATTTTTATAAAAGCGCGCCAGTTTCAAAATCTCTTGAAAACTTTGTACAGAACGTTTATGTGTAGTCGTGGCCGAGTGGTTAAGGCGATGGACTAGAAATCCATTGGGATCTTCCCGCGTAAGTTCGAATCTTACCGACTACGGGTTGATTTTTCTTTATTAAAAATATTTCAATTTAACATTTATTTTTTCTTTCCGAGAAAAAGACAATGAGTTTTACTTATCCCCCCCCCCCCCCAACTTCCCACCCCAATCTGAAGTTTTCTTTTTAATTAAATGTTTTTCTTGTTTGATAAAAAAGAGAATGGCGGTTATCCAGCGAGCAAATTTCAAATTACACCATAGAAACAGAGAAAAAGAAATAACTAAATAAAAGGACGTATTTGGAGGTCGAATAAAATAAATCACCACCCCTTCGAGCCCGGATAGCTCAGTCGGTAGAGCGTTAGGCTTTTAACCTAACGGTCCAGGGTTCGAGTCCCTGTTCGGGCGTTAATTTTTGTTCCAAGAAATTATGTAAACTTTGGGAATTTCGTAAACCCTGTAAACGAATGATGTTGACAAAACTATTATTCAGTGACTTGCTATCAAATGAACAGTATTCGTTATATTAAAATTAGGGTGTTCCAATACAATTTTTTCGAGCCATTAAAATCAAATTAGTCTGAGATCCCAGATGGTCTAGTGGTTAGGATTCCTGGCTTTCACCCAGGCGGCCCGGGTTCGATTCCCGGTCTGGGAAAATAACTTTTGCCTTTCATTTCATATCTACACGTGTAGATAGGACATATGAACACCAGGGGATGATTAATGTATAGTTCAATCGAATGCAGAGTTGATTTCGTTTGAGTAAAACCATTTTTATAAAAGCGCGCCAGTTTCAAAATCTCTTGAAAACTTTGTACAGCACGTTTATGTGTAGTCGTGGCCGAGTGGTTAAGGCGATGGACTAGAAATCCATTGGGATCTTCCCGCGTAAGTTCGAATCTTACCGACTACGGGTTGATTTTTCTTTATTAAAAATATTTCAATTTAACATTTATTTTTTCTTTCCGAGAAAAAGACAATGAGTTTTACTTATCCCCCCCCCCCCCCAACTTCCCACCCCAATCTGAAGTTTTCTTTTTAATTAAATGTTTTTCTTGTTTGATAAAAAAGAGAATGGCGGTTATCCAGCGAGCAAATTTCAAATTACACCATAGAAACAGAGAAAAAGAAATAACTAAATAAAAGGACGTATTTGGAGGTCGAATAAAATAAATCACAACCCCTTCGAGCCCGGATAGCTCAGTCGGTAGAGCGTTAGGCTTTTAACCTAACGGTCCAGGGTTCGAGTCCCTGTTCGGGCGTTAATTTTTGTTCCAAGAAATTATGTAAACTTTGGGAATTTCGTAAACCCTGTAAACGAATGATGTTGACAAAACTATTATTCAGTGACTTGCTATCAAATGAACAGTATTCGTTATATTAAAATTAGGGTGTTCCAATACAATTTTTTCGAGCCATTAAAATCAAATTAGTCTGAGATCCCAGATGGTCTAGTGGTTAGGATTCCTGGCTTTCACCCAGGCGGCCCGGGTTCGATTCCCGGTCTGGGAAAATAACTTTTGCCTTTCATTTCATATCTACACGTGTAGATAGGACATATGAACACCAGGGGATGATTAATGTATAGTTCAATCGAATGCAGAGTTGATTTCGTTTGAGTAAAACCATTTTTATAAAAGCGCGCCAGTTTCAAAATCTCTTGAAAACTTTGTACAGCACGTTTATGTGTAGTCGTGGCCGAGTGGTTAAGGCGATGGACTAGAAATCCATTGGGATCTTCCCGCGTAAGTTCGAATCTTACCGACTACGGGTTGATTTTTCTTTATTAAAAATATTTCAATTTAACATTTATTTTTTCTTTCCGAGAAAAAGACAATGAGTTTTACTTATCCCCCCCCCCCAACTTCCCACCCCAATCTGAAGTTTTCTTTTTAATTAAATGTTTTTCTTGTTTGATAAAAAAGAGAATGGCGGTTATCCAGCGAGCAAATTTCAAATTACACCATAGAAACAGAGAAAAAGAAATAACTAAATAAAAGGACGTATTTGGAGGTCGAATAAAATAAATCACAACCCCTTCGAGCCCGGATAGCTCAGTCGGTAGAGCGTTAGGCTTTTAACCTAACGGTCCAGGGTTCGAGTCCCTGTTCGGGCGTTAATTTTTGTTCCAAGAAATTATGTAAACTTTGGGAATTTCGTAAACCCTGTAAACGAATGATGTTGACAAAACTATTATTCAGTGACTTGCTATCAAATGAACAGTATTCGTTATATTAAAATTAGGGTGTTCCAATACAATTTTTTCGAGCCATTAAAATCAAATTAGTCTGAGATCCCAGATGGTCTAGTGGTTAGGATTCCTGGCTTTCACCCAGGCGGCCCGGGTTCGATTCCCGGTCTGGGAAAATAACTTTTGCCTTTCATTTCATATCTACACGTGTAGATAGGACATATGAACACCAGGGGATGATTAATGTATAGTTCAATCGAATGCAGAGTTGATTTCGTTTGAGTAAAACCATTTTTATAAAAGCGCGCCAGTTTCAAAATCTCTTGAAAACTTTGTACAGCACGTTTATGTGTAGTCGTGGCTGAGTGGTTAAGGCGATGGACTAGAAATCCATTGGGATCTTCCCGCGTAAGTTCGAATCTTACCGACTACGGGTTGATTTTTCTTTATTAAAAATATTTCAATTTAACATTTATTTTTTCTTTCCGAGAAAAAGACAATGAGTTTTACTTATCCCCCCCCCCCAACTTCCCACCCCAATCTGAAGTTTTCTTTTTAATTAAATGTTTTTCTTGTTTGATAAAAAAGAGAATGGCGGTTATCCAGCGAGCAAATTTCAAATTACACCATAGAAACAGAGAAAAAGAAATAACTAAATAAAAGGACGTATTTGGAGGTCGAATAAAATAAATCACAACCCCTTCGAGCCCGGATAGCTCAGTCGGTAGAGCGTTAGGCTTTTAACCTAACGGTCCAGGGTTCGAGTCCCTGTTCGGGCGTTAATTTTTGTTCCAAGAAATTATGTAAACTTTGGGAATTTCGTAAACCCTGTAAACGAATGATGTTGACAAAACTATTATTCAGTGACTTGCTATCAAATGAACAGTATTCGTTATATTAAAATTAGGGTGTTCCAATACAATTTTTTCGAGCCATTAAAATCAAATTAGTCTGAGATCCCAGATGGTCTAGTGGTTAGGATTCCTGGCTTTCACCCAGGCGGCCCGGGTTCGATTCCCGGTCTGGGAAAATAACTTTTGCCTTTCATTTCATATCTACGTGTAGATAGGACATATGAACACCAGGGGATGATTAATGTATAGTTCAATCGAATGCAGAGTTGATTTCGTTTGAGTAAAACCATTTTTATAAAAGCGCGCCAGTTTCAAAATCTCTTGAAAACTTTGTACAGCACGTTTATGTGTAGTCGTGGCCGAGTGGTTAAGGCGATGGACTAGAAATCCATTGGGATCTTCCCGCGTAAGTTCGAATCTTACCGACTACGGGTTGATTTTTCTTTATTAAAAATATTTCAATTTAACATTTATTTTTTCTTTCCGAGAAAAAGACAATGAGTTTTACTTATCCCCCCCCCCCCAACTTCCCACCCCAATCTGAAGTTTTCTTTTTAATTAAATGTTTTTCTTGTTTGATAAAAAAGAGAATGGCGGTTATCCAGCGAGCAAATTTCAAATTACACCATAGAAACAGAGAAAAAGAAATAACTAAATAAAAGGACGTATTTGGAGGTCGAATAAAATAAATCACAACCCCTTCGAGCCCGGATAGCTCAGTCGGTAGAGCGTTAGGCTTTTAACCTAACGGTCCAGGGTTCGAGTCCCTGTTCGGGCGTTAATTTTTGTTCCAAGAAATTATGTAAACTTTGGGAATTTCGTAAACCCTGTAAACGAATGATGTTGACAAAACTATTATTCAGTGACTTGCTATCAAATGAACAGTATTCGTTATATTAAAATTAGGGTGTTCCAATACAATTTTTTCGAGCCATTAAAATCAAATTAGTCTGAGATCCCAGATGGTCTAGTGGTTAGGATTCCTGGCTTTCACCCAGGCGGCCCGGGTTCGATTCCCGGTCTGGGAAAATAACTTTTGCCTTTCATTTCATATCTACACGTGTAGATAGGACATATGAACACCAGGGGATGATTAATGTATAGTTCAATCGAATGCAGAGTTGATTTCGTTTGAGTAAAACCATTTTTATAAAAGCGCGCCAGTTTCAAAATCTCTTGAAAACTTTGTACAGCACGTTTATGTGTAGTCGTGGCCGAGTGGTTAAGGCGATGGACTAGAAATCCATTGGGATCTTCCCGCGTAAGTTCGAATCTTACCGACTACGGGTTGATTTTTCTTTATTAAAAATATTTCAATTTAACATTTATTTTTTCTTTCCGAGAAAAAGACAATGAGTTTTACTTATCCCCCCCCCCCCAACTTCCCACCCCAATCTGAAGTTTTCTTTTTAATTAAATGTTTTTCTTGTTTGATAAAAAAGAGAATGGCGGTTATCCAGCGAGCAAATTTCAAATTACACCATAGAAACAGAGAAAAAGAAATAACTAAATAAAAGGACGTACTTGGAGGTCGAATAAAATAAATCACAACCCCTTCGAGCCCGGATAGCTCAGTCGGTAGAGCGTTAGGCTTTTAACCTAACGGTCCAGGGTTCGAGTCCCTGTTCGGGCGTTAATTTTTGTTCCAAGAAATTATGTAAACTTTGGGAATTTCGTTAACCCTGTAAACGAATGATGTTGACAAAACTATTATTCAGTGACTTGCTATCAAATGAACAGTATTCGTTATATTAAAATTAGGGTGTTCCAATACAATTTTTTCGAGCCATTAAAATCAAATTAGTCTGAGATCCCAGATGGTCTAGTGGTTAGGATTCCTGGCTTTCACCCAGGCGGCCCGGGTTCGATTCCCGGTCTGGGAAAATAACTTTTGCCTTTCATTTCATATCTACACGTGTAGATAGGACATATGAACACCAGGGGATGATTAATGTATAGTTCAATCGAATGCAGAGTTGATTTCGTTTGAGTAAAACCATTTTTATAAAAGCGCGCCAGTTTCAAAATCTCTTGAAAACTTTGTACAGCACGTTTATGTGTAGTCGTGGCCGAGTGGTTAAGGCGATGGACTAGAAATCCATTGGGATCTTCCCGCGTAAGTTCGAATCTTACCGACTACGGGTTGATTTTTCTTTATTAAAAATATTTCAATTTAACATTTATTTTTTCTTTCCGAGAAAAAGACAATGAGTTTTACTTATCCCCCCCCCCCAACTTCCCACCCCAATCTGAAGTTTTCTTTTTAATTAAATGTTTTTCTTGTTTGATAAAAAAGAGAATGGCGGTTATCCAGCGAGCAAATTTCAAATTACACCATAGAAACAGAGAAAAAGAAATAACTAAATAAAAGGACGTATTTGGAGGTCGAATAAAATAAATCACAACCCCTTCGAGCCCGGATAGCTCAGTCGGTAGAGCGTTAGGCTTTTAACCTAACGGTCCAGGGTTCGAGTCCCTGTTCGGGCGTTAATTTTTGTTCCAAGAAATTATGTAAACTTTGGGAATTTCGTAAACCCTGTAAACGAATGATGTTGACAAAACTATTATTCAGTGACTTGCTATCAAATGAACAGTATTCGTTATATTAAAATTAGGGTGTTCCAATACAATTTTTTCGAGCCATTAAAATCAAATTAGTCTGAGATCCCAGATGGTCTAGTGGTTAGGATTCCTGGCTTTCACCCAGGCGGCCCGGGTTCGATTCCCGGTCTGGGAAAATAACTTTTGCCTTTCATTTCATATCTACGTGTAGATAGGACATATGAACACCAGGGGATGATTAATGTATAGTTCAATCGAATGCAGAGTTGATTTCGTTTGAGTAAAACCATTTTTATAAAAGCGCACCAGTTTCAAAATCTCTTGAAAACTTTGTACAGCACGTTTATGTGTAGTCGTGGCCGAGTGGTTAAGGCGATGGACTAGAAATCCATTGGGATCTTCCCGCGTAAGTTCGAATCTTACCGACTACGGGTTGATTTTTCTTTATTAAAAATATTTCAATTTAACATTTATTTTTTCTTTCCGAGAAAAAGACAATGAGTTTTACTTATCCCCCCCCCCAACTTCCCACCCCAATCTGAAGTTTTCTTTTTAATTAAATGTTTTTCTTGTTTGATAAAAAAGAGAATGGCGGTTATCCAGCGAGCAAATTTCAAATTACACCATAGAAACAGAGAAAAAGAAATAACTAAATAAAAGGACGTATTTGGACGTCGAATAAAATAAATCACAACCCCTTCGAGCCCGGATAGCTCAGTCGGTAGAGCGTTAGGCTTTTAACCTAACGGTCCAGGGTTCGAGTCCCTGTTCGGGCGTTAATTTTTGTTCCAAGAAATTATGTAAACTTTGGGAATTTCGTAAACCCTGTAAACGAATGATGTTGACAAAACTATTATTCAGTGACTTGCTATCAAATGAACAGTATTCGTTATATTAAAATTAGGGTGTTCCAATACAATTTTTTCGAGCCATTAAAATCAAATTAGTCTGAGATCCCAGATGGTCTAGTGGTTAGGATTCCTGGCTTTCACCCAGGCGGCCCGGGTTCGATTCCCGGTCTGGGAAAATAACTTTTGCCTTTCATTTCATATCTACACGTGTAGATAGGACATATGAACACCAGGGGATGATTAATGTATAGTTCAATCGAATGCAGAGTTGATTTCGTTTGAGTAAAACCATTTTTATAAAAGCGCGCCAGTTTCAAAATCTCTTGAAAACTTTGTACAGCACGTTTATGTGTAGTCGTGGCCGAGTGGTTAAGGCGATGGACTAGAAATCCATTGGGATCTTCCCGCGTAAGTTCGAATCTTACCGACTACGGGTTGATTTTTCTTTATTAAAAATATTTCAATTTAACATTTATTTTTTCTTTCCGAGAAAAAGACAATGAGTTTTACTTATCCCCCCCCCCCCCCAACTTCCCACCCCAATCTGAAGTTTTCTTTTTAATTAAATGTTTTTCTTGTTTGATAAAAAAGAGAATGGCGGTTATCCAGCGAGCAAATTTCAAATTACACCATAGAAACAGAGAAAAAGAAATAACTAAATAAAAGGACGTATTTGGAGGTCGAATAAAATAAATCACAACCCCTTCGAGCCCGGATAGCTCAGTCGGTAGAGCGTTAGGCTTTTAACCTAACGGTCCAGGGTTCGAGTCCCTGTTCGGGCGTTAATTTTTGTTCCAAGAAATTATGTAAACTTTGGGAATTTCGTAAACCCTGTAAACGAATGATGTTGACAAAACTATTATTCAGTGACTTGCTATCAAATGAACAGTATTCGTTATATTAAAATTAGGGTGTTCCAATACAATTTTTTCGAGCCATTAAAATCAAATTAGTCTGAGATCCCAGATGGTCTAGTGGTTAGGTACTGGCTTTCACCCAGGCGGCCCGGGTTCGATTCCCGGTCTGGGAAAATAACTTTTGCCTTTCATTTCATATCTACACGTGTAGATAGGACATATGAACACCAGGGGATGATTAATGTATAGTTCAATCGAATGCAGAGTTGATTTCGTTTGAGTAAAACCATTTTTATAAAAGCGCGCCAGTTTCAAAATCTCTTGAAAACTTTGTACAGCACGTTTATGTGTAGTCGTGGCCGAGTGGTTAAGGCGATGGACTAGAAATCCATTGGGATCTTCCCGCGTAAGTTCGAATCTTACCGACTACGGGTTGATTTTTCTTTATTAAAAATATTTCAATTTAACATTTATTTTTTCTTTCCGAGAAAAAGACAATGAGTTTTACTTATCCCCCCCCCCCCAACTTCCCACCCCAATCTGAAGTTTTCTTTTTAATTAAATGTTTTTCTTGTTTGATAAAAAAGAGAATGGCGGTTATCCAGCGAGCAAATTTCAAATTACACCATAGAAACAGAGAAAAAGAAATAACTAAATAAAAGGACGTATTTGGAGGTCGAATAAAATAAATCACAACCCCTTCGAGCCCGGATAGCTCAGTCGGTAGAGCGTTAGGCTTTTAACCTAACGGTCCAGGGTTCGAGTCCCTGTTCGGGCGTTAATTTTTGTTCCAAGAAATTATGTAAACTTTGGGAATTTCGTAAACCCTGTAAACGAATGATGTTGACAAAACTATTATTCAGTGACTTGCTATCAAATGAACAGTATTCGTTATATTAAAATTAGGGTGTTCCAATACAATTTTTTCGAGCCATTAAAATCAAATTAGTCTGAGATCCCAGATGGTCTAGTGGTTAGGATTCCTGGCTTTCACCCAGGCGGCCCGGGTTCGATTCCCGGTCTGGGAAAATAACTTTTGCCTTTCATTTCATATCTACGTGTAGATAGGACATATGAACACCAGGGGATGATTAATGTATAGTTCAATCGAATGCAGAGTTGATTTCGTTTGAGTAAAACCATTTTTATAAAAGCGCGCCAGTTTCAAAATCTCTTGAAAACTTTGTACAGCACGTTTATGTGTAGTCGTGGCCGAGTGGTTAAGGCGATGGACTAGAAATCCATTGGGATCTTCCCGCGTAAGTTCGAATCTTACCGACTACGGGTTGATTTTTCTTTATTAAAAATATTTCAATTTAACATTTATTTTTTCTTTCCGAGAAAAAGACAATGAGTTTTACTTATCCCCCCCCCCCCCCAACTTCCCACCCCAATCTGAAGTTTTCTTTTTAATTAAATGTTTTTCTTGTTTGATAAAAAAGAGAATGGCGGTTATCCAGCGAGCAAATTTCAAATTACACCATAGAAACAGAGAAAAAGAAATAACTAAATAAAAGGACGTATTTGGAGGTCGAATAAAATAAATCACAACCCCTTCGAGCCCGGATAGCTCAGTCGGTAGAGCGTTAGGCTTTTAACCTAACGGTCCAGGGTTCGAGTCCCTGTTCGGGCGTTAATTTTTGTTCCAAGAAATTATGTAAACTTTGGGAATTTCGTAAACCCTGTAAACGAATGATGTTGACAAAACTATTATTCAGTGACTTGCTATCAAATGAACAGTATTCGTTATATTAAAATTAGGGTGTTCCAATACAATTTTTTCGAGCCATTAAAATCAAATTAGTCTGAGATCCCAGATGGTCTAGTGGTTAGGATTCCTGGCTTTCACCCAGGCGGCCCGGGTTCGATTCCCGGTCTGGGAAAATAACTTTTGCCTTTCATTTCATATCTACACGTGTAGATAGGACATATGAACACCAGGGGATGATTAATGTATAGTTCAATCGAATGCAGAGTTGATTTCGTTTGAGTAAAACCATTTTTATAAAAGCGCGCCAGTTTCAAAATCTCTTGAAAACTTTGTACAGCACGTTTATGTGTAGTCGTGGCCGAGTGGTTAAGGCGATGGACTAGAAATCCATTGGGATCTTCCCGCGTAAGTTCGAATCTTACCGACTACGGGTTGATTTTTCTTTATTAAAAATATTTCAATTTAACATTTATTTTTTCTTTCCGAGAAAAAGACAATGAGTTTTACTTATCCCCCCCCCCCCAACTTCCCACCCCAATCTGAAGTTTTCTTTTTAATTAAATGTTTTTCTTGTTTGATAAAAAAGAGAATGGCGCTTATCCAGCGAGCAAATTTCAAATTACACCATAGAAACAGAGAAAAAGAAATAACTAAATAAAAGGACGTATTTGGAGGTCGAATAAAATAAATCACAACCCCTTCGAGCCCGGATAGCTCAGTCGGTAGAGCGTTAGGCTTTTAACCTAACGGTCCAGGGTTCGAGTCCCTGTTCGGGCGTTAATTTTTGTTCCAAGAAATTATGTAAACTTTGGGAATTTCGTAAACCCTGTAAACGAATGATGTTGACAAAACTATTATTCAGTGACTTGCTATCAAATGAACAGTATTCGTTATATTAAAATTAGGGTGTTCCAATACAATTTTTTCGAGCCATTAAAATCAAATTAGTCTGAGATCCCAGATGGTCTAGTGGTTAGGATTCCTGGCTTTCACCCAGGCGGCCCGGGTTCGATTCCCGGTCTGGGAAAATAACTTTTGCCTTTCATTTCATATCTACACGTGTAGATAGGACATATGAACACCAGGGGATGATTAATGTATAGTTCAATCGAATGCAGAGTTGATTTCGTTTGAGTAAAACCATTTTTATAAAAGCGCGCCAGTTTCAAAATCTCTTGAAAACTTTGTACAGCACGTTTATGTGTAGTCGTGGCCGAGTGGTTAAGGCGATGGACTAGAAATCCATTGGGATCTTCCCGCGTAAGTTCGAATCTTACCGACTACGGGTTGATTTTTCTTTATTAAAAATATTTCAATTTAACATTTATTTTTTCTTTCCGAGAAAAAGACAATGAGTTTTACTTATCCCCCCCCCCCAACTTCCCACCCCAATCTGAAGTTTTCTTTTTAATTAAATGTTTTTCTTGTTTGATAAAAAAGAGAATGGCGCTTATCCAGCGAGCAAATTTCAAATTACACCATAGAAACAGAGAAAAAGAAATAACTAAATAAAAGGACGTATTTGGAGGTCGAATAAAATAAATCACAACCCCTTCGAGCCCGGATAGCTCAGTCGGTAGAGCGTTAGGCTTTTAACCTAACGGTCCAGGGTTCGAGTCCCTGTTCGGGCGTTAATTTTTGTTCCAAGAAATTATGTAAACTTTGGGAATTTCGTAAACCCTGTAAACGAATGATGTTGACAAAACTATTATTCAGTGACTTGCTATCAAATGAACAGTATTCGTTATATTAAAATTAGGGTGTTCCAATACAATTTTTTCGAGCCATTAAAATCAAATTAGTCTGAGATCCCAGATGGTCTAGTGGTTAGGATTCCTGGCTTTCACCCAGGCGGCCCGGGTTCGATTCCCGGTCTGGGAAAATAACTTTTGCCTTTCATTTCATATCTACACGTGTAGATAGGACATATGAACACCAGGGGATGATTAATGTATAGTTCAATCGAATGCAGAGTTGATTTCGTTTGAGTAAAACCATTTTTATAAAAGCGCGCCAGTTTCAAAATCTCTTGAAAACTTTGTACAGCACGTTTATGTGTAGTCGTGGCCGAGTGGTTAAGGCGATGGACTAGAAATCCATTGGGATCTTCCCGCGTAAGTTCGAATCTTACCGACTACGGGTTGATTTTTCTTTATTAAAAATATTTCAATTTAACATTTATTTTTTCTTTCCGAGAAAAAGACAATGAGTTTTACTTATCCCCCCCCCCCAACTTCCCACCCCAATCTGAAGTTTTCTTTTTAATTAAATGTTTTTCTTGTTTGATAAAAAAGAGAATGGCGCTTATCCAGCGAGCAAATTTCAAATTACACCATAGAAACAGAGAAAAAGAAATAACTAAATAAAAGGACGTATTTGGAGGTCGAATAAAATAAATCACCACCCCTTCGAGCCCGGATAGCTCAGTCGGTAGAGCGTTAGGCTTTTAACCTAACGGTCCAGGGTTCGAGTCCCTGTTCGGGCGTTAATTTTTGTTCCAAGAAATTATGTAAACTTTGGGAATTTCGTAAACCCTGTAAACGAATGATGTTGACAAAACTATTATTCAGTGACTTGCTATCAAATGAACAGTATTCGTTATATTAAAATTAGGGTGTTCCAATACAATTTTTTCGAGCCATTAAAATCAAATTAGTCTGAGATCCCAGATGGTCTAGTGGTTAGGATTCCTGGCTTTCACCCAGGCGGCCCGGGTTCGATTCCCGGTCTGGGAAAATAACTTTTGCCTTTCATTTCATATCTACACGTGTAGATAGGACATATGAACACCAGGGGATGATTAATGTATAGTTCAATCGAATGCAGAGTTGATTTCGTTTGAGTAAAACCATTTTTATAAAAGCGCGCCAGTTTCAAAATCTCTTGAAAACTTTGTACAGCACGTTTATGTGTAGTCGTGGCCGAGTGGTTAAGGCGATGGACTAGAAATCCATTGGGATCTTCCCGCGTAAGTTCGAATCTTACCGACTACGGGTTGATTTTTCTTTATTAAAAATATTTCAATTTAACATTTATTTTTTCTTTCCGAGAAAAAGACAATGAGTTTTACTTATCCCCCCCCCCCCAACTTCCCACCCCAATCTGAAGTTTTCTTTTTAATTAAATGTTTTTCTTGCTTGATAAAAAAGAGAATGGCGGTTATCCAGCGAGCAAATTTCAAATTACACCATAGAAACAGAGAAAAAGAAATAACTAAATAAAAGGACGTATTTGGAGGTCGAATAAAATAAATCACAACCCCTTCGAGCCCGGATAGCTCAGTCGGTAGAGCGTTAGGCTTTTAACCTAACGGTCCAGGGTTCGAGTCCCTGTTCGGGCGTTAATTTTTGTTCCAAGAAATTATGTAAACTTTGGGAATTTCGTAAACCCTGTAAACGAATGATGTTGACAAAACTATTATTCAGTGACTTGCTATCAAATGAACAGTATTCGTTATATTAAAATTAGGGTGTTCCAATACAATTTTTTCGAGCCATTAAAATCAAATTAGTCTGAGATCCCAGATGGTCTAGTGGTTAGGATTCCTGGCTTTCACCCAGGCGGCCCGGGTTCGATTCCCGGTCTGGGAAAATAACTTTTGCCTTTCATTTCATATCTACACGTGTAGATAGGACATATGAACACCAGGGGATGATTAATGTATAGTTCAATCGAATGCAGAGTTGATTTCGTTTGAGTAAAACCATTTTTATAAAAGCGCGCCAGTTTCAAAATCTCTTGAAAACTTTGTACAGCACGTTTATGTGTAGTCGTGGCCGAGTGGTTAAGGCGATGGACTAGAAATCCATTGGGATCTTCCCGCGTAATTTCGAATCTTACCGACTACGGGTTGATTTTTCTTTATTAAAAATATTTCAATTTAACATTTATTTTTTCTTTCCGAGAAAAAGACAATGAGTTTTACTTATCCCCCCCCCCCAACTTCCCACCCCAATCTGAAGTTTTCTTTTTAATTAAATGTTTTTCTTGTTTGATAAAAAAGAGAATGGCGGTTATCCAGCGAGCAAATTTCAAATTACACCATAGAAACAGAGAAAAAGAAATAACTAAATAAAAGGACGTATTTGGAGGTCGAATAAAATAAATCACAACCCCTTCGAGCCCGGATAGCTCAGTCGGTAGAGCGTTAGGCTTTTAACCTAACGGTCCAGGGTTCGAGTCCCTGTTCGGGCGTTAATTTTTGTTCCAAGAAATTATGTAAACTTTGGGAATTTCGTAAACCCTGTAAACGAATGATGTTGACAAAACTATTATTCAGTGACTTGCTATCAAATGAACAGTATTCGTTATATTAAAATTAGGGTGTTCCAATACAATTTTTTCGAGCCATTAAAATCAAATTAGTCTGAGATCCCAGATGGTCTAGTGGTTAGGATTCCTGGCTTTCACCCAGGCGGCCCGGGTTCGATTCCCGGTCTGGGAAAATAACTTTTGCCTTTCATTTCATATCTACACGTGTAGATAGGACATATGAACACCAGGGGATGATTAATGTATAGTTCAATCGAATGCAGAGTTGATTTCGTTTGAGTAAAACCATTTTTATAAAAGCGCGCCAGTTTCAAAATCTCTTGAAAACTTTGTACAGCACGTTTATGTGTAGTCGTGGCCGAGTGGTTAAGGCGATGGACTAGAAATCCATTGGGATCTTCCCGCGTAAGTTCGAATCTTACCGACTACGGGTTGATTTTTCTTTATTAAAAATATTTCAATTTAACATTTATTTTTTCTTTCCGAGAAAAAGACAATGAGTTTTACTTATCCCCCCCCCCCCCAACTTCCCACCCCAATCTGAAGTTTTCTTTTTAATTAAATCTTTTTCTTGTTTGATAAAAAAGAGAATGGCGGTTATCCAGCGAGCAAATTTCAAATTACACCATAGAAACAGAGAAAAAGAAATAACTAAATAAAAGGACGTATTTGGAGGTCGAATAAAATAAATCACAACCCCTTCGAGCCCGGATAGCTCAGTCGGTAGAGCGTTAGGCTTTTAACCTAACGGTCCAGGGTTCGAGTCCCTGTTCGGGCGTTAATTTTTGTTCCAAGAAATTATGTAAACTTTGGGAATTTCGTAAACCCTGTAAACGAATGATGTTGACAAAACTATTATTCAGTGACTTGCTATCAAATGAACAGTATTCGTTATATTAAAATTAGGGTGTTCCAATACAATTTTTTCGAGCCATTAAAATCAAATTAGTCTGAGATCCCAGATGGTCTAGTGGTTAGGATTCCTGGCTTTCACCCAGGCGGCCCGGGTTCGATTCCCGGTCTGGGAAAATAACTTTTGCCTTTCATTTCATATCTACACGTGTAGATAGGACATATGAACACCAGGGGATGATTAATGTATAGTTCAATCGAATGCAGAGTTGATTTCGTTTGAGTAAAACCATTTTTATAAAAGCGCGCCAGTTTCAAAATCTCTTGAAAACTTTGTACAGCACGTTTATGTGTAGTCGTGGCCGAGTGGTTAAGGCGATGGACTAGAAATCCATTGGGATCTTCCCGCGTAAGTTCGAATCTTACCGACTACGGGTTGATTTTTCTTTATTAAAAATATTTCAATTTAACATTTATTTTTTCTTTCCGAGAAAAAGACAATGAGTTTTACTTATCCCCCCCCCCCAACTTCCCACCCCAATCTGAAGTTTTCTTTTTAATTAAATGTTTTTCTTGTTTGATAAAAAAGAGAATGGCGGTTATCCAGCGAGCAAATTTCAAATTACACCATAGAAACAGAGAAAAAGAAATAACTAAATAAAAGGACGTATTTGGAGGTCGAATAAAATAAATCACAACCCCTTCGAGCCCGGATAGCTCAGTCGGTAGAGCGTTAGGCTTTTAACCTAACGGTCCAGGGTTCGAGTCCCTGTTCGGGCGTTAATGTTTGTTCCAAGAAATTATGTAAACTTTGGGAATTTCGTAAACCCTGTAAACGAATGATGTTGACAAAACTATTATTCAGTGACTTGCTATCAAATGAACAGTATTCGTTATATTAAAATTAGGGTGTTCCAATACAATTTTTTCGAGCCATTAAAATCAAATTAGTCTGAGATCCCAGATGGTCTAGTGGTTAGGATTCCTGGCTTTCACCCAGGCGGCCCGGGTTCGATTCCCGGTCTGGGAAAATAACTTTTGCCTTTCATTTCATATCTACACGTGTAGATAGGACATATGAACACCAGGGGATGATTAATGTATAGTTCAATCGAATGCAGAGTTGATTTCGTTTGAGTAAAACCATTTTTATAAAAGCGCGCCAGTTTCAAAATCTCTTGAAAACTTTGTACAGCACGTTTATGTGTAGTCGTGGCCGAGTGGTTAAGGCGATGGACTAGAAATCCATTGGGATCTTCCCGCGTAAGTTCGAATCTTACCGACTACGGGTTGATTTTTCTTTATTAAAAATATTTCAATTTAACATTTATTTTTTCTTTCCGAGAAAAAGACAATGAGTTTTACTTATCCCCCCCCCCCCCCAACTTCCCACCCCAATCTGAAGTTTTCTTTTTAATTAAATGTTTTTCTTGTTTGATAAAAAAGAGAATGGCGGTTATCCAGCGAGCAAATTTCAAATTACACCATAGAAACAGAGAAAAAGAAATAACTAAATAAAAGGACGTATTTGGAGGTCGAATAAAATAAATCACAACCCCTTCGAGCCCGGATAGCTCAGTCGGTAGAGCGTTAGGCTTTTAACCTAACGGTCCAGGGTTCGAGTCCCTGTTCGGGCGTTAATTTTTGTTCCAAGAAATTATGTAAACTTTGGGAATTTCGTAAACCCTGTAAACGAATGATGTTGACAAAACTATTATTCAGTGACTTGCTATCAAATGAACAGTATTCGTTATATTAAAATTAGGGTGTTCCAATACAATTTTTTCGAGCCATTAAAATCAGATTAGTCTGAGATCCCAGATGGTCTAGTGGTTAGGATTCCTGGCTTTCACCCAGGCGGCCCGGGTTCGATTCCCGGTCTGGGAAAATAACTTTTGCCTTTCATTTCATATCTACACGTGTAGATAGGACATATGAACACCAGGGGATGATTAATGTATAGTTCAATCGAATGCAGAGTTGATTTCGTTTGAGTAAAACCATTTTTATAAAAGCGCGCCAGTTTCAAAATCTCTTGAAAACTTTGTACAGCACGTTTATGTGTAGTCGTGGCCGAGTGGTTAAGGCGATGGACTAGAAATCCATTGGGATCTTCCCGCGTAAGTTCGAATCTTACCGACTACGTGTTGATTTTTCTTTATTAAAAATATTTCAATTTAACATTTATTTTTTCTTTCCGAGAAAAAGACAATGAGTTTTACTTATCCCCCCCCCCCCAACTTCCCACCCCAATCTGAAGTTTTCTTTTTAATTAAATGTTTTTCTTGTTTGATAAAAAAGAGAATGGTGGTTATCCAGCGAGCAAATTTCAAATTACACCATAGAAACAGAGAAAAAGAAATAACTAAATAAAAGGACGTATTTGGAGGTCGAATAAAATAAATCACAACCCCTTCGAGCCCGGATAGCTCAGTCGGTAGAGCGTTAGGCTTTTAACCTAACGGTCCAGGGTTCGAGTCCCTGTTCGGGCGTTAATTTTTGTTCCAAGAAATTATGTAAACTTTGGGAATTTCGTAAACCCTGTAAACGAATGATGTTGACAAAACTATTATTCAGTGACTTGCTATCAAATGAACAGTATTCGTTATATTAAAATTAGGGTGTTCCAATACAATTTTTTCGAGCCATTAAAATCAAATTAGTCTGAGATCCCAGATGGTCTAGTGGTTAGGATTCCTGGCTTTCACCCAGGCGGCCCGGGTTCGATTCCCGGTCTGGGAAAATAACTTTTGCCTTTCATTTCATATCTACACGTGTAGATAGGACATATGAACACCAGGGGATGATTAATGTATAGTTCAATCGAATGCAGAGTTGATTTCGTTTGAGTAAAACCATTTTTATAAAAGCGCGCCAGTTTCAAAATCTCTTGAAAACTTTGTACAGCACGTTTATGTGTAGTCGTGGCCGAGTGGTTAAGGCGATGGACTAGAAATCCATTGGGATCTTCCCGCGTAAGTTCGAATCTTACCGACTACGGGTTGATTTTTCTTTATTAAAAATATTTCAATTTAACATTTATTTTTTCTTTCCGAGAAAAAGACAATGAGTTTTACTTATCCCCCCCCCCCAACTTCCCACCCCAATCTGAAGTTTTCTTTTTAATTAAATGTTTTTCTTGTTTGATAAAAAAGAGAATGGCGGTTATCCAGCGAGCAAATTTCAAATTACACCATAGAAACAGAGAAAAAGAAATAACTAAATAAAAGGACGTATTTGGAGGTCGAATAAAATAAATCACAACCCTTTCGAGCCCGGATAGCTCAGTCGGTAGAGCGTTAGGCTTTTAACCTAACGGTCCAGGGTTCGAGTCCCTGTTCGGGCGTTAATTTTTGTTCCAAGAAATTATGTAAACTTTGGGAATTTCGTAAACCCTGTAAACGAATGATGTTGACAAAACTATTATTCAGTGACTTGCTATCAAATGAACAGTATTCGTTATATTAAAATTAGGGTGTTCCAATACAATTTTTTCGAGCCATTAAAATCAAATTAGTCTGAGATCCCAGATGGTCTAGTGGTTAGGATTCCTGGCTTTCACCCAGGCGGCCCGGGTTCGATTCCCGGTCTGGGAAAATAACTTTTGCCTTTCATTTCATATCTACGTGTAGATAGGACATATGAACACCAGGGGATGATTAATGTATAGTTCAATCGAATGCAGAGTTGATTTCGTTTGAGTAAAACCATTTTTATAAAAGCGCGCCAGTTTCAAAATCTCTTGAAAACTTTGTACAGCACGTTTATGTGTAGTCGTGGCCGAGTGGTTAAGGCGATGGACTAGAAATCCATTGGGATCTTCCCGCGTAAGTTCGAATCTTACCGACTACGGGTTGATTTTTCTTTATTAAAAATATTTCAATTTAACATTTATTTTTTCTTTCCGAGAAAAAGACAATGAGTTTTACTTATCCCCCCCCCCCCCCAACTTCCCACCCCAATCTGAAGTTTTCTTTTTAATTAAATGTTTTTCTTGTTTGATAAAAAAGAGAATGGCGGTTATCCAGCGAGCAAATTTCAAATTACACCATAGAAACAGAGAAAAAGAAATAACTAAATAAAAGGACGTATTTGGAGGTCGAATAAAATAAATCACAACCCCTTCGAGCCCGGATAGCTCAGTCGGTAGAGCGTTAGGCTTTTAACCTAACGGTCCAGGGTTCGAGTCCCTGTTCGGGCGTTAATTTTTGTTCCAAGAAATTATGTAAACTTTGGGAATTTCGTAAACCCTGTAAACGAATGATGTTGACAAAACTATTATTCAGTGACTTGCTATCAAATGAACAGTATTCGTTATATTAAAATTAGGGTGTTCCAATACAATTTTTTCGAGCCATTAAAATCAAATTAGTCTGAGATCCCAGATGGTCTAGTGGTTAGGATTCCTGGCTTTCACCCAGGCGGCCCGGGTTCGATTCCCGGTCTGGGAAAATAACTTTTGCCTTTCATTTCATATCTACACGTGTAGATAGGACATATGAACACCAGGGGATGATTAATGTATAGTTCAATCGAATGCAGAGTTGATTTCGTTTGAGTAAAACCATTTTTATAAAAGCGCGCCAGTTTCAAAATCTCTTGAAAACTTTGTACAGAACGTTTATGTGTAGTCGTGGCCGAGTGGTTAAGGCGATGGACTAGAAATCCATTGGGATCTTCCCGCGTAAGTTCGAATCTTACCGACTACGGGTTGATTTTTCTTTATTAAAAATATTTCAATTTAACATTTATTTTTTCTTTCCGAGAAAAAGACAATGAGTTTTACTTATCCCCCCCCCCCAACTTCCCACCCCAATCTGAAGTTTTCTTTTTAATTAAATGTTTTTCTTGTTTGATAAAAAAGAGAATGGCGGTTATCCAGCGAGCAAATTTCAAATTACACCATAGAAACAGAGAAAAAGAAATAACTAAATAAAAGGACGTATTTGGAGGTCGAATAAAATAAATCACAACCCCTTCGAGCCCGGATAGCTCAGTCGGTAGAGCGTTAGGCTTTTAACCTAACGGTCCAGGGTTCGAGTCCCTGTTCGGGCGTTAATTTTTGTTCCAAGAAATTATGTAAACTTTGGGAATTTCGTAAACCCTGTAAACGAATGATGTTGACAAAACTATTATTCAGTGACTTGCTATCAAATGAACAGTATTCGTTATATTAAAATTAGGGTGTTCCAATACAATTTTTTCGAGCCATTAAAATCAAATTAGTCTGAGATCCCAGATGGTCTAGTGGTTAGGATTCCTGGCTTTCACCCAGGCGGCCCGGGTTCGATTCCCGGTCTGGGAAAATAACTTTTGCCTTTCATTTCATATCTACACGTGTAGATAGGACATATGAACACCAGGGGATGATTAATGTATAGTTCAATCGAATGCAGAGTTGATTTCGTTTGAGTAAAACCATTTTTATAAAAGCGCGCCAGTTTCAAAATCTCTTGAAAACTTTGTACAGCACGTTTATGTGTAGTCGTGGCCGAGTGGTTAAGGCGATGGACTAGAAATCCATTGGGATCTTCCCGCGTAAGTTCGAATCTTACCGACTACGGGTTGATTTTTCTTTATTAAAAATATTTCAATTTAACATTTATTTTTTCTTTCCGAGAAAAAGACAATGAGTTTTACTTATCCCCCCCCCCCAACTTCCCACCCCAATCTGAAGTTTTCTTTTTAATTAAATGTTTTTCTTGTTTGATAAAAAAGAGAATGGCGGTTATCCAGCGAGCAAATTTCAAATTACACCATAGAAACAGAGAAAAAGAAATAACTAAATAAAAGGACGTATTTGGAGGTCGAATAAAATAAATCACAACCCCTTCGAGCCCGGATAGCTCAGTCGGTAGAGCGTTAGGCTTTTAACCTAACGGTCCAGGGTTCGAGTCCCTGTTCGGGCGTTAATTTTTGTTCCAAGAAATTATGTAAACTTTGGGAATTTCGTAAACCCTGTAAACGAATGATGTTGACAAAACTATTATTCAGTGACTTGCTATCAAATGAACAGTATTCGTTATATTAAAATTAGGGTGTTCCAATACAATTTTTTCGAGCCATTAAAATCAAATTAGTCTGAGATCCCAGATGGTCTAGTGGTTAGGATTCCTGGCTTTCACCCAGGCGGCCCGGGTTCGATTCCCGGTCTGGGAAAATAACTTTTGCCTTTCATTTCATATTTCCACGTGTAGATAGGACATATGAACACCAGGGGATGATTAATGTATAGTTCAATCGAATGCAGAGTTGATTTCGTTTGAGTAAAACCATTTTTATAAAAGCGCGCCAGTTTCAAAATCTCTTGAAAACTTTGTACAGCACGTTTATGTGTAGTCGTGGCCGAGTGGTTAAGGCGATGGACTAGAAATCCATTGGGATCTTCCCGCGTAAGTTCGAATCTTACCGACTACGGGTTGATTTTTCTTTATTAAAAATATTTCAATTTAACATTTATTTTTTCTTTCCGAGAAAAAGACAATGAGTTTTACTTATCCCCCCCCCCCCAACTTACCACCCCAATCTGAAGTTTTCTTTTTAATTAAATGTTTTTCTTGTTTGATAAAAAAGAGAATGGCGGTTATCCAGCGAGCAAATTTCAAATTACACCATAGAAACAGAGAAAAAGAAATAACTAAATAAAAGGACGTATTTGGAGGTCGAATAAAATAAATCACAACCCCTTCGAGCCCGGATAGCTCAGTCGGTAGAGCGTTAGGCTTTTAACCTAACGGTCCAGGGTTCGAGTCCCTGTTCGGGCGTTAATTTTTGTTCCAAGAAATTATGTAAACTTTGGGAATTTCGTAAACCCTGTAAACGAATGATGTTGACAAAACTATTATTCAGTGACTTGCTATCAAATGAACAGTATTCGTTATATTAAAATTAGGGTGTTCCAATACAATTTTTTCGAGCCATTAAAATCAAATTAGTCTGAGATCCCAGATGGTCTAGTGGTTAGGATTCCTGGCTTTCACCCAGGCGGCCCGGGTTCGATTCCCGGTCTGGGAAAATAACTTTTGCCTTTCATTTCATATCTACGTGTAGATAGGACATTTGAACACCAGGGGATGATTAATGTATAGTTCAATCGAATGCAGAGTTGATTTCGTTTGAGTAAAACCATTTTTATAAAAGCGCGCCAGTTTCAAAATCTCTTGAAAACTTTGTACAGCACGTTTATGTGTAGTCGTGGCCGAGTGGTTAAGGCGATGGACTAGAAATCCATTGGGATCTTCCCGCGTAAGTTCGAATCTTACCGACTACGGGTTGATTTTTCTTTATTAAAAATATTTCAATTTAACATTTATTTTTTCTTTCCGAGAAAAAGACAATGAGTTTTACTTATCCCCCCCCCCCCCAACTTCCCACCCCAATCTGAAGTTTTCTTTTTAATTAAATGTTTTTCTTGTTTGATAAAAAAGAGAATGGCGGTTATCCAGCGAGCAAATTTCAAATTACACCATAGAAACAGAGAAAAAGAAATAACTAAATAAAAGGACGTATTTGGAGGTCGAATAAAATAAATCACAACCCCTTCGAGCCCGGATAGCTCAGTCGGTAGAGCGTTAGGCTTTTAACCTAACGGTCCAGGGTTCGAGTCCCTGTTCGGGCGTTAATTTTTGTTCCAAGAAATTATGTAAACTTTGGGAATTTCGTAAACCCTGTAAACGAATGATGTTGACAAAACTATTATTCAGTGACTTGCTATCAAATGAACAGTATTCGTTATATTAAAATTAGGGTGTTCCAATACAATTTTTTCGAGCCATTAAAATCAAATTAGTCTGAGATCCCAGATGGTCTAGTGGTTAGGATTCCTGGCTTTCACCCAGGCGGCCCGGGTTCGATTCCCGGTCTGGGAAAATAACTTTTGCCTTTCATTTCATATCTACACGTGTAGATAGGACATATGAACACCAGGGGATGATTAATGTATAGTTCAATCGAATGCAGAGTTGATTTCGTTTGAGTAAAACCATTTTTATAAAAGCGCGCCAGTTTCAAAATCTCTTGAAAACTTTGTACAGCACGTTTATGTGTAGTCGTGGCCGAGTGGTTAAGGCGATGGACTAGAAATCCATTGGGATCTTCCCGCGTAAGTTCGAATCTTACCGACTACGGGTTGATTTTTCTTTATTAAAAATATTTCAATTTAACATTTATTTTTTCTTTCCGAGAAAAAGACAATGAGTTTTACTTATCCCCCCCCCCCCCAACTTCCCACCCCAATCTGAAGTTTTCTTTTTAATTAAATGTTTTTCTTGTTTGATAAAAAAGAGAATGGCGGTTATCCAGCGAGCAAATTTCAAATTACACCATAGAAACAGAGAAAAAGAAATAACTAAATAAAAGGACGTATTTGGAGGTCGAATAAAATAAATCACAACCCCTTCGAGCCCGGATAGCTCAGTCGGTAGAGCGTTAGGCTTTTAACCTAACGGTCCAGGGTTCGAGTCCCTGTTCGGGCGTTAATTTTTGTTCCAAGAAATTATGTAAACTTTGGGAATTTCGTAAACCCTGTAAACGAATGATGTTGACAAAACTATTATTCAGTGACTTGCTATCAAATGAACAGTATTCGTTATATTAAAATTAGGGTGTTCCAATACAATTTTTTCGAGCCATTAAAATCAAATTAGTCTGAGATCCCAGATGGTCTAGTGGTTAGGATTCCTGGCTTTCACCCAGGCGGCCCGGGTTCGATTCCCGGTCTGGGAAAATAACTTTTGCCTTTCATTTCATATCTACACGTGTAGATAGGACATATGAACACCAGGGGATGATTAAGGGGTTAGGGGTAGTCAGGATTTTCAAAAAATCAAATTTTTTTTTTTTTGCATTTTCTTAAAGTGTAATATCTTATAAATATTCTCTGAAAATTTGAAGTTGATCCGATAATTACTTTTCGAGTTATTCGACAAATAACAAAGAGCGCTCGAGCGCTCCTAAACGCTCGGGAGCAGGTAGCTAGCGGCAGCTGCAAGCAACCGGTTGCAACCGTAGGCAACGGCAAATTGATGTTTTGGAAACTTCCACAATGGCTGAAGAACTATTATATGGCCCAGGAATAGATGACTCAGTGTAAGTGATTAAATAATTCGTATTTCTGTACGTAAATCTAGTGCGAAACTTTAAATGCGTTTTTCTCAAAACTATGTTTTTTGAACTGGTGACAACTGTAACTTGAAAACCACTCAGTAGATTTTAATGAAATTTATACAGCTTTTAGAATACATAATAAACTCGGGCCTGATCGAAGGATTTTTTTTTTTTCAAAAATTTCGATTTTTTAAGACCAATTAACTGTTGACTTTTTCCCAAAAATTTAGAAAAAAATTTCCTGAGTCCGCCATTTTTTTAATTAAAAAAAAAAAAAAAAAAAGCTTCGATCAGGCCCAGGATTATCTATTTATAAAACTAATTTTTCTTATCCGATTGATTTTAGATGAATCTCCAAGGACTTATCATTGTCACCGCAAGGACCTTTTTTTTGGACTGGGTCAACAGAAACAGCTATAACTTTGGAAATTATAAATTTTTTTTTTTCAAATTTTCGTGACTTCAAGTCAAAACATTGTATAATAATGCCATATTATTACTTTTGTAAAATAAAATGATTTAATAGCGAAAAAAAATTACTGAAAATTATCATTTTTTCGTGTCTCTGACTACCCCTAACCCCTTAATGTATAGTTCAATCGAATGCAGAGTTGATTTCGTTTGAGTAAAACCATTTTTATAAAAGCGCGCCAGTTTCAAAATCTCTTGAAAACTTTGTACAGCACGTTTATGTGTAGTCGTGGCCGAGTGGTCAAGGCGATGGACTAGAAATCCATTGGGATCTTCCCGCGTAAGTTCGAATCTTACCGACTACGGGTTGATTTTTCTTTATTAAAAATATTTCAATTTAACATTTATTTTTTCTTTCCGAGAAAAAGACAATGAGTTTTACTTATCCCCCCCCCCCCAACTTCCCACCCCAATCTGAAGTTTTCTTTTTAATTAAATGTTTTTCTTGTTTGATAAAAAAGAGAATGGCGGTTATCCAGCGAGCAAATTTCAAATTACACCATAGAAACAGAGAAAAAGAAATAACTAAATAAAAGGACGTATTTGGAGGTCGAATAAAATAAATCACAACCCCTTCGAGCCCGGATAGCTCAGTCGGTAGAGCGTTAGGCTTTTAACCTAACGGTCCAGGGTTCGAGTCCCTGTTCGGGCGTTAATTTTTGTTCCAAGAAATTATGTAAATTTTGGGAATTTCGTAAACCCTGTAAACGAATGATGTTGACAAAACTATTATTCAGTGACTTGCTATCAAATGAACAGTATTCGTTATATTAAAATTAGGGTGTTTAAATACAATTTTTTCGAGCCATTAAAATCAAATTAGTCTGAGATCCCAGATGGTCTAGTGGTTAGGATTCCTGGCTTTCACCCAGGCGGCCCGGGTTCGATTCCCGGTCTGGGAAAATAACTTTTGCCTTTCATTTCATATCTACACGTGTAGATAGGACATATGAACACCAGGGGATGATTAATGTATAGTTCAATCGAATGCAGAGTTGATTTCGTTTGAGTAAAACCATTTTTATAAAAGCGCGCCAGTTTCAAAATCTCTTGAAAACTTTGTACAGCACGTTTATGTGTAGTCGTGGCCGAGTGGTTAAGGCGATGGACTAGAAATCCATTGGGATCTTCCCGCGTAAGTTCGAATCTTACCGACTACGGGTTGATTTTTCTTTATTAAAAATATTTCAATTTAACATTTATTTTTTCTTTCCGAGAAAAAGACAATGAGTTTTACTTATCCCCCCCCCCCAACTTCCCACCCCAATCTGAAGTTTTCTTTTTAATTAAATGTTTTTCTTGTTTGATAAAAAAGAGAATGGCGGTTATCCAGCGAGCAAATTTCAAATTACACCATAGAAACAGAGAAAAAGAAATAACTAAATAAAAGGACGTATTTGGAGGTCGAATAAAATAAATCACAACCCCTTCGAGCCCGGATAGCTCAGTCGGTAGAGCGTTAGGCTTTTAACCTAACGGTCCAGGGTTCGAGTCCCTCTTCGGGCGTTAATTTTTGTTCCAAGAAATTATGTAAACTTTGGGAATTTCGTAAACCCTGTAAACGAATGATGTTGACAAAACTATTATTCAGTGACTTGCTATCAAATGAACAGTATTCGTTATATTAAAATTAGGGTGTTCCAATACAATTTTTTCGAGCCATTAAAATCAAATTAGTCTGAGATCCCAGATGGTCTAGTGGTTAGGATTCCTGGCTTTCACCCAGGCGGCCCGGGTTCGATTCCCGGTCTGGGAAAATAACTTTTGCCTTTCATTTCATATCTACACGTGTAGATAGGACAGGACACGGCCACCGTGTGCCACCAATACCTTCCGGTTTAAGGTGTGGTCCTGCGAAGCAGGGCACACGGGACAGATCCTAACAAAGGGTCAAAGACCCCTACCATCTAACGATTCCACGGCCCCGGCGACGGGCCTGGGTCCACGGGGTAGAAGACCCTAATTTATTTAACAACAAAAAGTTGGAGGTTACAATTTTAGGAGTTTGATAATGCCTTCAGGTTGACATATAGAGTGCAGATTCATACATAATTTGTTTGATAAAGAAAATAAAAGTATACAATTTGAGCTTGATATCTTAGTAGGTAAACAGAAAGTAGAAAAATATATATATTGAATAAAACAGAGAGTAGGTCAGACCATAATGAAGCTCAAAAAATAAATCTTATGAACGAGTAACGTGAGTTTAAAAGGTTATATATAGATTTAAGTTTAAAGATGTTATCAGGATTCAGCAGAACATTTTGCATGTTTTTTCGAATAGTAAGATTACTGTTAAAGACTCTATTAAAAGATATATTACTGGGAATCAGGGGGCAATGTTGAAATAAGTAATGGAAAGGTGAACCGATATTGTTATTATTGCATTCAGTACATTTATTTGAGGGAAGTTTATTAATTTTGTGGAGATAAGTGGGGAAGCTACCATGACCGGAAAGGAAATAAGTTACTATTATGTTGGGTGAGAGGAAAGATGTATTTACTTTGTTCAATATATTGTATGTATCCCTGCCTTTGCTGGAGTTTGTCCAGAGCCATTGCCATTCTTTGAGCATTTTGCTTTTATAATGGGTTTTAACTGCTGATGGTGGAAAAGGTAATACCACTTCTCTGTCGTAGGTTCCATCCTGGATCACATTTTTCGCTAATAAATCCGCTTTTTCGTTCCCTATGGTTCCCACATGTGCTCTTGTCCAGGAGATGTTAATAACTTTGTTCTTTTCTATTAATTTGTCATAGAGGAGCTTTAGAATTTTGAATTTTGGAAAAGGATGTTTTAAAATTTCAACGACTGACTGGTTGTCGGTTAGAATGATCATATCGTAATGAGAAAAGGTGGAGTCAATGTACCAGATTATTGCTTCAATTACCGCTAAAAGTTCTGCCTGAAAAATGGAATGAAGTTTATGAAGTTTTATCTGATAAGTATGGACTATTATATGGTGGAGATATACAACAAAAGCACATGAGGTTCCGTTGGGCATCTTTGAACCGTCTGTGTATATTACTAAAGGAGAATTATTGGATTGGTCTAAAATTTGTATATGGTTATCTATGTAATATAGTGGATGAGAAAAAGTTGGCAAAGTTAACATTAAATTATGAACCAACAACTCTTCCCCCTGAATAAAAACTGAGGAGGTACCATGAAGAACTTTGTTTTGATTAGTAAGGTTATCCAGGTAAACAGTGATGGGGAGAACACCACAAAGCACGCATAGGGCGTCTGACGAAATTCTCTTGTACGGTTTTAAAATTCCTAATAGAGCAAGTCTTTGGGCTGAATTAAGTCTTCTGACTGCATGTGAAGAGAGATCCTCCCACCAGACATCCGAGCCGTAGTCTAATTGTTTCAAAACAACTGTCAAATACCATGTTTTAAGAATTTCTGGGGCGATGCCGTAGAGTTTATTTCGTATGAGTGAAAAGCAATTTGTGAATTCGATTATTTTGTCTCGGAGATTGGTAATATGATCTATCCAGGTTAATGATTTGTCCAATTGCAACCCTAGATAACGTAATGATTTCACTATAGGAATGTTTGTACCATCTATTTTGAAAATTGGAGGCCGTTGTACCATAACTTTACTACCAAAGATTAATGCTAGAGTTTTTGTAGCCGAAAGCTGTAGTTTATAATTATTACAAATTGTTTTAAATGTATTTATTAGTATGTTACTTTTGTGTTCGAGTTTTGCTCGAGAATCTTCACCGACCAGAATAATGAAGTCATCGGCATATGCAATAATATATTTATAAGTTAATTTGAATTGTTTTAAAATTTTATCTGCGACGAAGAGCCAGAGCATCGGCCCCAGACAGGATCCCTGAGGGCAACCCCTCCCGATCTCCCGCCAAGTGACCGATCCCGCGACCTCCGAACCGCATGATCTTTCCAGGATGAAGTCCTTAAGAATTAAACGTAAGTAAGAAGGGATCGGCAAAGCTCGGATGATGTCTGTGAGAAGGTCCCAGTCCAGGCAGTCAAAAGCTCCTTTAATATCAAAAGAGATTGTACAGACATATTTGAATTGTAATTTTAAAAGCTTTTTATAATATTTAAATTGCGTTACTGCTGTTGTTGTGCTTCTCCCCTCACGAAAACCATGTTGTGCTGAGTCGAAATAATTATTATGTTCTAAAGAAGTCATCACCCTTAGCTTAATTAGCTTTTCTAATAATTTTCCTATGGTAGGGAGAAGAGTTATTGGCCTGTAAGAAAGTGGATCCAGGTGGTCCTTGTTTTTCTTAGAGAAAAATATCACCAATCCCTTTTTCCAAGCAATTGGAAATGTGCTATATTCAAAACATTTATTTATTATTGTCTGAAAAAGAAAAGGAAAATTTTTAATAAGGTTTTTAAGTATCTTAGCATCCACTAGATCATAGCCAGGAGCCTTATTGGAAGCCAACAAATGCGAGGCATAGAGTAATTCTTTATGTTTAATGGAGAAGTGGTAGTTGAAGTCATTTTCTAAATTTAACAAATTTGAGCTATTTTCCAATGTTGAGAGGAGTGGAACATGGGTGTTAAGTAAATGTTGTATGACCTCTGTATATGTATCCGTAGGAAGTGATGTAGATAAAAGTGTGTATACAAGATCTGTGTGTTTTAAATGTTTTCCGCGGATAATTTTGAAAATAGTGCCAAATGCCTCTTTGTGATTTTGACAATATGCGGTCCAGGAATCCTTTTTAGCTTCTACTATATGTTTTCTGTATTGGGCTTTAGCCCTGTTATAAGCTAGTTTATAGTGTTGATTAGTTGGATTCTTCTTAGTTCGTTTACGTAAAGCGCTTAATCTATTGCGTTCGATGCGGAGTTTGTTTGTATACCAATAGAAGGAAGTTGAATGCTTGAGTTTCTTTTTTCTCAAGGAATTGTCTAAAAGATCTAAAAGTATTTGAGTCAGGTTATTTATCCAGGTATTGAGGGTGTCTTTATTTGATGTGTTTGTAAGTGTAGTGAGAAGAGAATAATACTGTAGTTTAAATAGGCTATTAAGCTTTTTAAAATTGCTATATTTTGTATTATAACGTAGAGTATATCTTGTTAGTGGTTTCAAATTGAGGGTGAATCTAATATATACATGATCGCTTAATGAAAGATTATTATGATCTGCATACCATGTATCAATGAATTGCAGGATTCCGTTTCCGCACATTGTCAAATCTGGAGTACCAAAGTTTGTATGTCTATTAAATGTAAATTCGTTTGATGGATCGTTTATTATAGTGAGTGAATATATTGCTAGTAGATTTTGTATAACGTGACCCCTGGCGTTTGTTCTAGCGTAATGAAAGGTGAGGAGACCCGCATTAAAGTCTCCTCCTATTAAAAGATTATCTAACCTGGAAAAGTAATTTGTCCAATCAGTAAGGTCCTGTTCTAAGTCTAGTGGAAGTCTGGGAGGGGAGTATTGGGAACCTATTGTTATTGAGTTGTTGTCTATTGAAAGGTTAATAAAAACTGAGTTATCAAAACTTTTAACTAGAAGAGCATAAAAGGTGTTTTTAGGAATAACAATGGCAGCGTTTTTATTGATAGACAAAAACGAGATCCAACCCAAAGGCAGGTGTGTGATTTTATTGAATGAAAAGTGTGGATCCTGAATGAGTGCAATGTCTATTGAATTGTCATTTATATAATGTATCATATTTAGGTTCGCTGTTTGTGAATTATTAAGATTTATTTGCAAAAAGTTAAGTTGATTAGAATGAGCTTCATTATTTAAAGGACCTACCTCTGAAAAAACTGGTGGTGGAGAGTCTATATCATTAGCCATATTGTTGATAGTCTGAGTTCAAAGGTTGGTTTAGAAATGGATTATCCAGGAAGAAGTACTGTGGATACTGAAGAAGGTTGGATCGCTGCTGTAGGTTGTTCGACCAGTGAGATGTGGTTCTTTGTTGATCTCCTGGATTAATGGATTGTTGAGGATAATGATGGAATGAGAACGGAGGAGGATAAGACGAAGCAGACTGAGGAGGCTGATTAGTGTTAGTTCTTCGTGGAATATTTCCAGATTGTTGTTGATTTAATACATGACCAGGTTGTTGTTGGTTTGAAACATTTGTGGCTGAAGATCTGTTATAGTACTTATCTAGCTGGTTTTTCCGAAGTTCTTGGTAAATTGGGCAGATAGTTGAATAGGCTTGATGGCTCGTGTTAGGTCGGTTCGCATTTTTGCAGTTAATGCAACATAAGGTGGAAGCAGAACAGTCGTTGGTGAAATGATTTTCGCTGCATTTTCCGCAGAAAAAACGTGGAGACTTACATTGACCCTTGGAATGTGAGAATCTTTGACATTTGGTGCATCTGGATAAGGTGAGATATTGGCGGATCGTTACCCTTGTAAAACCTATTGTGATTGATTTATGAAGTAGGATAGATTTTGCTGTTACTTTTGTGGTCTCAATAATCCAGTGATTATAACTGGTTGATTTGGAGGGTAAAATTTTTACTATTGTTGGTGTTTCTTCGATGTTTAGAGAAGTCTTGAGCTCTTCTAAGATTTGAGTTTCGGATAGGTCTGCTGGCAAATTGAAAAGTATAATCTTATCTAATTTCTCTTGCGGATTTATAATATTGACTGTGGACCTGAGAGATTCAGTAGATTCTATTAAGCTTTTAAATTTTTTCAGGTCATCTGAGTTTTCAAAAGAATATATTAAGTTTTTGTTCCTGGTTTCTTTTAATGATGAGATCTTTGTCGTGTAATTGGATTCCGCCGCCGCCTGTCGTAGATTCTTGGCAATGGAATCTTTGGTTACTGTCGATGAGCCGGGTTGAAGAATTATTCTGTTAATCTCTTTTGTCGATTTCTTTGGCAAGGAAGGAAAATCTTGTTCATATTGCCGTGAAGATGCCGGATTCAGTTGATGTGAAGAGGAAAAGTAGGATTGTAAGGACTGTTGAATTAGTTCTTTTGTGGAATGAATTAGTTCTTCTTTCGTCGTAACTATTAGTGGGTTCAAGGTCGCCGTAAGAGGAACTGTTTTTAAATGGTCATCTATAGAAACTAAGGTAGCTGTAATGGATGTTTGCATTGAGTCCATGCTTTTTATTTGATCATTCAACGGTGTTCTAGGGGCTTCTTTATATTTTGCTATCGCATGCTTGTAATCTTCTAGAACCTTTCGGTTGATTTGAAATTGTTTTATTAGAGATCGTAAAAGTTCGCCAACATCATTCAGTAAGACATGTGTTGTTAACGGATCGTGATCATATGAACACCAGGGG
The DNA here is from genome assembly GCA_963930645.1 of Salticus scenicus. Classification (NCBI taxonomy): domain Eukaryota; kingdom Metazoa; phylum Arthropoda; class Arachnida; order Araneae; family Salticidae; genus Salticus; species Salticus scenicus. The sequence continues at coordinate 174,561,802 of OZ005660.1, read as the reverse complement.
ATGATTAATGTATAGTTCAATCGAATGCAGAGTTGATTTCGTTTGAGTAAAACCATTTTTATAAAAGCGCGCCAGTTTCAAAATCTCTTGAAAACTTTGTACAGCACGTTTATGTGTAGTCGTGGCCGAGTGGTTAAGGCGATGGACTAGAAATCCATTGGGATCTTCCCGCGTAAGTTCGAATCTTACCGACTACGGGTTGATTTTTCTTTATTAAAAATATTTCAATTTAACATTTATTTTTTCTTTCCGAGAAAAAGACAATGAGTTTTACTTATCCCCCCCCCCCAACTTCCCACCCCAATCTGAAGTTTTCTTTTTAATTAAATGTTTTTCTTGTTTGATAAAAAAGAGAATGGCGGTTATCCAGCGAGCAAATTTCAAATTACACCATAGAAACAGAGAAAAAGAAATAACTAAATAAAAGGACGTATTTGGAGGTCGAATAAAATAAATCACAACCCCTTCGAGACCGGATAGCTCAGTCGGTAGAGCGTTAGGCTTTTAACCTAACGGTCCAGGGTTCGAGTCCCTGTTCGGGCGTTAATTTTTGTTCCAAGAAATTATGTAAACTTTGGGAATTTCGTAAACCCTGTAAACGAATGATGTTGACAAAACTATTATTCAGTGACTTGCTATCAAATGAACAGTATTCGTTATATTAAAATTAGGGTGTTCCAATACAATTTTTTCGAGCCATTAAAATCAAATTAGTCTGAGATCCCAGATGGTCTAGTGGTTAGGATTCCTGGCTTTCACCCAGGCGGCCCGGGTTCGATTCCCGGTCTGGGAAAATAACTTTTGCCTTTCATTTCATATCTACACGTGTAGAAAGGACATATGAACACCAGGGGATGATTAATGTATAGTTCAATCGAATGCAGAGTTGATTTCGTTTGAGTAAAACCATTTTTATAAAAGCGCGCCAGTTTCAAAATCTCTTGAAAACTTTGTACAGCACGTTTATGTGTAGTCGTGGCCGAGTGGTTAAGGCGATGGACTAGAAATCCATTGGGATCTTCCCGCGTAAGTTCGAATCTTACCGACTACGGGTTGATTTTTCTTTATTAAAAATATTTCAATTTAACATTTATTTTTTCTTTCCGAGAAAAAGACAATGAGTTTTACTTATCCCCCCCCCCCCAACTTCCCACCCCAATCTGAAGTTTTCTTTTTAATTAAATGTTTTTCTTGTTTGATAAAAAAGAGAATGGCGGTTATCCAGCGAGCAAATTTCAAATTACACCATAGAAACAGAGAAAAAGAAATAACTAAATGAAAGGACGTATTTGGAGGTCGAATAAAATAAATCACAACCCCTTCGAGCCCGGATAGCTCAGTCGGTAGAGCGTTAGGCTTTTAACCTAACGGTCCAGGGTTCGAGTCCCTGTTCGGGCGTTAATTTTTGTTCCAAGAAATTATGTAAACTTTGGGAATTTCGTAAACCCTGTAAACGAATGATGTTGACAAAACTATTATTCAGTGACTTGCTCTCAAATGAACAGTATTCGTTATATTAAAATTAGGGTGTTCCAATACAATTTTTTCGAGCCATTAAAATCAAATTAGTCTGAGATCCCAGATGGTCTAGTGGTTAGGATTCCTGGCTTTCACCCAGGCGGCCCGGGTTCGATTCCCGGTCTGGGAAAATAACTTTTGCCTTTCATTTCATATCTACACGTGTAGAAAGGACATATGAACACCAGGGGATGATTAATGTATAGTTCAATCGAATGCAGAGTTGATTTCGTTTGAGTAAAACCATTTTTATAAAAGCGCGCCAGTTTCAAAATCTCTTGAAAACTTTGTACACCACGTTTATGTGTAGTCGTGGCCGAGTGGTTAAGGCGATGGACTAGAAATCCATTGGGATCTTCCCGCGTAAGTTCGAATCTTACCGACTACGGGTTGATTTTTCTTTATTAAAAATATTTCAATTTAACATTTATTTTTTCTTTCCGAGAAAAAGACAATGAGTTTTACTTATCCCCCCCCCCCCAACTTCCCACCCCAATCTGAAGTTTTCTTTTTAATTAAATGTTTTTCTTGTTTGATAAAAAAGAGAATGGCGGTTATCCAGCGAGCAAATTTCAAATTACACCATAGAAACAGAGAAAAAGAAATAACTAAATAAAAGGACGTATTTGGAGGTCGAATAAAATAAATCACAACCCCTTCGAGCCCGGATAGCTCAGTCGGTAGAGCGTTAGGCTTTTAACCTAACGGTCCAGGGTTCGAGTCCCTGTTCGGGCGTTAATTTTTGTTCCAAGAAATTATGTAAACTTTGGGAATTTCGTAAACCCTGTAAACGAATGATGTTGACAAAACTATTATTCAGTCACTTGCTATCAAATGAACAGTATTCGTTATATTAAAATTAGGGTGTTCCAATACAATTTTTTCGAGCCATTAAAATCAAATTAGTCTGAGATCCCAGATGGTCTAGTGGTTAGGATTCCTGGCTTTCACCCAGGCGGCCCGGGTTCGATTCCCGGTCTGGGAAAAAAACTTTTGCCTTTCATTTCATATCTACACGTGTAGATAGGACATATGAACACCAGGGGATGATTAACCCTTTCATGGTCATGAACGCGTATACACGGTCAGAGTTTTTTACTTCTAAATCATTTATTCATTGCTACAAATTTGCTAAATAAAGAACAATCATATTATCAGTATTCCTGATAAATTTGTAATATTATTAGTACTTAATGACTTAAAAATATGTAAAACACATCCCACTAAAATGGCTTCGAAACAAAAAAATTATCATCATCATCATCACGGGCTTTAGAAGTACCTACGGCTGTCGAAACAGCCGCTTACCTTCACCATCACCAGAGGAAGACAAAACACAGAAAGAGGGCTTGCATCTTCGAGAGGATCGGACCCAATAAACTAAGGGAGTTCGAATGGAACTCCGGCGTGATGATTAGACGACGACATACACTGTAAAAAATTTTGCGTCAAATTACAAACAATTATTTAGTAGCTTTACAGATTTCGTAACATTTTCTAAGAAATCACCTGTAACCAGCCATTGCTAGTAATAATACTAAGTAAATTGCTGTGACGCTTACAGGCCGAACTTTACAAACATGCATTTGTTCCTTCGCATTTCCGTCAATTTCGCTTTTATTATTATTTATTATTATTATTATTATTAAAAAAAAAAAAATAGTACATTTATTATCCTTACGGAATTAAAAATTTTAAGCAAGCTATAATTTATTTATTGAAAGCTGCAAATATCTATAATTATTGGATTTGGCAAAAACCTTTTCTCCACACATTTACTTATTTCTTTTAGATCAAAGAAAGTGGAACTTTTGCTTTTAAGATATTATTTCTTTTTTTCGTTCTTTTATAAAATTTCATTTCGGTTATTTTGAATTGCTTCTTTTAAGCAAAGTTTTATTAAACTTTTTAAAACTGAAAATAAATTTTGTTTTATTTATAGAGCTAATGAATAAATCGCAGTAGTTAAGAATAATCTGCAGGTTTATATTATGAGGTTAGACATTGCAACAGTTTTATATAATAATGTCGGTCGAAATTTTGTTTTAAGGGGGAAAATTATGCAAATAAAATTTAAAAGAGGGATTCCATCCAACTATGTTTCCTAACAGATATTCTTTACTAAATATTTTCAAAGTTTTGCATGTAAATTTGACGTAATTTTTAAGAGTAGAAGCTATTAATTTTCATTTTAAACGATTAATAATATAAATAAGTTCGAATTTTTTCAAAATACTGCTATACTTTTATCAAGGAAAATTATAGCAACAGAGTAATAGAAAATGAGATAAATAATTTGTGAATTACTTTTAACATAATAGTAATTGTAAAATAAATAAATAAAAGTAAAAAAAATAAACGATTTATTAGACTAGTATAAATATTGTCTGCTTATATAGTGATTAATTAAAAATGTTTCTTAAAAACATAGTAATGCATATGACATTTATATATATATATATATATATATATATATATATTTTTCTTGAAAACGTTCCGTTCGCCTCGCCAAAGAACTTCTAATAGATAAGAATAAGAAGGGAAGGCTATGTTAACCCTCCGTAACTAACGAAAGAGTGAAGATACAATTGGTACGTTTTCCCCCGCTCCATCTGCGAAATCGCCAAGTATACTGTGGCAAACCTCAAAAGCGTCAGGGCGCGCACCATTTTGAAATTGAATGAAGTTGTCGTTGACTTGACCGTTGTCGTTATCCTCTATCCTGTTAAAAGTGATGTGTCAATTTTCTGTGAAATCATAATGGATTAAATACATCCTGAAACTACTTTTAGTTTCATTGTAGTCCTGAAAGGTGAACGATATTTTACTTACCACTTGCGAGCTGGTACAAACCTTAAAAGCTCAAAGTTTTAATATCCTTTGGCTTTGGGTTTTGTACCTGCTAGTAGTATTTTGAAGTTGAATATTTACTTAAGGAAGCCTAATAAATGAAGTGAGTGTTTTATTATTATTTTTTTTTTTTTTCTTCTTTAATTTTGAATTTTTTTTCTTCTTTAATTTTGTGAAATTTCTACTGTTTTTGTAAAAAAAAAAAAAAAAAGATATCGAGTAAAGCTTTAAACTTTAGCATTAGCAGTCAACCGATTTCCTGTTTAACATAAAAATATACATACATAATATTAAGCTGCCAATGTTTTATTGAACTAAGTGTGTGCATATGCAGTAATTTCATACAATATTGAAAACAGGTTTTAGGCATAGAAAATTTTGAATTAATCATTTACTTAAACCAAAATGTTTTAGAAATGCTTGTTTATGAATTTAAATTTTGTGAATTGAGCAAGCAACCTAACACTCCCAATTTTAGTTTAGATTTTATTTATTATTGTTGTTGTTGTTAAAATTATAGCCTTTTGATTTTCTTTTAATTGCAAATTTTAATTTTTGTTTACATTGATTAAATTTTCTATCAGTAACTGCATTAACAATTTTATTGGAAATAATAATAATGATAATCAAGCACATTTAAGAGATGGAGCAAAATTTTTGGATAAACAGATTAGTCAATGTACAATGTCTATTAAAAACAATTTAGGCAATTTAGATAAATATGCATTTATACTATAATCCTGAAAATATTGTAAATATATGTGTTCTGAATTGTAAAAAGGGAATATGCATTTTTTTTTTTTTCTTTTTGAGCAGTGCTTAAAATTATTTTAATCCTTAAAATATATTCTCCTTATTTAAGACTTATGAAATTCATGTAAAATTTATCATTCTAGTACGCTGTATGCATTACAAAATTTTTTCTTATATCAGTGTAAATAACAGTACAGTACCACGTACCACCTATTAAATGCACAAAAATTTTAATTAACATAGCTTCTCACAGCAAATGCTTTAAATATACCTACTGTTTAGTGTAATTTTAAGTAATAATCTTGAGATACAGTGCCCACAAAATTTTGGTAACACAGACATCTTAGATTGAAATTTTTTAAAGAATACAATTTTATTTTATGCATATGGATTATTATTTTTATGTATACAGAAGGAAGTAAAAATTAAATACTTTAAGAGGACTATTAAAAAAAAAAGAACAATATAAAAATCTATATACAACCTCACTAGTAATTAAATTAATTATAGTGTTATATTTTATTAATGCGTTTTCAGTTTGCACCTAGTTATGCACTAAACTTTAGAACAACTAAAAATTAAAATTTACGTTTATGTTATAGAATATAGTAGCAGATCACAACTAGTTTTACATAGATAGGAATTTTAAAATGATAATTTTAAGTAAAAACTAACTCCGAGTTTATTTTTTATTTATCTTTTAATAACACTTTTTAGCTAATAAATATGCAATCACAAAGGATCTAAATACTGGTTTATAGAAAACTTTAAACATTTTGATTTTTTTACCTTTATTATTAAATTGTGTGAATTAAAAGTAACTGAAATTTACATAATAAAAATGATTCGTAATACTATTTTAAGACAATATATATCTTATATATAATATATATATTGGGTAGTATTTTTCATTAAAATTTATCAGTGTTATTCAATATGAAAAAATATTTTTGTATAATTGATACATTGGTAAATTTAAAAATACAAGCAACTCCCACTAAAACTCGATTGCTATCAAAAATGCAAAGTGTTAAATTATAAATTTTCGATTAAGTACAACTCACGCACTTTCACAATACAGGTTTGTGGACTTTTTTTTTTTTTTTCTTTTTTTTTTTAATGTTGTTGAAATAAAAAACATGTTTTACATACTATATTTATATTCAAATATGTTTTAGTCCTTGTTAAATGACACGCGTTGAATTATAAATTTAAACATATTGTATGGATTTATTCCATATTACCAGTTTCTAAATAAATAAATAAATATCATTCATTTTATTTTCCCAGCTGGATTTTTTTACAACCATAATTTTGAAATGTGTAATATCCAAAGAGTTCTGCTCTTTTCCACCTTTTTAATAAAAGTGTTTTGTATAGCTCTACATGTCGATCGATCATAACAAAGTATTTGTTAATAATGTTAGTTAATTGTTATATTACATATTCAGCAAATAGCGTTTTAAATAACTTTCATGCTTTGCTTATTATCTTAGAATAGATATTTAAATGATTTCAATGGTTTTCATGTCTTAAAATTTATTTAAAATGGTTAAATTTAACTTTAAAAATTCCGTAGTATATTAGTTGGATATGTTTATAAAGTGTAAAATTTATTTTTTGTTTGCTACATCATATCTTTAATATAATATAATATAATATATTAGATTTTTTTTTTTTTTTTTTTTTTTTTTAATGATAAAATAAAATATTTACAAATACGAAAATTTTAAAGCCTAGATTATTTTAAACTTGCATTTAATATGTAATTCTAAAAAATCAGTTTGTTCTTTTACATCTTTGATATGAAAATATTTATTAAGTTATGTTTGATAAAATACTTGCATGTACAAAAAATTAAATTCTCGCATGTACAAAATTTTAAAGTTAAATTTATATTTAAAAGGATTTCTTATTCCTAATTTTCAAGTAAGTGTCAATTTAAACAGATCTAAATATATTAAATATATTTTACAAGAATAAAAATTTCACAGAAAAACAGAAAAATTCAAATGTTATATTTAGCAATGCATTATACATATATATATAATATATGTTTATAATTACATTTAATATTCATTAAATTATTTTTGTAACATAAGCAATATTTTAAGTAGGCAAAAAGGTAGAGATTGTTGCAGTATATATTACGTTTAACATTTTGTTAGAATAGTTGTTAATCTTCAAAGTAATTTGAATTTTCTGATAAATATATGTTTACAAATCGATTTAAACTGATCTAAATACTATCCAGAAGTACAGTATTTTCTATGTCTACCTGTTACAATTGAATATCCCATTTTATTTAAAACACAAGTGCAAATTAATTTATATTACCTATAGTATTTCTGAAAACATTAATGAATATTTTTTTCTAAAATTACATGAGATGATTTTGCATTTTTACCTGAGTTACATTAACACAATTAATAATACAAAATCTGCACCATTGAATCAGAAAAAAAAGTAGAATTACATGAGAGATTTCTGTATTTACTACTAGTGAATTTCGGAATACCTAACTAAAAGTTTCCTAGTAAAAATACAGAAATAATTCTTCTAATACTACTAAAAATTTCTTAGTAAGCATTATAAGAAAATCACCTGAAATGATTACAAAAAGTTTTTTAGTATATTTTCTAACATTTACGTAATGAATGTACAAAGGAAGTATTAGCAACATTACTAAAGATAAATTAAGAAACATACTAAAAAACCGCCTGTAACGGTAACTAATGATATCTTAGTGAAGTTGCAAGAGAATTTTCTGTAACGTTACTAAAGATTTGTAAGCAAACATACTAAATAACCACTTGCAACAGTAACTAATGATATCTTAGTGAAGTTGCAAGAGAAGTTTCTGCAACGTTACTAAATATTTCTTAGCAAACATACTAAATAACCACATGTAACAAAAACAAACAATTTCTTAGCATTTTTACTGATGATTTTTAGGTAAATTTGCAAGAGAAATACCTGTAACGTTAATGAAATTTTCTTAGTAATCATACACGAAAAACGCCTGTAATGGTTACTAACGTTTTATTTGGATGTGTACTAAGGAACTCAATGTATTGTTTTCTAAATTTAATGCAGTAACGTTGCTTCAGAAGAAATAGCATTGATTACTAGAAAATCTTATGGAATACCAGTTTCCTAGAGATTTTCTAGTAGTAATACAGAATTTTTTTTACAGTGTAGCAGATAGGTGATGGTAACATAACAGCATGGATATGGATGCAGAATGGTTAAAAAAAAAAAAAAAAAAAAAAACAGAAAGAAAGGGATCCTAACCGGGATGGGGGGGGCGGATTCGCAGACAGTCTGTATTCACCGGCACTCGGTCTGTCTAGGACAGTGTAGCCTTGAAAAAGGCTCCTTTTCGGCATGAATAACAGAACTCAATGCTAACCACCAAACCTAACACTAAAATAACAAATAATAAAATAAAATAAAATAAAGGAGAGAGTTTAAGGATAGTTAAAAATAAATTAGGTTAAAAAGAAAAATAAACAAAATAAAGTAAAATAAAAATAAACAAAGTTTAAATAAAAAACTAAAAATTACAAACAAAAAAGAACCAGTGCATTTTTACTCAATAAAAATAAAGTCCAACCACCATTTAAGGTAGTTGGGATGACTGTTCTCCGAGGACTTCCCAGAGAATACCAATTTTGGATATAACATCCTGACAATTTTTCATTTTATTAAAAGCAATTTTAAATTTAGAAAGGAGTTCCGAAAAGTTATTTACATTTAGTTCCCTAGCAATTTCATTAAGTACATTAGAAAATTCATTAAACGAATTGGGGGGGGTTAAGAGGAATGCTCGAGGGGGCTGAGTTGAGAATAGGAGAAGTAATTTTGGCATAACTAACTTGGGGTTGGACTTTTTTAGTAATAAATGTCTTTTTCCTATTCTCAGGGAAGGATGGGCAGCCTCGATAACTGGCAGGGTGGTCCTCACCACAATTACAGCATTTAGGTGTTTCAATTTTTCCTTTGCCAAGCTCGCACTCTCTGGTTTAATGTTCACCTGAGCATTTGACACATCTTGGCTTCATTCTACAATTATTTGCAGAATGATGGAAAAATTGACACCTAAAACACTGAACTGTACGGGAAGGACTCCTGTAGTTCTCGACCTGAACCCTGAAATACATAAGCCTATCAATTTTGAATATATTTTTACTATTATCAGTGTTGGCCAGTTGAATTTGGAATAGGGGAATAGGTCTCTTGGTTTTAAAACTGACCGTTTGGGTGACTTTCTTAACGTCGAAATTTTGTGAAGTAAGAACATCCTCGATATTCAGAACATTAGTATCAAAGGGAAGTCCACGAATAACAGCCTTAAGGGGGGGGGGATTAGAAGCCTTGTCTTGCATTAAATAGCATTGAACTTTCATCTCTGCTAGCTTTGACAAGATTGAGTCGTTATCTTTAGGAGAATCTGGGTAGATTTTGAGAAAATCTCCCGCCGGGACGGCAGTAAAATTACACTGGTTTTTTCCGAGATTTTTAAGAACCTGAGTTTTATTGCCACATTTAACAGTTATGAATTTGCCTTTAGGAGGCTTAATTTTTCTTTGACTATTACTATTATTAGAGCTAGGTTGCGGAACAGAGTTATCCATTAAGACAGTTTCCTCAAGTTGTTCAAATTTATTATTAGTAGGAATGCTGAAACCTTTAACTTTAGATATTTTAGAATTTGGACTAGAGTTGTTAGCTTTACGTTTAACCTGTTTAAATTCTTTACTAATACTAGGGGAGGGGGCAGAAAAATTTACATCAAAACTGACAGAGTTAGAACCATTGCTTACCTGCAGATCCATATCCTCGGCTGCATCGTCCGTCCGGGTCCAATCGGTTGATTCCACAGTACCGTAGCCGGGTCTGAAGTCAGGGAATTCCGGAGCAGACTCTCGAAGTTGAGTGATAGTAAAGCTCTTTAACGGACCTCTTCTTGTCTTCTGTCCGGTTTTGTAGTAAGTGTGTTCAGCTTCCAGAAAAATCTCATATTGGTCGTCCGGTAAGGAGTCCAGCATATGCTTCTTCATGAGATAGGTTTCGCTCTTCTTGACGGCAGTAATTAAATCCTTAACAGGAACAGGTTTCCCCTTAAGGGAACCAGGCTTCTCATACAGCTGGAAACTACGTAGGTGCGCCATGCGCTCCAAACCCTCCATCTTAACACAACTCAGTGTAAATGGCGAATCGCGAATCTAGCGAATCTGGTTATTATGCGAATCGCGAATCTGCATCAGCAACAAAAAAATTAAAAATGGCGTGACCATGAATGGGTTAATGTATAGTTCAACCGAATGCAGAGTTGATTTCGTTTGAGTAAAACCATTTTTATAAAAGCGCGCCATTTTCAAAATCTCTTGAAAACTTTGTACAGCTTGTTTATGTGTAGTCGTGGCCGAGTGGTTAAGGCGATGGACTAGAAATTCATGGGAATCTTTCCGACTACGGGTTGATTTTTCTTTATTAAAAATATTTCAATTTAACATTTATTTTTTCTTTCCGAGAAAAAGACAATGAGTTTTACTTATCCCCCCCCCACCCCAACTTCCCACCCCAATCTGAAGTTTTCTTTTTAATTAAATGTTTTTCTTGTTTGATAAAAAAGAGAATGGCGGTTATCCAGCGAGCAAATTTCAAATTACACCATAGAAACAGAGAAAAAGATATAACTAAATAAAAGGACGTATTTGGAGGTCGAATAAAATAAATCACAACCCTTTCGAGCCCGGATATCTCAGTCGGTAGAGCGTTAGGCTGTAACCTAACGGTCTAGGGTTCGAGTCCCTGTTCGGGCGTTAATTTTTGTTCCAAGAAATTATGTAAACTTTGGGAATTTCGTAAACCCTGTAAACGAATGATGTTGACAAAACTATTATTCAGTGACTTGCTATCAAATGAACAGTATTCGTTATATTAAAATTAGGGTGTTCCAATACAATTTTTTCGAGCCATTAAAATCAAATTAGTCTGAGATCCGAGATGGTCTAGTGGTTAGGATTCCTGTCTTTCACCCAGGCGGCCCGGGTTCGATTCCCGGTCTGGGAAAATAACTTTTGCCTTTCATTTCATATCTACACCTGTAGATAGGACATATGAACACCAGGGGATGATTAATGTATAGTTCAATCGAATGCAGAGTTGATTTCGTTTGAGTAAAACCATTTACATAAAAGCGCGCCAGTTTCAAAATCTCTTGAAAACTTTGTACAGCACGTTTATGTGTAGTCGTGGCCGAGTGGTTAAGGCGATGGACTAGAAATCCATTGGGATCTTCCCGCGTAAGTTCGAATCTTACCGACTACGGGTTGATTTTTCTTTATTAAAAATATTTCAATTTAACATTTATTTTTTCTTTCCGAGAAAAAGACAATGAGTTTTACTTATCCCCCCCCCCCAACTTCCCACCCCAATCTGAAGTTTTCTTTTTAATTAAATGTTTTTCTTGTTTGATAAAAAAGAGAATGGCGGTTATCCAGCGAGCAAATTTCAAATTACACCATAGAAACAGAGAAAAAGAAATAACTAAATAAAAGGACGTATTTGGAGGTCGAATAAAATAAATCACAACCCCTTCGAGCCCGGATAGCTCAGTCGGTAGAGCGTTAGGCTTTTAACCTAACGGTCCAGGGTTCGAGTCGCTGTTCGGGCGTTAATTTTTGTTCCAAGAAATTATGTAAACTTTGGGAATTTCGTAAACCCTGTAAACGAATGATGTTGACAAAACTATTATTCAGTGACTTGCTATAAAATGAACAGTATTCGTTATATTAAAATTAGGGTGTTCCAATACAATTTTTTCGTGCCATTAAAATCAAATTAGTCTGAGATCCCAGATGGTCTAGTTAGGATTCCTGGCTTTCACCCAGGCGGCCCGGGTTCGATTCCCGGTCTGGGAAAATAACTTTTGCCTTTCATTTCATATCTACACGTGTAGATAGTATATGAACACCAAGGGATGATTAATGTATAGTTCAATCGAATACAGAGTTGATTTCGTTTGAGTAAAACCATTTTTATAAAAGAGCGCCAGTTTCAAAATCTCTTGAAAACTTTGTACAGCACGTCTATGTGTAGTCGTGGCCGAGTGGTAAAGGCGATGGACTAGAAATCCATTGGGATCTTCCCGCGTAAGTTCGAATCTTACCGACTACGGGTTGTTTTTTCTTTATTAAAAATATTTCAATTTAACATTTATTTTTTCTTTCCGAGAAAAAGACGTGGTTTCCTCCGAAACTTGCGTAAATACGGGCTAGGACCCCTTAGAAAGACCCCCACGGAGGGCATTCCCCCTCTAGGCCTAGGACACATCAGGAGTCAATCGGCCTTAAATCCTACAACCAACAAACCAACCGAGAAAAAGACAATGAGTATTACTTATCCCCCCCCCCCAACTTCCCACCACAATCTGAAGTTTTCTTTTTAATTAAATGTTTTTCTTGTTTGATAAAAAAGAGAATGGCGGTTATCCAGCGAGCAAATTTCAAATTACACCATAGAAACAGAGAAAAAGAAATAACTAAATAAAAGGACGTATTTGGAGGTCGAATAAAATAAATCACAACCCTTTCGAGCCCGGATAGCTTAGTCGGTAGAGCGTTAGGCTTTTAACCTAACGGTCCAGGGTTCGAGTCGCTGTTCGGGCGTTAATTTTTGTTCCAAGAAATTATGTAAACTTTGGGAATTTCGTAAACCCTGTAAACGAATGATGTTGACAAAACTATTATTCAGTGACTTGCTATAAAATGAACAGTATTCGTTATATTAAAATTAGGGTGTTCCAATACAATTTTTTCGTGCCATTAAAATCAAATTAGTCTGAGATCCCAGATGGTCTAGTTAGGATTCCTGGCTTTCACCCAGGCGGCCCGGGTTCGATTCGCGGTCTGGGAAAATAACTTTTGCCTTTCATTTCATATCTACACGTGTAGATAGGACATATGAACACCAGGGGATGATTAATGTATAGTTCAATCGAATGCAGAGTTGATTTCGTTTCAGTAAAACCATTTTTATAAAAGCGCGCCAGTTTCAAAATCTCTTGAAAACTTTGTAAAGCACGTTCATGTGTAGTCGTGACCGAGTGGTTAAGGCGATGGACTAGAAATCCATTGGGAACTTCCCTTTTAAGTTCGAATCTTACCGACTACGGGTTGATTTTTCTTTATTAAAAATATTTCAATTTAACATTTATTTTTTCCTTCCGAGAAAAAGACAATGAGTTTTACTTATCCCCCCCCCCCCAACTTCCCACCCCAATCTGAAGTTTTCTTTTTAATTAAATGTTTTTCTAATTTGATAAAAAAGAGAATGGCGGTTATCCAGCGAGCAAATTTCAAATTACACCATAGAAACAGAGAAAAAGAAGAAAATAAATAAAAGGACGTATTTGGAGGTTGAATAAAATAAATCACAACCCTTTCGGGCCCGGATAGCTCAGTCGGTAGAGCGTTAGGCTTTTAACCTAACAGTCCAGGGTTCGAGTCCCTGTTCGGGCGTTAATTTTTGTTCCAAGAAATTATGTAAACTTTGGGAATTTCGTAAACCCTGTAAACGAATGATGTTGACAAAACTATTATTCAGTGACTTGCTATCAAATGAACAGTATTCGTTATATTAAAATTAGGGTGTTCCAATACAATTTTTTCGAGCCATTAAAATCAACTTAGTCTGAGATCCCAGATGGTCTAGTGGTTAGGAATCCTGGCTTTCACCCAGGCGGCCCGGGTTCGATTCCCGGTCTGGGAAAATAACTTTTGCCTTTCATTTCATACCTACACGTAGATAGGACATATGAACACCAGGGGATGATTAATGTATAGTTCAATCGAATGCAGAGTTGATTTCGTTTGAGTAAAACCATTTTTATAAAAGCGCGCCAGTTTCAAAATCTCTTGAAAACTTTGTACAGCACGTTTATGTGTAGTCGTGGCCGAGTGGTTAAGGCGATGGACTAGAAATCCATTGGGATCTTCCCGCGTAAATTCGAATCTTACCGACTACGGGTTGATTTTTCTTTATTAAAAATATTTCAATTTAACATTTATTTTTTGTTTCCGAGAAAAAGACAATGAGTTTTACTTATCCTCCCCCCCCAGCTTCCCACCCCAATCTGAAGTTTCCTTTTTATTAAATGTTTTTCTTGTTTGATAAAAAAGAGAATGGCGGTTATCCAGCGAGCAAATTTCAAATTACACCATAGAAACAGAGAAAAAGAAATAACTAAATAAAAGGACGTATTTGGAGGTCGAATAAAATAAATCACAACGCTTTCGATCCCGGATTGCGCAGTCGGTAGAGCGTTAGGCTTTTAACCTAACGGTCCAGGGTTCGAGTCCCTGTTCGGGCGTTCATTTTTGTTCCAAGAAATTATGTAAACTTTGGGAATTTCGTAAACCCTGTAAACGAATGATGTTGACAAAACTATTATTCAGTGACTTGCTATTAAATGAACAGTATTCGTTATATTAAAATTAGGGTGTTCCAATACAATTTTTTCGAGCCATTAAAATCAACTTAGTCTGAGATCCCAGATGGTCTAGTGGTTAGGATTCCTGGCTTTCACCCAGGCGGCCCGGGTTCGATTCCCGGTCTGGGAAAATAACTTTTGCCTTTCATTTCATATCTACACGTGTAGATAGGACATATGAACACCAGGGGATGATTAACCCTTTCATGGTCATGAACGCGTATACACGGTCAGAGTTTTTTACTTCTAAATCATTTATTCATTGCTACAAATTTGCTAAATAAAAAACAATCATATTCTCAGTATTCCTGATAAATTTGTAATATTATTAGTACTTAATGACTTAAAAATATGTAAAACACATCCCACTAAAATGGCTTCGAAACAAAAAAATTATCATCATCATCATCACGGGCTTTAGAAGTACCTACGGCTGTCGAAACAGCCGCTTACCTTCACCATCACCAGAGGAAGACAAAACACAGAAAGAGGGCTTGCATCTTCGAGAGGATCGGACCCAATAAACTAAGGGAGTTCGAATGGAACTCCGGCGTGATGATTAGACGACGACATAGCAGATAGGTGATGGTAACATAACAGCATGGAGAATGGTTAAAAAAAAAAAAAAAAAAAGAAAAGAAAAAAAAAAGAAAGAAAGGGATCCTAACCGGGATGGGGGGGGGGGGGGCGGATTCGCAGACAGTCTGTATTCACCGGCACTCGGTCTGTCTAGGACAGTGTAGCCTTGAAAAAGGCTCCTTTTCGGCATGAATAACAGAACTCAATGCTAACCACCAAACCTAACACTAAAATAACAAATAATAAAATAAAATAAAATAAAGGAGAGCGTTTAAGGATAGTTAAAAATAAATTAGGTTAAAAAGAAAAATAAACAAAATAAAGTAAAATAAAAATAAACAAAGTTTAAATAAAAATCTAAAAATTACAAACAAAAAAGAACCAGTGCATTTTTACTCAATAAAAATAAAGTCCAACCACCATTTAAGGTAGTTGGGATGACTGTTCTCCGAGGACTTCCCAGAGAATACCAATTTTGGATATAACATCCTGACAATTTTTCATTTTATTAAAAGCAATTTTAAATTTAGAAAGGAGTTCCGAAAAGTTATTTACATTTAGTTCCCTAGCAATTTCATTAAGTACATTAGAAAATTCATTAAACGAATTGGGGGGGGGGGGTTAAGAGGAATGCTCGAGGGGGCTGAGTTGAGAATAGGAGAAGTAATTTTGGCATAACTAACTTGGGGTTGGACTTTTTTAGTAATAAATGTCTTTTTCCTATTCTCAGGGAAGGATGGGCAGCCTCGATAACTGGCAGGGTGGTCCTCACCACAATTACAGCATTTAGGTGTTTCAATTTTTCCTTTGCCAAGCTCGCACTCTCTGGTTTAATGTTCACCTGAGCATTTGACACATCTTGGCTTCATTCTACAATTATTTGCAGAATGATGGAAAAATTGACACCTAAAACACTGAACTGTACGGGAAGGACTCCTGTAGTTCTCGACCTGAACCCTGAAATACATAAGCCTATCAATTTTGAATATATTTTTACTATTATCAGTGTTGGCCAGTTGAATTTGGAATAGGGGAATAGGTCTCTTGGTTTTAAAACTGACCGTTTGGGTGACTTTCTTAACGTCGAAATTTTGTGAAGTAAGAACATCCTCGATATTCAGAACATTAGTATCAAAGGGAAGTCCACGAATAACAGCCTTAAGGGGGGGGGGGATTAGAAGCCTTGTCTTGCATTAAATAGCATTGAACTTTCATCTCTGCTAGCTTTGACAAGATTGAGTCGTTATCTTTAGGAGAATCTGGGTAGATTTTGAGAAAATCTCCCGCCGGGACGGCAGTAAAATTACACTGGTTTTTTCCGAGATTTTTTAAGAACCTGAGTTTTATTGCCACATTTAACAGTTATGAATTTGCCTTTAGGAGGCTTAATTTTTCTTTGACTATTACTATTATTAGAGCTAGGTTGCGGAACAGAGTTATCCATTAAGACAGTTTCCTCAAGTTGTTCAAATTTATTATTAGTAGGAATGCTGAAACCTTTAACTTTAGATATTTTAGAATTTGGACTAGAGTTGTTAGCTTTACGTTTAACCTGTTTAAATTCTTTACTAATACTAGGGGAGGGGGCAGAAAAATTTACATCAAAACTGACAGAGTTAGAACCATTGCTTACCTGCAGATCCATATCCTCGGCTGCATCGTCCGTCCGGGTCCAATCGGTTGATTCCACAGTACCGTAGCCGGGTCTGAAGTCAGGGAATTCCGGAGCAGACTCTCGAAGTTGAGTGATAGTAAAGCTCTTTAACGGACCTCTTCTTGTCTTCTGTCCGGTTTTGTAGTAAGTGTGTTCAGCTTCCAGAAAAATCTCATATTGATCGTCCGGTAAGGAGTCCAGCATATGCTTCTTCATGAGATAGGTTTCGCTCTTCTTGACGGCAGTAATTAAATCCTTAACAGGAACAGGTTTCCCCTTAAGGGAACCAGGCTTCTCATACAGCTGGAAACTACGTAGGTGCGCCATGCGCTCCAAACCCTCCATCTTAACACAACTCAGTGTAAATGGCGAATCGCGAATCTAGCGAATCTGGTTATTATGCGAATCGCGAATCTGCATCAGCAACAAAAAAATTAAAAATGGCGTGACCATGAATGGGTTAATGTATAGTTCAACCGAATGCAGAGTTGATTTCGTTTGAGTAAAACCATTTTTACAAAAGCGCGCCATTTTCAAAATCTCTTGAAAACTTTGTACAGCTTGTTTATGTGTAGTCGTGGCCGAGTGGTTAAGGCGATGGACTAGAAATTCATGGGAATCTTTCCGACTACGGGTTGATTTTTCTTTATTAAAAATATTTCAATTTAACATTTATTTTTTCTTTCCGAGAAAAAGACAATGAGTTTTACTTATCCCCCCCCCCCACCCCAACTTCCCACCCCAATCTGAAGTTTTCTTTTTAATTAAATGTTTTTCTTGTTTGATAAAAAAGAGAATGGCGGTTATCCAGCGAGCAAATTTCAAATTACACCATAGAAACAGAGAAAAAGATATAACTAAATAAAAGGACGTATTTGGAGGTCGAATAAAATAAATCACAACCCTTTCGAGCCCGGATATCTCAGTCGGTAGAGCGTTAGGCTTTTAACCTAACGGTCTAGGGTTCGGGTCCCTGTTCGGGCGTTAATTTTTGTTCCAAGAAATTATGTAAACTTTGGGAATTTCGTAAACCCTGTAAACGAATGATGTTGACAAAACTATTATTCAGTGACTTGCTATAAAATGAACAGTATTCGTTATATTAAAATTAGGGTGTTCCAATACAATTTTTTCGAGCCATTAAAATCAAATTAGTCTGAGATCCCAGATGGTCTAGTGGTTAGGATTCCTGGCTTTTACCCAGGCGGCCCGGGTTTGATTCCCGGTCTGGGAAAATAACTTCTGTCTTTCATTTCATATCTACACGTAGATAGGACATATGAACACCAGGGGATGATTAATGTATAGTTCAATCGAATGCAGAGTTGATTTCGTTTGAGTAAAACCATTTTTATAAAAGCGCGCCAGTTTCAAAATCTCTTGAAAACTTTGTACAGCTCGTTTATGTGTAGTCGTGGCCGAGTGGTTAAGGCGATGGACTAGAAATCCATGGGGATCTTCCCGCGTAAGTTCGAATCTTACCGACTACGGTTTGATTTTTCTTTATTAAAAATATTTCAATTTAACATTTATTTTTTCTTTCGGAGGAAAAGACAATGAATTTTACTTATCCCCCCCCCCCTTCCCACCCCAATCTGAAGTTTTCTTTTTAATTAAATGTTTTTCTTGTTTGATAAAAAAGAGAAAGGCGGTTATCCAGCGTACAAATTTCAAATTACACCATAGAATCTGAGAAAAAAAAAATAACTAAATAAAAGGACGTATTTGGAGGTCGAATAATATAAATCATCACCCTTTCGAGCCCGGATTTTCCAATGTAAATTACTAATATGTAAATGAGTTACGTGACATCATTTGAAGCAAAATCTATATATATGAGTGAGAAAATGTCCTTTTGCATCTGCTCTTCATATGATGCTGTTAATATAAAGTGATAGCCCATCAGCTGCTGAACGGTTCTGCACTCAAAGTTGGTAGACGTGAGGTACCGGATTCGATGTCAGGTTGCGCTTGTCCTTTTAGCCGTTAGATGTTTTCCGTGGTTTTCTCCAAAACTTGCGTAAATACGGGATAAGACTCCTTAGACATGCCCCCACGGAAGGCACTCCCTTTCAGGCCTTCAACCCTAGTGCTGTCAATCGGCCTTAATAACCACAACCGTATCCAATATCAGATGTTAATCATTTCAATCTTCTTGTAAATTTTCTTATTCTAACTCTGCATTTTATGTTTTATAAGCTGTAATGGGCCCACCAGTGGCCGAGAGGTTCTGTTTTTGGTTCTAGTAGTCGTGAGGTTCCGGGTTCGATTCCAGATTTCGCTTGTTGGCCTAACCGTTCGTATTTGTCCGGGATTTTTTCAGAAACTCTCATAAATATGGGCTAGAGCCCTTTTGAAAGACCCTTATGGTAAGCACTCCACGTCTGACCCAGAACTTTAGTATAGTCAGTTGGGCTTAATCCTAATGCCAATATACCTATAAGTTTTAACATCATAAACGTGATTTGTTATTTTATTTACAGTTTTTAAATAAAAATGGAAAAGAATGGAGTCTGCTTTAATGCTGTATTCCTCTGCGCAACTCATGCATTGTTTTAACCCTTTAACGTTCACTACCTAATTTATTTTAAAAATTACTAAACTAATTTTAAAAATGGCTTTTAGACACATAGCTGATCATAAATATTTAAAAAATAATAAATTAGCATTATTCCTTTTCGAGAAATTTTCGGTTTGAAACATCTGTAAGTAAACCTTATTAAATTCAAATAATATTTAATTTAATAAATAAATCACTTTATAAGTAAACATTATCGACAACAAAAACTCGTAAAAGTTGCATATGTCCCAACATTTCAATTTATTCCGGAGTATTTTAACCCTTTGTGGTACAAGGTAATTCGTATCATTTAAATTACACTGCCACCGGAATTTACGAACATAATTAAAATAGAAGAAATTTTAAATTTTCGCGTTTAAAAAAAGGGCCTTTTCTGCTATATTATAAATCTAAATTTTTGCTAAAAAATTTCCGGGATGAGTTTTTGCACTTGAGAATTAAAATTAGGTGTTCCATCAGCGGGAACACTGCGACTGAAAGGGTTAACACAAGAACCAGCGCTTGCTTTTATTTTACCTAACAGTATTTTTACATAGATATTAAAGTAAGAAGATGAGGATGTTTCAATAAAAATATTGATCATGGTTTCAGGTTTGCGTAGTTGTCCCTTTTTATCTCAGGTTGATTACTTTTGCTGATCTCGCACACCAAAAAGTTAAAAAAAAAAAAAGGCAAGCCACTTTTACTCCTATTAATCAGTCTCGAAATCAAATCTGTATGTGAAATTCCATCTGGCAGAAAACGGAATGGCGTAATAGATAAAAGATAAAATCCTTTGAAATTTCTAATTTTATTTCTATTTTATTGCATTTTACCTACAGTCGGTAACAAAAGTCTCCGAACACTAGCGAAAATTCCTATGTAAAAAAAGTACGCTTAATACAGTTTTGTTAAATAAATCCTTGTCGAATCCTGTTCTTAGTCAGTCAAAAAACAGGATTTGACAAGAATTTATTTAACAAAACTGTATTAAGTGTGCTTTTTTTATATAGGAATTTTTGCTAGTGTTCGGAGACTTTTGTTACCGACTGTACATAACTCTTATAAATTAAAATTAACATTTTGACTATCAGAAATTGCAACGACATTTAAAAAATAAATAATTAAATAAAATGTCGTGGGAAATATAAATGTATATCAGTGACTTCAGATTTTTTTTTTTTTTTACTTTTTTTTACATTTATAATAAGGAAGTGTTTGATTATTGAAATTTTTCGACGTGTGGTTTTCAATAGATTTGCACATTTTAATACATTTTGAACACGATTTGACCATTTTTAGAAACTGTTTGTCTCTGTGCTACCAAACTTTTGTGAACGCTGTATCTCAAGAATCAATAAACGGAATTTGACCGAACTTGATATTTAGTTGGACTTTGACTTTTATTGGTGCTGATTACATTTGAGTATTAATCGTACAACAGGTGGCGCTCACATACCATTTTCTTTATTTTTAATATACCAGTATAGAATAAAATTACGTATAAATGTTCAGAAAAAGAATTATTTTTAATGAACCATTGAGAAAAAAGAAATCATAAAAAGAATTATTTGTAATAGTAATAGTCAACAAAGGGGGGGGGGGGATTTTTTATATGTAGGGGCACGCTATTGTCGCGCGGGGCTTTTTTCTCCAATGGTGTAAGTTTTTAGCATCAGTATTTTTCAAAAAATACTCGTCAATACCGTAGAGCGAATGCTTGAACAATAAATCAGTAATAACTTAAAACAAAGTCATCGATTTCTTTCTTTCTTTCTTTCTTTCTTTTCTTTTCTTTTCTTTTTTTTTTTTTTTTTGTCTTGATTAAAAAAAAAAAAAAAAAAAAAAAAAAAGCATTTCTTAGGCTGTCATCTATGGGGCACAAAATTAACTTTTTTTTAAAGCTATGTATAGTGTTGTGCTTCTCTGAGATGAAAATCGTCAGCATTCATCATGGAAAATAATTAGTACTGCGGGAATTTGTCCAAGAAAATATAGAAAAAAGTTTTACAATGGTCACAACATAATAGTGTTATTTATTCCTTTATTTCATTTTATCATTATTTTAATTTATTTATTTATTTATTATGGTGCATTTTTTTAAAAATTACGAAAAAAAAAAAAAGAATGAAGAAAAGGTGGGTACTGACAATGTTCCATAATAAATTAGAAATGATTGCGACACCGCATAAATTTAAGACTGCTTTGTTACGGGTCGCAGTTCGGGTTGCAGGTCAAAAGCTGCGGGGCCTGGTCGGGTATACCCGACCCGCACAATACTCTAATCTAAATGCATTTGAGTATTTATAAGTATTCACAGTGTCAGCACACTTCAAGAATTTTGCGATACAGTGCGGTAAATAATAATTCGAGCATAGTTGCAAAGTCTTTGGCTTTACCAGGAGACATTTTACCAGAAATTCTATATAGAAATTTTTAATCTATTTAATCATAGGAAATAAATAAGATAAATTTCTATTAAAAAATATTGGTGATAAATCAGATTTAAAAACTCGAAATGCTGGTAGCAATGCTGGTGTATATCCATACTTATTCTAGTTCAAATCATTTTATATGAAAAGATATCAGTCAATTTTGGATGAGTCTATTACAAGATTCAGGGTTTGCAGGGACCCATTTTTTTTCAAGGACTCTTCGGCCACTGTTCTCAAACCATAAAATTCTTTTTAACTTAATTTTTTTATGATAAAAATTAGTATTGAAAATTAGTGGTTATACGCAATTTTAAAAACAGTGCGCATTTTGTAAATTGCATGCATATGTTTCAAGGGGTTATTCATGTAAAAATTCTTATTAAATGTAAAATTTCATAAAATTCCTTTCGTGAATTTCATTAAATATTTTTTTTAGCCGATCCCTTAAAGAAGGCCGAAAAAATTTCGGAAAAGTCCCACAGTTTTAAACTGAATATCTAGGTCAATTTTGATCGTACAGAAGTGAAACTTTTTATGTTATATTTGTTTGGATGAGTGTCAATTTTTACTAAATATGACTACAGGGATTTGGGGACTGTATAAAAAGTAAGTTTTTGAAATATTAAAAAAAAAATTGTTTTTTTTTTTTTTTTTTAAACATGCCATATCATAAAACCGAAACATTTAGTAATTGGAAGTATATGTCTGCGACCAGTGGTTACAGAGATAAAGGCCTCGACGTGACTTTGCTTTGTACCTTGTATACCGGGTGATGCAAAAGTCGCAGAAAAAATAAAAAATATATTATTACAAAAGTATTGATCGCAGCATTATGCAGTTTTCATTGAAATACGCAGAAAGACAAGGGATTTTCTTTAGGTAACAAGAGAGTTATCAGCAAATTAGTTTAAATTTTCTTCATCAGATGGTATATTAATTCTAAAACTACTTTTTTACAGTACATTCAGCAAGTTAACTAGAACTATAAATGCTCAATGGGATGGCCCTCATTCATTAAATTAACCGTCAGACGTTGCGCATTGGAAATTTTCCTAAAAAGCTTTAGTATTCAAAATATGACGTCATTTGATCCGGCGGATCTGTCTGCAGCATGAGTGAATATTGCGAATACAGCCCACCAGCGGCCGAGCGGATCTGCGCTCAAATCTGGTAGATGAAAAGTGTCAGATTCGATCCCAGGTCGCGCACATCGACCTAGTCGTTCAGAGTTTTCCGTGATTTTCTCCAAAGCTCGTGTAAATACGGGCTAAGACCACTTAGAAAGACCCCTATGGAGGGCATTCCACGTATTGGACTAGGATCCTAGCGTAGTTAATCGGTGTTAAAACCCTACACAACAACAACAACTATTGCGAATACAGCACGATGTGTTGGTGATAAATGTAACTAATACTTTCTCTTATATATATATATATATATATATAATTCCGTGCTTTTCAGTACATCTCAGTGAAAACCGCATAGAGCTACACAGTCAGTACTTTTTGAATAATAGAGGAGAGGGGGGTATTATGGAATAGTCGGGAAATATGGAATACCGAGGTTTCGGCTCTGATTGGTGCTGCTATCTCTTCAAAATACTATGAAGGATTCCCATGAAGCAATACAGTAAGAAGCAACCTGCTGTCGTACCATTCTCTATAGAACAAAGTATGTTTTGTGATTTTTAAAAGTTTTTGCAGGTAAGTTTTCAAACATTTAAACTTACTAGTACACATGTGATTTGAACATTGATGCTAAGCATAATGTATGCTCAAAGAATTGTATTTTGTTATACATTGGTCGTTTTTTAGCTGAAAATATTTTGTCCATCAATTTAAAAGTTCATTTTTAAAAATGGTGTGTCGGGTATTATGGAATACTAGGTATTTCATAGTATCATCTGAAATTGACTTCATGTATTCAACTAAATAAATAGGAAATAAAGATGCCGAATGTATCTTCTGTCACAGAAATTCTCCGAATATGATTTTATGAAGTGTAATTAGTTTTTCTGTGATTTAAACAGTTTAAACCACCTATTCAATAGTACCCCAATATTTCATATTAACCTCCATTTGTAACTTTTTTTAAAGTAAACTTTTTATAACAACAAAAAAAAATTTTTTTGGATTTTTTTTTCATTGACAATTCATTACAAATAATTACACTATGTAGGTACTCATCGTGATTTTCTGGATTTTTATCAAAAACAAGTAAAGTAATTTTAAGAAATGTAAATGGTATTCCATAATACCCTCCTCTCATCTCTCTCTCTCTATATATATATATATATATATATATTTTTTTTTTTTTTTTTTTTTTTTTTTTTACCTGTGACTTTTGGCTGAAGACACAAAAGTTTCACCCCTTGTTTGAAACCTTTCTAAAAGTCCAGATCTATTGAAAGGTAATTTTATTTCCATTTTTTATCGAAAACAACCCGCATGCTTTTCTGAAAAAGTTATGTACCCTCCTTTGAAGGTCTATGTTCTGAATTTACACCTGTGCAGTCACCTTCATTTTAGGGTCGATTTTTCCTAATTCCAGATTTTCCACATAGGACTTAAAACTAATTTATCTCTGTTAAAGGTCCATGTATAATTGTGTATCTCTCTTATGTATCAAAGTTTGCAAGATTAGATAATTTTAATTTTCCCTTAACTTTAACTGACCATTTTCTGCCATATAAGCAAAGTTATAGAGTAGCCACGTTTCCTAAAACTAGGGGTGAGGATGAGTGCTAAAAGTTGTAGGGGTACCAAGTTGACCGACAGGTTGGGATTTGGAAAACATCTAGTAATTCGGCAGTCTGTGTTATCGCTTATTTTCTCTGAATCAGATGACTGTCACCCCTATTATTTTAACACTGGTCTCGTTGAGTCAGCACTTCCGCTGAGGCTTCCATGGTTTTATGAAAGTGGTCGAAAACTTATCTCCATGCCTGTTATAATAACATCGGTCGCCATCAAAATCTTCCTTGTAAAAGTAATGGCCTTTTTTTGACAAATTAACCCATATTTCACCATCGTTCTAAAAATAGGACACCATGCATAAGTGGTATTTATATAAATTCTTATGAATATTTTAATTCAAATTAAAGACGATATATTATTTAAAAGTCCAATAAATATATGTGTCTTTATCGTTAGTTTAAATTAACGTTTAGTATTTTTTTTTTTTTTTTTTTTTTTTTTTTTAATGACGATTTTTGAAGATTTATTCATTACATTTTCAACACATTATTACCTGAAAAGGTTTTACGTTCAAGAATAACGGACATATAAATTTATTGAGGTAATATTCTACACTTTTGTACTGGTAAAACAATTATATATGAATAAATAAATATATAGATAGATAGATAGATGGTCTGTTTTCCTTATATTTCCGACTGTCCTAAACCATTGTCCTATTTTTAGGACAGCCTGTACCGATTAAGCTAATAAAAGATTGATAAGTTTTTTGATTTTGTGTATATCCATAGACTAAGAAACACATATTTAAGATTTTATTAAAAAAAAAAAAAAAAAAAAAAAAAAAAACACTTTTTCAATGCTTGGTACGATATGGGTTAAAAAGTATTACGTCTAATTATAACAATTAAATTGTTCCATCACATACATGTTTTTTTTTTTTTTTTTTTTTTTTTTTTGGGGGGGGGGGGGATAAAATAATTTGAAATAAAATAATTTAGAAATAAAATAATTTGCTGACGCATCAGTGCTAGGAGTCAAATGTTCCTTTTTTTTTTTTTTTTTTTTTTTTTCTTTCAAATAATTTTATTTCCGATTTTTATCGAAAACAACCCGCATGCTTTTCTGAAAAAGTTATGTACCCTCCTTTGAAGGTCTATGTTCTGAATTTACACCTATGCAGTCTCAAATGACACCGCTCATCAAAGTTGCTTTTACTCTGTAGCATTGTTAAGGATACCACTGTTTTTCATCTAAAGTTTTATTTTTTATTTATTGTGTCTCTTAAAAACGGTACATAAAGGAGCAATTTCGGTGATAAATTTGAAATTAGAAATGTCAAATTCATATAGTTCCTTTTTTAATAGAAAAAAAAAAAAAAAAGATTTTTTTTCTTTTTTTCGTCTATTGTTATCTGTATATACAGAAAAGAAGTAAATAATAATACTGCTTATTTCTAAATGTACATACTTAAAGATGAAGTTCAAGTTTACAAATGAAAGTTTTGTGTCATACCATTATTTAACTTGAAAATTTAAACGCATTAGATGCCAAAGGGTAAGACTGAGTTTAAATGGCAAAATAAAAATATTTATTCTAGCCAGTGTTGCCAGATCTGGCGTATTTTTTATTCAATAATCACCAATAATTTTGAGAAGTGGTATTTGATATACATAATAGGCTATGAATCTTCGAAGTGATTACGCAAACGTTACAATTAAAAATGTATTGGTGCTAATTGAATAAAAAATACGCCAGATTTGGAAGTACTGATCCCAGCTAAGCCTTCTGAAAAGTAAAAGCTAAAATTGAAATTACCTGCTAAGAAACATTTATGAAAATGAATAGATTAATAAGGACCTCTTTTCCATTTAAAAATTATGCTAAGTTGAACATTTGTTCCAATATATAAAAATAAAATCTTGAAGAATAAAATTATTGCTAATAGGTTTTTAATGTTTAAACAAACTAATACTAATTATTATTAGAATATGCTGCAGTATATAGGAATAGTTTTCGGTAGTTTGCGCGATAGAGCGCCAGACTCGTTATTGGAAGATTGCACATTCCAAGTTCGATATTTGAAACAGCCGAAGATCGTCATGTACACTTATGATGACTGGTGCACGCTAAATCTGTCGTGGTTACAAATTCTTTTAAATTTTCCTCAAAATTATATGTATGTGTGTACTGGATCAGGGTTTACTCGGCCCTGATCTAAATCATCTGTTATGTGTTTGTCAAGCTTGTGGTGCCCATCAAATGGAAGGTGCTCCCTCTTGCCTTAAAATCGAGTAGTTTTATCAGAGTTTCCAAGTGGCATAAGTAACAATAACAACAGAATGCTATGAGTAAATTTGAATAATTAAATATCTTTTGATTTATAAAATGTGTTACTTGAATTAATATTTTTTGAACAACTTCTATTAAAAGGCCACCACTTTTACGGACAAATTTTCTATGGCATAGTGAATGACCCTTTTAGGGAGGTTTCATTTTATATAGACAGATAGATAAATAATTTTATATTTAATATACATATCACGCTTCTAACCCTTTATCTACTGACGGTACTTTAAAGTACCATTACTTTAAAAATAGTATAAAATCGAATTTATAGAAGAAATATCAAAGATATTTATAATAAGGGAACAGATGTACCTCCCTTTAATCACACTACAAAGCATTAGACGATACATATAGCCATTTTTGTTCCATAAGGGATTTTATGGAGTGCACTTGCTGTTTCTGCTTGATATTTTTCACGATCTTCATGTGTGTTATAATTAATTCCTATATTATTTCAAGAATATCCCACTAATCTTAGAAATATTATGAGGAACATAAAGAGTAAATATTTCTCTACACTTTTTTCCTGTCGAAATAATTTTTTCGTCCTCTATGTACCAGTGGTACACTAAAGTACGACCACACAAAATTCTCAATAATTATTATGATGAGGTGATATGCATAATTTTTAACATATATATCTTTAAGTAATGCACTTTAGTAACTAAAAATATATGTTTCAAACACAATTTTTGTCTGTATCATAATGCAGTAGATAAAGGGTTAACAGATTTCATTTAGACAGTCTATTAATATTTCAAAAATCGTTTCATCTCTGAGCCATTTTTGAAGTTCAGGAAACCATTTCTTTTGCTTTTTGTATTAAATTCTAAAACGTCATCGTACTATCTTCCGATTGTCCAAATCACTTTTCAAATGCATTGCAATATCGTAATGTAGTTTTTTTTTTTTTTTTTTTTTTTTTTTTTCCACAAAAAATTGCGAAATACTGCACGTAGAGATCCACTGGTTTAATAATTTCTCTCGTTATCTTCCTAATCACGAGGATTTTTATCTTTTTCTTTATTTAATTCCGCTAAAAGAACTCCTTAATAGCCAGCTGGTAAAATGAAATTTCAGCTGCGCAATTATTGAAGTTTAAAAATGAAAAACATATAATTTACTCGTTCTTATTACATTTAACGATGTGTAACATTTTTGTTTCCCATTAAATATGGATTTGAGTAAATAGGGGGACATAATAACAAAGTTACATTATTTTTTCCAAAAAAGATCAATCTTGTTGGTTTTCTTTTTATTCCTTTTCTTTTCGGAAAAAGAAAGAGAAAATATAAATACTGTGAATAATCATGAAGTTTTATTGCACTGAAATTATGTTGCACATTAACGTATGTAAATTATTTTTAATAGTGATGTTTGTATGATCAAAATGTATCGTTAATAAACGTTTAGTAATACATTTAAGTATACTGATTGCTAAACGATACATTTATAAACGATATAGTTAGAAAATACAGAAAAAATAGTCAAGAAAAAAATACCAAAAAGCTGTAGGGTGGCTAGGGGACCTTGGAACTATCTACGGCTAATTTCCGCTAAGTAAGTGGTTCGGTGGGGAAGGTATATAGATATATGGTATATAGATATAGAAGGTGGTATATATATATATATATATATCATATACTGAAATAACGTACTCATTTTAGAAGTTTGTATTACCCTAGGTTGGGACGTGCCACGTCGCGCAAGTAAAATACAACCGACCTCTGTGTGTTTATTCTGATTTTTTTCAAATTAAAAAAATAATAAATAAATAAATATAAAAGGCGCAAATTTTTGTGTATAATATAAATATCGGAATTTTTTTTTTTTTTTTTTTTTTTCAATCTGCTAAAAATTAATCTGAGAAAGCTTACTTGTGTATTATTTTTTATGTGTGTAGCATTTTTATGGAACAATTAATATCGTGCAAATAAAATCAGTTCATTTAATTAGTAAATAATAACAAATCATCATAAAATGTAAATATTTATGACGCACAGACTAAGCTTGAACTCACTTAAACCGAAGCTAGCCAGTTTATATTTTGGGCCCGAGATTATATATTTTATTTTTTATTCGGACGGGGTCCAGTTCTGTATTTTCAGTGCTACTTCGTGTCGGGGCAAGATTATTATCCTGCAGGCCAAACTGAACTCGAACCTCAAATTTCAGGTACGTTCAAACCTGTAACCCCTTTTGCAAAACTATTTTTTATATCAAGTTTTTAAAAAAGTATTGATCTTTAGAAAAAATAAAAAATTATAAAAATGAAGCTTGTTTATGTTATTGCTGACAATTCTAATATTATGGAAGACGCCTGAATGCTAAAATTTAGAAATTTAGAAATAAAATAAAAACTGCTTTCTAACTTTAATATAGATTTATGTTGTTAGACATATTACGATTGATTTTGAAAAAATTACATGCAAACTTGTCATTTTGTGTTTAAAAAAAAATTTCAATTAATGTGGCTGGTTGTAAGGTTTAAGGTCGATTTTCTACGCCAGGGTCCTATGGGGAGAATGCCTTCCGTTGGGGGTCTTTCTAAGGGATCCTAGCCTGCATTTACTCGAATTTCGGGAAAAAACACGGAAAACTCCTAACGGCTAGGTCGGTGAGCGTTATCTGGGATCGAACCTAGCACTTCCCATCTACCAGCTTTGTGCTTTGAGCGCAGTACCGCTCGGCTACTGGTGGGCCTCGTTTTATGCGGAAAGAATGTTATAGTCAAATTTAAAATAAAACTAAGCTTTAAAATAATAATATTAAGTAAATTAATTCATAATGGTTTATCCGCTAATAAACAATTACGGAAAATATTTCACATTAAAAAAAAAAAAAAAAAAAAAAATCGTAATAATTACGTAGAAAAATTTTCAAACAACTAACTGAAGCAACGTTTGCCATAACTTAATTATTTATTAATATATAAATAATAATAACATTAATGCTAAAATAAATTTTAAAGTACGCATAAGATTAAAAATACTAGTTATAATTACCCAGATTTCGACCATACATCAAATATTATCATAAAAGTCCAATTAAATTTTGATCGATAACTGCTGGATGCATTACCTACAACTATATTGCTACAATAAAAATTTTCTAACCGTATTAAATCAAATTTACAACAATACCTTTAATAATTACGCATTGTTTATAAAATTTCACTTTTTATTTTTAATGCTTTTGCAAGAAATCCATTGTTAATCTCTTACACATGATATAACAATAAAAATACGTCTAATTTTAGATTTTAGTTTCTCAAATAAAATGTAAAACAACTTAATACAATATCAGTACGGCAATGAAGAACTTACCGATGTCATCAGTTAAAAAGTAGTTTTGAAGTTTGTTTAGATCGTAATAATACGTATATACAGGGTGATTATAATTAAAGTTACGATTTCAAAACACTATAAATTTAAAACTACCCATGAGAGCGATTTGATATTCTACCAGAGCAATTGTGAGGCAATGAAATTTTGTTTAAGGGAGGAAAAAAGTAGTTCCAACATGTTCCTATAGATGGCGCTATCAGGGTAATGTCAGGGGGAAACGCCTAAATGGACTCATTAAACAAACACAGGAATGTTGTTAGCAACACAATGGAATAGCAGGAAACAATAGACTTCAAGGATTTACAACTTTTTTTTTTCTTTCTTTTTTTTTTTTTTTTTTTTTTTTTTGCAAAAATGCAAGAATACGTGTTTACAGCGGAAACAGTCATAGTGAAAAGAGAAAAAGAGGAGCTTCATGAAACAAATACTTTACGCATTTATTAATATTTTATTTTTCCGACTGAGTGAAAATAATGCCTGGACCGGGAGTCGAACCCCGGATCTTTGACTTACAAGTTCAAGGCCCTACCAATTGAGCTATCCAGGCCGACACCCCGGTCAGCATTACTCACTCAGACAACCTTTTTGGCAGAAACATCTCTGGTCTATCATGTAGATAGCTCGACAGAAATAAGCCGCAGGGAATGGAAAACACCATTAGATAATGGAAGAAAGAAATACAATTTTTTTTTTTTTTAATTAAAATCACACAATTAACTGTGGAAGAAAATCTTATTTATTAATATTTTATTTTTTCGACTGAGTCGGCCTGGATAGCTCAATTGGTAGAGCCTTGACCTTGTAAGTCAGAGATCCGAGGTTCGACTCCCGGTCCAGGCATTATTTTCACTCAGTCGGAAAAATAAAATATTAATAAATATGATTTTCTTCCACAGTCGATTGTGTAATTTTAATTAAAAAAAAAAAATACTTTACGGATAATTAACGGCACATTTTGGAACTTTTTTTTTTCTTTTACCAAATAAAATTTCATTGCCTCACGATTGCTCTGGTAAAATATCAAATTGCTCTGATGGGTAGTTTTAAAATTATAGCGTTTTGAAATCGCAACTTTAATTATAATCAACCTGTAAATGGGCAACCTGTAAATAGGAATGTAAAATATTGCTGAAGGACCTGCTACTGTTTAACTTTATATGCAGTATTCTTATTCTTCGAGCATAGAAACAGGAGAAACGTGTTGCTGGAGGGGGTCAATAAAACGTGTAAACTCATACTGATGAAGGGCACAAGAAGAGCGTTGGGCCTTGGAGCTTCTACTAGTTTAATAGGGCCCTATATGACATGTATGTAATGATAAGTCGAATTATTAAACACTTTTATAATCTGC
Source organism: Salticus scenicus (assembly GCA_963930645.1). Taxonomy (NCBI): domain Eukaryota; kingdom Metazoa; phylum Arthropoda; class Arachnida; order Araneae; family Salticidae; genus Salticus; species Salticus scenicus. The sequence continues at coordinate 174,530,211 of OZ005660.1, read as the reverse complement.
CAAGGTTACAAATTACTTCAGTCCTGTAAGATGGTACATCCCCTTTCTACACTGTATTGAATTATGCACGTTAAATTTATGACCGGTTGTCAAGAGTCAAAGATAAATTCAGTGATACGATATTAAATGAGTTTTAGGTAAATAATATTATATATATATATATATATATATATATATATATAGAATGAAAAAAAAAAAAGAAAAAAAAACATCAACATATGTAACCGAAGAGGAGCGAAAGAAAAAAATGGAGACAAAAGTATCTAAATGGCAAGGGGGAGTTGTGACCACCCCACTCCGGTTAAACATGTTTTACGACCGGTCAACACTCCCGGATACCAGATACTGTGTCAAAACTCAGAATAAACTTACACGAAATTGGCAAAGTATGGATTAAATTCCTAATAAACACATTCATTTTTTTTTTTTTTTTTTTTTTTTTTTTACAAGAAAAACCAAATCATAATATAAAACAACAGACAAGAAAAATCATGAAGCCATATGCAACCCATCCAACTCAATTCAAACGTAGAAACCTACAGTTAATGAAAGGTAGAAACTTCAAAATCGAATTTGGAAAACGATTCAAAAAACGGGATTTCTAAGTAAGATAGTCTAATTGGTAAAATTGTTTAAGAATATTTAACAGAAAATAAAGAGGATAATTATTATCTATGACAATTTGTATAAAATTAACTACAAAAGAGTCACTGTCATTACTATAAGTAAAAATTCGACTGCATCGAATAAGTTGGTTAATTATAATATTTCTGAATATATTTTTATGTAAACAAGAAGACCAAGGAGAAATTCGATTAATTTCAAATTTAAAAGCACCACGTTTGTCATAGATTTTTATTACGATTCTTTCATTATTAATACAAATATTAAGGTCTAAAAAATCAACACTATTATACAATACATTTATACAATATATATATATATATATTAGACGTTAGGTATTTGTACTTTACATATATATATGTATACATAATTTCGATTTGTACATTCTCTCTTTATGAAATAAATTATCTTTATATAAATAAAAGTCTTTGTAATCTATGTATGTATTACACTTCTTTCCAAACCACTGAATCGATTTTAACTAAACTTCAAACAGTTACTGTTTATTACTAGGGTTGAAATACTATTGAAGTTTGACATCTCTAGCGCATGCGCAATGGTAGGGGTGTGTTTGGGAACAAGGCCGATTGACTGTCCTGGGTTCCAAGGCCTGAAGGGGATGTGCCTTCCGTGGAGGTCTTTCGAAGGGGTCCTAGCCTGTATTTACGCAAGTTTCGGAGAAAATCACGGAAAACTCCGAACGGCTAGGTCGACGAGCACGACCTGGGATCGAACCAGGTACCTCACGTCTACCAGCTTGCAGTGTGGGGGGATAGGGTAAACCATCTCGAAAATCACATTTTTTGTATGATTTATATAGTAATAATGCAGCTAAAAGCTTCAAATTTTATATGTAGGCTACTTTTAATTTATACATTTTCTCTAAGTAGAGATTTTTAAAAATTCGACATTAAAAAGCTGGGAAATAATTTTTAAAAAAAGTTTCTAAAATTTCACTTTCGTCAAAATTTCCTGCATGCGATTTAAACATTCTACTATGAATGCGTGAAAATGTTATAGTGTCTTAATATAATTAAAATCAGACTATTTTTTTTTAACATGTTAGAAAAATGTCACTTTCAGAAAATCTCCCAGATGAAGTACTTCGTCTTTAAAAAATTATGTTATTTCTTAAAAGACATTAGATAAAATAAAAATAAAAAACTGCTACAGTTTACTATGATTGTGCGGAGCTTTTATTTGCTAGCAATATAATAAATAGTCAGAAATAGTAATCTTACCATCAAATTATAGGTACAACTTCAGTATACACCCACAGCTGAATTTGGCGATTTTTATTTGGCGCCGTTTTGTACGATAACGATGTCGTTCTGGACTGTTTGTGATATAATATGGCAGCCTATATGTTGTTTATTTTAGATTTGTGATTTTATGTTTTATGATTTATAATTTATATTATGATTTTATCATTTATCATTTATGATTTTTAGATTTATGATTTAACCATAATCGCCAACAAAAAATCGCCAAATATCGTTGTGGGTGCATACTGAAGTTGTTCCAAATTATAATATAACACAAGAAGTCTTTGACATGTTAGAGTCCTAACAGCACATTTTCTCCAAGGACATTCTAAGGATATCCTGCAGATGAATTTATATCCAAGGGGCATACACAGGATGCATTTGGGATAAATGTGCTGTTAGGGAGGTAAATATTTTATCCTTCTTCATAACCAAAACAAGCTGTTTTCTTAGTACAACGATTTTTCTTGTTTAAAAATGTTGCCATGTTACGATTTGTTTTACAAATGAATTATTTCAAAAATAATTCCTTTGTCAAAAATAATTCCGATAATTGTTCATATTGTAGAATCTTATTGACAAATATAGAAATTAATAAATTGAGACTTATTATTATTAAGATGAATCTTTTAAAATATATTGAATAGCGAAGCGGGCAAATCCAGCTAGAAGTTTATAAAAATCAACATGTAGATCACTAAAAAAAGGGAAAAAAGAAAAATTGATCAGTGTCTGATACACGTGTCTTACGTTTGCCATCACTCTTCTAGAATCAAAAATAAAATGAATATGCACAAGCATCTAAATAAATCTCGCTCTCTGCAATCAAAATATACTACTAGACTAAAAATTCTGTATTCCCACTAACCTGGGTTGACCTGATCATTAAGATCATGTTAGCGGGGGTCAAATACTTGAGTTGCTTCCAGTTGACTCCTCTGACATCCAAAATTGCTCTGAATCCGGCTACTTGTGTAGCTTCATGTTCCATTGAATACACGAGAATAGCCGAGATGGTACGAAATATGTTTTCATACGTGTCCACTTCAGGATCCCACTGAGCTAAAACAAAATAAATAAATATTTGAGAAAAAATAAAACTAACAACACTTTCAAAACTATTGTGTTGTGGCCATCACAAACCTTTCTTCTATATAATTGTATATAATAGTGCCACTTACTAGTTAACAAGCCCGAAAACTTAATCCTAGCTTCACACAATAAAAATTTCATATACGCAGTTTGGGCAATTTTTTACCAATTCATGATGAGTTGAAGCTATTTGTAAAACTTATGCCTAATAGCAGTGCCACCTGTCGCCTGATATACACCCAAAGGAAGTCAACAAGTCTTTTCATAATAATCATCTCACATATTAAGTTTGATGCATTTTTACGCATTAGAAGCTAAGATATAGTCATCCCATGCACCGAAAATTTTGAATCATAGCATCACTATCTATCAGCTGATAGGCACGCAAATTGAATAAGGATACTGTTTCATAATAACCCATTTAGATGTCAAGTTTTGCGCAATTATACACAAAAAGCTAAAATAAAGGCCTTCCCAGGGTCATGGAAAGTTGCAGAATAGCAGCACTACCTGTTGGCTGATATGTACCCAAATTGAATCAGATTAGAGTTTTATAATACTCTCTCCCGTGTCTAGTTTTATTTAATTATATGCAATAGAAACTGTAATATCTGTACTGATAAGTATAAAGGATTTAAGTCCATATTCTTGATTTTTCAGGAGACGAAAAATAAAGTTAAACTAGCTAAAAACTAATCAGGAGAATCGATTAGGAAAAAGGGATTATGTTGGTTTATACCCTTTATACCGTTCAGTGATTGTCAACCTTCATTTAATAAAGGGAAAAAATGGAATTAAATATTTTATACAAAGATTAATGCTAAATTTCTGACTTGAATCTTTTTTTACCAATGGATTTTCTCAACGACTAAATGACATGGATTTAAATCCTTTATACCAATAGATAGAGAATTTTCTTCTAGGTCTGACTATGTACTTAACTCAAAATCGACATTTTTGGACTTAAATCCTTTATACTTATCAGTACAGATATAGCCTTCCAATAAATGGGTGTTGGGTGTTTTGGGAGTAAGGCCGATTGGCTACTCTAGGGTCCTAGGCCTGAGGGGGAGTGTTGTGTCTCTTTAAAAATTATTATATGAAAAGAAATTATTAATTTCCTTGAAAATTACTTTATTAAATATTATTATTGTTATTGTTATTATCTTAAGATGAGCAAGTAGACATAAGTATTTTAAATCATACAAAATAATTCTAAAAATAGGCAGAATGTTACTCATAAAATATAAGCTTTTTAAGTTTTACTCAATCAATAATTTATTCTAATTGAAAACCATTGAACCTTTTATAAGGTCAATAGTAGTGATCAAATTTTCCAATGTCTATTGCAATTTGCGTTGTTCTAAAAGAAAGATAAAATAGTAATCCAGATTCGTTAATGGCCTAATATTCTTAAGTAAAACTAAATTATTTGTCTTTTTTAATTCCTGAGATTAACCTATATTTACTCATCCAAAATTATTAAAAACATATAATAAATATTTGAAGAATATAAAATGAGAAAGAGACCAGAAACAACACAAAATAAATAAAGAAATCAATTTTGACAAAAATTTTAATTTATTAATTTAACTAAAATTTAGAGTTTACACAATTATAAGCAAAAGAATCAAATAAATCATTTTCATAAACAAAGAAAAATTGTCATAAACTTTATTTCATTGAAATCAACATAATATTAAATATCTCAAAAAATATTTCCAAATCTAAAATTAATCATTCGACCTCAACATTACTTCCAAATCTTTAAACCATTATCAATCAATTCATTACACTAAACGGTCAGTTCTTATTTAATTTACTTTAAAACAAAATAAATTAAGAGTCACTGCATTTAAAAAAATAAATAAATAATATAAAATAAAAATTAAATAAATAAATAAATAGTATATTTAAATAAAAAGCATATAGCCAAAAATTGAGTAATAAAAAGAAAGTTAGTATGGAAAAGAATGTTAATAAAGAAAAATAAACATAATACCGGGATCCTAATAACAAACTCTTAATTTTAGACTAGCTCTCCCCTATATGGTAGAACCAAAGAGGTTCAATATTCAACCTCCTTGGGTAGAACTAAGGCTCCTATATGGTACGAGCTGGCGCAGTGTCCGCCATTTTCTAGCCCGTCTGGGAAAACGTTGGCGGCAGAAAAAGCTAGATTACCTGATTAGCGTTGTTATCGTCTTTAAACCTCTACACAGATCATGTGAGCTAGAACTTCTTATCACGACACAAACAAGTTGGCAATTTTAAGAACATCTGCAATTTATAATCCACTTTTTCCTTCTTTCTGGATTAGAAGAAAATATAAACAGGCGGTGCCCTTTTTTGGAGATATTCGTAAAATTTATTACCGAAAAATCGCCAATGATAAATCGTCAGCCGGTCTTGTGGGCTAGAAAATGGCGGATGCGTCAGCCTTATCAATGTAGGAGTTCTACCCTCAGGTTTTTCCCTTCAGGTTTCCAGTTCAGTGCAAGCTGTGGTATTCCATTCGCATTCATCCGTTGTACATGTCCGTATCATTGTAACCTCTTCTTGTCTATTTTTCTTATGATATTCGTCTTAACACCCATCCTTGCTCTTATTTCAATATTGGTCATTTTTTCAAGTCTTGAAGTTCTGGCCGATCGTCGCCAGAAGTCCATTTCTGTGGACAACAGTTTTTTTTTTTTTTTTTTTTTTTTTTCACTTGCAGACTTGATTGTCCATGTTTCTACTCCATACAGCAGAACACTTTCTATCAAGGCGTTGAAGATGGTTCTTTTTGTTTTTTCAATAATATTTCGGCTCCATAGAATTGAGTTTAGTATTCCTATTATTTTCCTAGAGTCAGATATCCTCTTTTCGATTTCCATCCCTGATGAACCATCTTTTTCCAGTATTGATCCCAGATATTTAAAAGCCTGTACATTCTTGATTTCAAATGCATCTATGACGATATCTTCCTCTGTCCCTGTTGCCACGTGTTCTGTCTTCTTTCAGTTAATTTTCAGGCCCCATCGGTTGTATGCCTTTAATGCATTTTCAGTTACATGCTTTAGGTCTTCCTTGGTTTGAGTCATAATAACTTGATCATCTGCAAATAATATGGGGAATCAGGTGTTTATTGCCTATTATAATTCCCATCTTTCCACATTGTTGTACCCATTCCTTCAGTATCACATCTATATACTTTTTAAACAATGTTGGTGACATACAACATCCTTGGAGAAGTCTTTTGCTTGTTGGAAATTCTTCTGATAGTTTTTTTCCCATTTTCACTTAACAATTATTATTCTTGTATTTTAGTTTTATTACATTGTTATTACCCTCCGTATTTCAGTAATTCACTTTTTATCGCACCTGGACCTGGTGCCTAAGTGTATTTGCTACACTTTATTTCTTTCAGTACTTCATCCACAGGGACTTTCACGTCAGTTTCCTCCTACGTCCACTGGTTGTTTTCCTGAAATTCCGATGGTGTTCTTGCCTTGTCGGGGCGGTGAGGCTTGTGTGCACCAATGACCTAAAGAGCTATGCCGGCGGTGGCTTAACCACCGGTAGGGCCTCTGAAGCCGGGCAGGTCTGAAGCCTGGCTAAGAGGAACACCCTGGTCCTCCAGGTTGGAGGTTATCACATAGGACCAGCTCCCCTTTTGATGTAAAAAAAAACCAACTTGTTACGAAACCAAAAACAGGAAAAGTAAATGAAATACTTATCCAAATTTAAAAGATTGCAATGGATAAATCGTAAATTATTTACTTTATCATGTTCTGTTTCTTTTGTTTACGTTTTATAATAATTAACTCCTAAGACTATTCATATTTTCCATATTCAATGACCAAATATTTTACCTTTCAAAATATTATTATACATTAATATTTACTTCTGAACTTACAAAATTTTCAAATTTATTTTCGAAATAATGGAGGTAAATAATGATTAAATGTATTTATTATTATCACTATTAAGTGCAACTGTGAATAATTACCGTTTGTTTATCTATTAAGTGAGTATTCAGCAGCGAGATAACGACATTAATAAACTATTATTTCTCCATATTATTAAAAATAACCACAACAATTTTGTTTATTATTTATATTTAATACAATTGTCAACAATTACTGTTTGTGTATTAAATTCGGTAGTGATATAACGATGTTAATAAGCCATTATTTCATCATATTATTAAAATCAATTACGGCAATTTCCGCGCGCATAAAATTGGCGTGTGATCAAATTTAACAACACTCGAAATATTGTTTCTAACTGATTTTTTTAAACTGCCGAAATAAGGAAAACAAGCGATAATTATTATTTATTAACACTTTCGCGACCGCATGTCTTTGTCTATTGGGTATATTTTTAAGAAACAAATAACATACAAATTGCGAAAGGAACGCCCACTGGTGGAGTTAGAGATTTTCAAATGACGTGAATCTACGTCAGTGGTCGCGAAAGTGTTAACAAAAAGTGGGGTGAGTAGAGCATTTTCTTATTCTAAATTATTAATTCTTTATAAAATAAGGTTTAAGTAAATTAGATCATTTTTTACTTTAAAAATATTTCATTTTAAAGGATTAAATTATTTTATGGACACAACAGGAGTGCCCTCTCTGAGGGGGCCTTTCTAAGAGTTCCTAGCCCGCCTTTACGCAAGTTTCGGAGAAAACCACGGAAAAGTCCGAACGGCTAGATCAACGAGCGCGACCTGGAATTGGACCCGCCACCTCACATCTATTAGCTTTGAGCGCAGAACCACTCGGCCACTGGTGGGCTCCAATAAATGAGAGAAATTACAGCATAGCAACTCCAATTCTTCGGCGGTTTGCACCAAAAGTTGAAATGCACCAGTTTGTCAAGGTGTCTTCCTCACCACAAGGGCATAGGGTGAGCGTCGTCGGTGGAACCTATAAAGGTATGCTTGAAATGGGCCATAGCCTGTGAGAAAGGCCGTAATAGGGGGAGTAAGGGTCCAAGTGTTTGAAGTGGGATTTGGGATCAGGTTATAAGTATATCTGCCTTTGATGGAGTTATCCCATAAGGATTGCCAATTTTGTTTTAATTTGTCCTTGAGTCTAGATTTTACATAGGAAGGGAGGGGGGGGGGGCGGGTAAGTGAAAATCAATCGTTGCATGTTGTGTGGTAGTTTTTGCTAAATGATCGTCTCGGACACTTGTTGCCCGAGACACTGAAGCGCTCAACATCGCTCCAAGAGCGATGAGCGGGGACTGTCCCCTGTTCAGTTTGTCAAGGTAATAATAATAATAATAAATCATATAGCTAACTCATCCCGGAAATTTTTAGCAAAAATTTACATTTATAACATAGCAAAAAAGGCGATCTTTTTTTTTTTTTTTTTAAACTGAAAATTTAAAATTTCTTTTATTTTAATTTTGTTCGTAAATTCCGGTGGCAGTGTAATTTAAATGATCCGAATTACGCTGCGCCGCAAAGGGTTAAAATGCATCTGCATATAAATTTATGTGCAATTCTATGCAGTATTTCCTGACATACAGTCGCCAAAAAATTTTTATCACACACACAAATATTTTCTAAAAATAGTCAAATCGTGTTTTGGACCCCTCAAAACGTGTAAATATATCGAAAATTGAGAGTCGAAAATTTTTATGAACTTAATACTTCATTTTATTGAATATAGAAGAAAGTAATCAAGTCAAGTCAACGAGGTGCTTCGGAGTGCCTGCATTTGGTTGCAACCAATGCTTACCTCCAACGAAATATGATAAAAACATAAAAATAATTTTCCGAGAATGAAAGAAAAGCCACAAAGGAATAAATTTAGAATTTTTAGTCTCTGAATCAATCTCCGCGTCAGCAGAAATTATTCGGAGTAAAGCACCGGGCATAGACCTTATATATATAGACTACGCCACCAATAGGACTTCCCATTATAGTGAATATCTTCAACATGAGGGTGTAATCTGAAACTTTCATCCTTTGCGGTCAGCGCTGTGCGTCACGTGACAGGGAGTCGAGGGAGATTCTTCCATAAGAAAGCACTTATTTTTGTAAAAATTCAAATAAAAAATTCTCCCCTTCAGAATGGTTTCTCACAAAAGAAATTTTTTTATAATTAATCTATGACATTTTAGCTTTCCAACGATGTTTAAATCAAAAGGCTTAAATAAAAAGTGTGTGAAAAATACAGAAATTAAAAAACTCAAAACTACTTCCTTTCCTACGGAAAAATCACATTATAATCATTCTCGTCTCTCTCTCCAGGTCTGCATCGCGTGATAATTTCGCTGGGGAAGCTACTTCATGTCGCAGACGCAGACAGATAATGAGGGGGGATGCGTGTTCTATCTATATAAGGTCTATGGCACCAGGAGTTGAGGGGGGGGGGATAGAAACACGTCCGTTTTCTACAGAGGTAGGAACGGGACTCCAATTCTCAGGGTCCGACTATGCTTTTTGAAGACGCGGGCGCTGATTCTATTTGGAGGACCCCTTGCCCTTACCCTGCTCTAAAGAGCTCACCTAAAGGACCCATTCTCAAAATTTAAAATAAATAAATAAAAATAGTTCATTTTTAAATTTTTCCTTCAATTATATCTTCTGTTTCCTCATTTTCTTTTAGCAATCTATAACAAAAGCATTAGTTTTATGTTCAAGACAAATGAAAAACTGAAGCACATTGATCAGCCAATGTTTAGGAATTTAGTCACAAAATTTAATAATTGTTTAATCTCTCTAATAAAATATAGAAAGGAAAATTTAATCAATTTTTGTTTTTATTAGACATATAATGAAACTAGTTGGCATAGGTGGACTCTGCTCAGTTCCCCATCATATTTATGTTCTCATAAATTTCTAGTGCGAGACATATTATAATCATGTTAAAAGAAATTAATTTGACCAAAGCTTGATACAGTGACAGAATGAAATCCCCGCCTAATAGGCTATATACCGTTCACTTCGATATATTTATCTTATTCTAATCTATTAATTTGTTTTATCAGGGTCAATTCCGTTGTTTAGTTTTTATGCTACTATTTCCAATGCAATAATCCTTAAAATTCATATTTATATGAAAATTTTACAATTTCGCTATGTTGATAAAATCGTAAATTACGAATAATTTACGAAATTTTCCTATTAGAATATTTGTATTCAATCATGTTCAAACAAATATCATAAATGTACTTTTGAAGTTGTCTAATGTATTTATGATCCTCAAAATGGAAGTTTATGCTCAATTTTGCCTTATTCTGACGTGTTAAGTAAATCGTAAATTCCAAATAACTTACGGTTTTTTTTAATTGGAAAAATCATAGTCTATGATATTCATGCCAGTATCCTAAATAATATTTCGAAAGTGATTTGACATCTTTACGATGAAAATATCTCTCAAGATTGACGTTTATGTGAAATTTTGCTCTATTTTGCTATGTTAAGAAATTCGTAAATTTCCAATAACTTACGAAATTTTTATATTGGAAAATTCATAGTCATTAATATTCATGCCAGTGTCCTAAATAATATTTCAAAAGTAGTCTGACATCTTTACGATGAAAATATCTCTAAAAACTGACGTTTATGTGAAATTTTGTCCTATACTGCCATGTTAAGAAATTCGTAAATTTCCAATAACTTGCGAAATTTTCAAAGTAGCATATTTATAGTTACTGATGTTCATTGCGGCATCAAAACTGACATTTTAAAACTGGTCTGACATTTTTTACAGTAAAAAGTTTCCTTTTAATGCACATTTAAGTGAATTTTTGTCCTATTCTCCCATGTTAAGAAAATCTTAAATTTCGAATAACTGCTGAAGTTTTTTAATTCGAGTGTTGCAAATGAATAGGGTGCTTGCCAGTATCGAAAGTAATATTTTAAAACTGATCTGACCTCTCTGCGATTATTTGTTCGTGAGATATCGTGTAAACAGACTAAAAAACTAACGGACTAACACATTAACGGACTAACACACAAACAGACACCCTACAGACAGACAGCATACAAATTTTGTCATTTTCGGATTCCTCACACCTGAAAACGAATAAAAAAGTCAAAAAACCGGGTTCGAAATTTTTCATGCTTACCTAAGTTTCCCATACCTATAGTATGATGGGGAACTAAAAATTTGTACGATCACTTCTCAATTTTTTTAAATGAGGCCCCCTAAATTTGGGGCCCTGGGCCTGTGCCCCGTGTGCCCGTGCCAATTCTAAGTCCTGCCAATTCTAAGCGATTTTAGAAGAAAGTAAAAAAGGTAACAGCAACCCTATTTTAAACTACAATAATATTGAATATAGGATAAGAGATATTAATGAGAGTTTTTTCCGTTTTGAATCCTCGTTCGGTGAAAACCTGAGGCGTTTTGCTCGATGCACAAATGCGCCTCGGACCGTGACGAAATGAAGTTGCGGACGGTCTATTCTTAGCGGATGTACCGATTCTCTGCAGATTACTTTCCGTCATTTTGATGATTATGGGGCCTGTTTTAGCGCGCAAGTTTTCGATCTGTGAACACCTGCTTGTTTGTTGTGCGGCTTCTCGAAGGTAAATGGGCATCTCTGGTGATGTATGTTCAATATGCATGTTTAATTTTGTATGTATCTATATTATATGTCTATATATATACTACTTACTGGGAGAGGAGGGGAGGGGGGGGGGAAGTGCGCATGCGCTAGTAGATTTTACACAGAGTTTATTGTTACTTTCACTAGTTATGTCTTGGATTTTTTTCGAATTACTCTTCATTTTTTTAACGCATTTTTCTTGCTTAGTAATGTATCCGATAGTTCCGAACTATCAGCAGTAGATCAGCACAAAGGGGCGTAAGAGAGAGGAGGGCTCACGGGGCTCAACCTCTTCCCATTGGATATCCCTAAATTCCCTTTTATTATCAAATAAATGAAGTATCCTTTTAAAAATATTCATTTACGATTGAATTTTGTAATTAATATTAATAATCTGTAAATATTAATTAACATTTAAGTATTTATTTTCTTGAAAGTAATTTCGAATCATTTTGAAATGAAATTGTTGGATCTTGAGCCACTCTCAGAATTTTTGGATTGCTACGCCCCTGCAATATATGCAGTATGTTTGTACATTTCCGCGTCAACATCTATTGCGTTTTTAGTGCCATCTATTTTTTAAAAAGATAAACTAATTTTCTGCCGGGAATTATGCGTATTTTGTTGCTGTTATTTTATTTCAATAAATAAGCATTTTGATGAAGTAACGGAATTATCTAAGATGTGATGATTTAATTTCATGAAATGTTATCGAATATGTACTTACATCATTTTAACATTAAAAAGAATAATATAAACAAAAACAACTCATCTCTGTTTTTTAGTATGTTATGTCGCAATTTTATTACTTTTGCTGAAAATAAATATGATTTAAATATCACGATGGTGATATTGGTGGCGTCGTAGTTAATGTCGATTAACTACGCTGTGGTCCTAAGCCTGAGTGGAGTTTGTTTCCGCAGAGGGTTTTTCTAAGGTGTCCTAGCCTATTTCTGTAAGTTCTGAGGGGGGGGGGATTGCAAAACAGCTTGGTTGGTGAGCACAACCAAGCAGAGGAGTAGAAGAGAGGAGGGCTCAGGGGGCTCAACGTCTTCCCATTGGATATCCGGAAATTTCCTTTTATTATCAAATGAATGAAGTATCCTTTTGATAATGTTCATTTATGATTGAATTTTGTAATGAATATTAATAATCTGTGAATATTAATTAACATTTAAGCATTTATTTTCTTGAAAGTAATTTCGAATCATTTTGAAATGAAATTGTTGGATCTTGAGCCACTCTCATGATTTTTAGGATTTCTACGCCCCTTCAATATATGCATTATGTTTGTACATTTCCGCGTCAACATCTATCGCGTGTTTAGTGCCATCTATCAACTAATTTTCTTTGGGAGAGGCCAGGAATTATGTGCATTTTGTTGTTGTTGTTGTTATTTTATTTCAATAAATAAGCACTTTGATGAAATAATGGAATTATTTGGGATGCGATGATTTAATTTCATGAAATGTCATTTAATATGTACTTACATCATTTTAATATTTCTATTTTTTATAAAAAGAATAATATGAGCAAAAAGAACACATCTCCGTTTTTTAGTATGTTATGTCGCAATTTTAATGCTTTTGCTGAAAATAAATATGATTTTAATATTGCGATGGTGATGATGGTGGTGTCGAAGTTAATGTCCATCAACTACGCCTGAGTGGAGTTCTTACCGCAGAGGATGTTTCTAAGGTGTCCAAGCCCGTATTTCTGCAAGTTCTGGGGGAAAAAATAATAATAAATAAATGAAAAACAGCTTGGTTGGTGAGCACGACCTGGATTCAAACCCAGCACCTCTCGCCTATCCACTTCGAGAGCAAACTTTAACATTGTGAAATTTCTGCATTTATGTCCCTTTCTGATATAAAGGTACTATAATTTGCTAAAAAATAAATACATTTTAAAGAAAGAAAATTATAATACTTTACTTTTTAAGCACCTATTTTACCTTAAGATTTAGTACTTTTAGATTAGATAAAATCATAACGTATCGTAAATCTTTAAAATATACCAAAAATATGTAATATCACGTGTTACAAATTTTATTTACAAAAACGCAATTGAAATTTAGATTTTTTTCAACATAAGCTACTTTCATTATTTTAAGGGGGGGAAATAACAAAAAGAGAAAAAAAAAATTTTTTTTAATTATGCTAAAAGGGACGAAATTAATATAAAACCCATTTCTAAACTATGAAATTCTATAAGCTTTATAGCCCGCCGAGAAAGTTCTACTCTCGAAGCTGGTTGATGAGAAGTGCTGTGTTCGGACCAAAGTAGGACTCGTCGGTCTAGCTCTTCCGAGTTTTTCGTTGTTTTCTCAGAAACTCCCCTCGTTGTTTTCCTTGAAACTCGCTTGAATACGTGCTAGGACTCCTTAAAAAGACCCTCCTCCCAACAGTGGCATTCAATTCAGTCCTGGCATCCACCACCACCACCAATGGAACACAACTACATAAATTTGATAAGAAGATATTGAAAAAAGGAATAGCGAAAATTTTTATATAAAAAATAATAATAATAAAATGTATTGGTATAAAATAACAATTTTATTGATAATGACATCCAAAAATAAAATCCCTGTTGCAAAAAAGAAAAAAAAAAAAAAAAAAGGGAGAGGGGGATTTAAAACTTAAGTCATTCTTAAAAATATTTAGCAATTCATAATTAATATAAATCTGGTGTCTAGTGTATATATAAATTAAATTTTAAAATATTTAAAGTAGCTTATATTTAAAAAACTAAAATTTTCATTTGCATTAATGCAAATAAAATGCATAATGTTATATATATATATATATATTATATGTTTAATTATATTTAGTTAGAAGATAATGTTTGTTTAAATTTACAGTGCATGAAAAATTCAAATTTATAAAATCTAAGCTCTTTCTTTTAAAGAACACTGTTCTTGAGTTTAACTTTTGTTTAGCTGTTTGTTTGTTGAATTTAACTGTTTGTTTTTAACAACTTAAATGTTTAACTTTTGTTTAGCTGTTTGTTTGTTGAATTTAACTGTTTGTTTTTAACAACTTAAATGTTTAACTTTTAAATATCTTTTGAAAAAAAAAAAAGTCTTAAAAGTTGTTTTTCACAAATTTCCCCATGTGAAAGAGCTTTTATCCCTTTATCTACCGCGTTACGAAATGAACAAAAAAACTGATTAGAAACATATTCTTTTAGTTATTTAAGAGTGTTTTTTAATGATTCGTGCAATAAAAATTATGCATATCGTTACCTCATAGTAATTAATGAGGATTTTGTGCAGTTATGTTTTAGTGTACCACTGGTACATAGACATAGTTGCCAACCTTATTCCGAAACCTTTTCAGCCCCACCTTTATTTCCCACCACTTTTTATAGAATAATTTTCTCCAATACATAACTACAATAAAATAAGGGAAACATACTCTTAAAAAAAAAAAAAGAAATTAAAAGAAAAGAAAAGAAAGAGATATGAAATAAAGGCGGGTTAAAAATGCTCCGGAGTAAATTAAAATTTTCAAAACTCTTCATAGAGGTTGAAAAAGATATTTGGACCTTAAAAAGGTGTAAAAAAGTATTTACTTTTTATGTTCCTTATATTTTTTTTCTAAAATTGGTGGGAGATTCTTGGAGTAACACAGGAATTAATTATAAGACACTTGAAGATCGGGAAATATGCCAAGCAAAAACAGCGAAAACACTCTATAAAATGCTTTCTAGAACAAAATTGGCTACATGTAGCGTCTAGTGCCATTTAGTGAGATTAGAGTAAGGCATATACATTTTATTTTTATAAATGTCTTTGACATTTTTACTTCCATTACCCGACTACCGTAGGTAATGGAAGTATTGTATTCGGTCCAAAAATTCAATATCGAGATTTCACCTGATCTACATGTTTTAAGGTCTGCTGAGTCCAAAAAAGTGGTTTTTGGCAATTGGTCAGTGTGTGTGTGTGTGTATGTGTGTGGGGAATCTTCTGACTATCATATCTCCGAAACCAATAAAGATAGAGCTGCGAAACTTCAGAATTAAGACAGAACTGGTGTACAGATGCATTTTCCAAATTTTGGTTAAAATTGAAAAACCGGAAGTGGGACATCCAAAACCGAAAGATATACGTATACGGCCGTAAGTCCGTATCTCAAAAACGGCTCTAACGATTTTTTTCAAAGTTGCTATATAAAAACTCTATTAGATGTCCTTTCGAATGATATAGTTGGTTAGTTCAGGAAAATTGATAGGTGTCCGGTATAAATAGCTGAAATTCAGGTATTGCGAGTGGATTCCTTTCAAAACGGCTGTATGGATTTTTTTCAAACTTACAATATTAACCCTCTTTTAAATATCCTTTTGTATGTAATTGTTGCTTTCCGGTCAACAACTGAATATGCCAGGTTTTGGTAAAAATCGGTGTCTCAAAAACGGCTCTAACATTTTCTTGAAAACTGTTACATAATCCGGTTTTAGATATCCTTTCTCATGCTTTACGTGGTTATTACATTAAAATTAATAGTGATCCTGACCAGATAGATCAGTTTTAGATCTTAAAAATTGATGTATCAAAAAAAAAAAAAAAACTCTACTTTTTTTTTTTTTTTTTCTTGCTATGTAAACTCTATTTTATGTCTTTACATTTTCATATGTTTACCGCAAACATGTATTAATTTTTTCTTACTCGAAAATTTTTAGTTGTGTATTTCATTAGCTCAATTCTGTCTTCTGATCACATTATCTTCAAAAAGTGCATATAATAGGTGTAATAGTGGGTAATTGAAGTCGTGTTGTTGTTTCACAGCAGATTTTTTTTCCATAAATTCGATTTTATAAGCTTTTTTAAAAATGGTACTTTAATGTACCGTCGTTAGATAAAGGGTTAAATATTATCTTTCACTTTCATTCTGTTAAATATTTGAAGAGTATCGGAACTCAGAATTATTTCAATTGTTTACATTTTTCACATAAGAAAAAATAATTAATCTGTTTTATTTATGCATTTTTCAAATATAGGGTGCTAAAAATGCATTTAGGGGAATACAGGGTTGCAATAGACTGTATTTTATTTATTTATTTTTTCTGTAGCTTGAGTCACATCAGAAACGTCATTTAACGTCAGTCGCGATTCTGTTGACATTTGGCCCCACCAGTGGCCGAGTAGTTCTGCGCTGGAAGCTGGTAGGCGAGAAGTGCCATGTTCGATCCCAAGTCGCGCTCATGAATGTAGCCGTTCGGAATTTTCTGTAATGTTCTCTGAAACTCGCATAAATTCGGGCTAAGATCTCTTATAAAGATCCCACCCGTAGGCCTAGAACCCTAGTGTAATCAATCGGCCTTAACCCCACAACCAACCAATAATCTATTGACATTTCTATTGATGTGGATTTTTTTCGCTATCACTAGCTTCCACGAGCGTCAGGACCATTTTAGTGACCGTGACAACTTTATCACCACATCCCGCAGTGATAATTTGCATGGATTTCTTTTGTAAAATTCTTCAAAGAGCAATAAAAATGTCATTGATTAAATTCCAAAAGTTCAAAGGTCACTTTCCGATATAAAATATTTTACGACATTGGCCGCACGGTATGAACCTGGCTGGACTTTTCCGCCAGAATTTTTATAGTAATCCTTAGTAATATGATTCCTCGATAAATTAAAGTGAAAATTACTATATGAATATTCTGGTGGAAGAATTAAGAATAAATGGCTGGTCCATGGCAAACCTGGGATATGATAAATAAACAAAATGAAAACATGTTGATGGTATACCCAAAGAATGTGTGGTATGCCGACAGGGCCATATTATCGTGTGGGCAGATATGCAAATGCCCGAGGCTTTGATGTCTAAAGAACTCAAAATTGTTAACTAAATTTTTGGAATGACTTCCAGAAATCCACACATCACAACCGATATAAACATTGAAATTTATAGTAAAGTTTTAAACCGGAAAAAAAAAATCAAGATATGATTTATTTTAACAGGTTTATTTTTTTCTTTCTTTCTTTCTTTCTTTTAGAAACAGTATCAAATGCAATATGGAAAGTTAACAGCAAAGTCCTTAAAAATAAGTACCTACATTTTTTTTTTCTTTCTTTAACAAACAATATTTGAGTTTGAAAAAAAATAATAACTATTAACAGATTACAAGAAAAAGTTTCCAACCAAGAAAAAAAGCGGTCAGAAAATTGTAAACGTATTATAGTTTACATTGCCTCCGATGTTTTTATCCTTAAATTCTGTATTTTGTTGTATGGGACGAATTTTAATTCTTTAATTAAATGCATATGTATGTGTGCGTACGTGTATACTTATATAAACAAAATAAATATTTAAGATATAATTGCAAATATATATTACATTATATTTGGTGTATATATATATATATATTTGTAAATTACTTAAACAGGGTTTATACAGAACTTAAAAGTCCTCAAAAACTCCTAACACGTCATTACTTCTTAATAAGGACTTTTAAAATCCTTAACTTTTGCTCAAAGCCCTTATTTTTTAAGGTTAGCCATCACTGATGTTCGTATATATAAATTATAGAAATTAAGTATGGTACCTTCAATTCTTGATTCTTATTTGTTTTAGTGTCCCTCTTTCTGACTGGTTGCTAGAGTCAAATATTTTATTCGTGAACAGAGCAACAAAATAATAAATAAAGATAATTTCACGTGATATAAATTTTATAAAACAGTAAACATTAATACAGTACACTAATACTGAAAGTGGAGATATCGCAGCTGTTGGCAGAAATAAAATGAAGTAATAAAAGGTTTCAATTTTTCATTAAATTCAATGACTCTAGAAAAGGCAGTAAAGAAAAAAAAAATGCTGTATCAAAAGAAATTGATTTAACTCTTAAATGCATGCAATTTTTATTTTTAATAAATAACATTTGAAATCAGCCGGGAACTGTGTGTAGTAAACGGGAAAAATACAAAAAAGAAAAAAAAAAAAATCACTGAAAAAAATAAAGGAGCAAAAATACTCAATTATGAGTAAAATTGTGTCAAAACTGAGTATATTACATATTTAATTAGTAAATTAGGATGTAATATTTATAATAATAATAATAAATAAACTCCTTCTTAATATTTTAAATGAACTATATCTATTAGCAATTAAAGATGGTAACAAACACTGTTAAAGAACAGCTATCAACATGTTAATCATCTTAAAAACATTAATAATGTAAATATTACGCCAACATATGATTTTAAAGATTTATTTAATGATATAAATCTCTCTGAACTTAACAACAGAATAAATTTATCACTTCGTTCATATAAAAAACAATTACAAATTTCAAGTAATATTGATTCGAATTACTTTCGCATACTTATTATTATTAATTATAATTAATCATAATTACCTTCTACAAAATAACCAAATTTATGTTCAAAATGTCGGCATCCCACAAGGAGCTAAGAGTACAAGAATGTTCGCTGGTTTCTATCTTTATCATAGTATGAAAGTAATTTCAACTTTAGCAATATACAATTTTATTGATATATGGATGATATAATAGTAATAAACAACAGATAATGAAAACATCAAAGATGTTAAATTTAACTGTTCTCCTAATTTAATATTAACTAAAAATTGCCTAATTATTAATTCTACAAACGTTCCCAATTTAAAGATTAAATAAAAAAGTACGACTATATTTACTGATTTATGTGAAAAATGTAAAGATTTTAATTTTAAAGCTAATATTATATACTCATTTTAAATCCTATCTAAAGAGACACGGCACCTCTAAAAGTTTCATATAAAATCTTGCACAGTACAACTTGGATAATTCGAAGTTGAAGGGACCAGAGAAAAATTCGAAATATCCGAAAATTCGAATTACATATACTATTTTGTCAAAAAAAAAAAAAAAAGAGAGAGAGAGAGAGATATTAAAAAATTAAAACTCTACGATCAAAGATTTAACACATAAACTTTATACCTAAGAATACTGCTACATCCCCCCCCCCTTCCCCCATTAAATCAATATTTTTTACGAGCTTAATTATTCAACACGTTTTAAAAAATAGTCAGATATTTTTTATTTCTTCTTTAAGTACAATCTTTGTGTCATAGCATATGACTTGATACAAAAATAGAATCTACTTACTACATTAGGCATGCAGAGCTGCCAATCTAATACGGCAAATTGTTAGTACCGCCTCTTTTTCTACACCAATTAAGTTTTAGAGTAATTCTCTTGAAATGTAGCTACGATGAATTAAGAAGAAAAATACTCTAAAAATTATGTGGTGTAGAAAAAAGGGCGGTTCTAACAATTTGCCGGATTAGGCTGGCATCTCTGGGCATGACTTTCAACTTAAAAAAACCTCTAAGTTCATGTATATTCACCATATCTTCTGATGCACTAGCTAGGGGCTTCTCTTGTATTTCCTTATCTTTCTTTTGAAAGACTGTTAAGATATATAATGCAATTTAGCTGAGAAAAAATCCCGGGAACAAATTTTACTGTAATATTTTAAAGGTATGAAAAATTCGAATTTTCCAAAATAGAATTTGAATTATCCACGATTTTTTAACATTATTTTAATATAAAATTCAAGGGACTGAGTAAAAAATTCGAATTATCCAGAATTTCGAATTAAACAAGTTCGAATTATTCAAGTTTCACTGTATATCCATTTAATATTTATAAACTGAACTATATTAGGTTTGTTCAACAAAATATATATTCAGAGAACAGTTCTTATATATTTTTTACAGACTTTAAATCTTTAAATTGCGTTGTCTCAATCTGCATCTTTTCTTGGATTCATTGTCTCCAAAATGCTAAAATTTCTACAGATATTTAAGAAAATACTTTTGTGTGTGTGTGAATGTTTAATAGAATTTATTTAAAAGGATTTTGCTATATCCTTTAAAAAAAAAATATTTTAAAAAAAATCATTTTTTTTTTTTTTTTTTTCAAATATATACATTAATATGAACTTTTAAAATTTTCCTCAAAAACTAATAAATAAATTTCAAAATCAACCCTTAATTCTTTTAAGAACGTTCTATTAAATGCTCCAAATATATACATACACATATATATATATATATATACCGGGTGATTCAAAATAGATGTTACAGCGATTATCTCGTAAACTAAGAAAGATAGAAACAAACTTCCAATTACAAAATTGCTGCAAATTAAGAGTAGATTTCAGATATGACATTCTTTTGTACAAGGGGCTGTATACATATTAAATAGAAAATTTAATTTTTATACGGCCCCTCCTATCATATGACTTATATTTAGAAAAATATCCTCCTCACTCTAACAATCAAAATAAAAAAAAATCATCTCTCTAAGTCAAAATCTCACTGAGTTATTGCAATTTAAAAATTCTAGCATTTTTCGCCAAGTCTTAAGGGGTTGTATCAAAAGTGAGAAATTGTAATTACTATTGCTTTTGTAATAAGGCACACGTTGATCAGCGTTTGGGGAGGGAAAAAAAAAGAAATCATTCAGGGAAAGACGGCTATTTTAACCTATAATGTCTCTCTTTCTCCTAGTGAATACACAAGAGAATACTCATTGATAATTTAACAAATAAAATTTATGAATAATTTATGTACTAAAAGGGAATTTTCAAATTCATTTTTCTTTCTTTTCCTATATACATTCTCTTACTCATATACACGGTGCAGAGAAAGAATTGTTTTTGAGTCAAATTTCCGAAAATTAGCTTTTGTTATATTTGCACGTTTTCAGATCCTCTGAATTAAAAAATCATGTTTTTAGTGATTGGTCTCTGTGTGTGTGTGTGTCTGTGTGTTATTAGAATACCTCAAGAACAAATAGTAGCAGAAAATCCAAATTCGATATTCTAAATCCGTATCATATTGCGGTGCTACACTAAAGTATTCGTTACGATCAAACAATTGCTTGTTTACAGGGTCATCCAAAAGAATTCAAATACATTACGTCTGTGAGCGAAATTTCTCATATGTACAGTGTGACATGTATAGACTGCCCTAAACAAAATGAAAATAACAAATTTTTTATACGCATAAAATCATGTTTTATGTAGATTGTGGTATAGCAACCATTCATCATTCATTTACAGGGTTACCCAGAGTATTTTGATATATTGGAGCTATACTTGGGAATTGCTGGAAGTGTATTTCATTTTGTGTTACCCATTTTACATATAACACTAAATTTGCGTACACAAATCATGTGTATATAGTTTATAGGCAATATACAGGGCTACCCAAATTAAGGTAAACATTTTTTTTTTATTATTATTATTAAATGTAATTGGTGTAAGTGTTTGCTGCATTTTTATTTTTTATTTATTTTTTTATTTTTTTTTTCGAAGAACACTGCTGACACAGAACGGAAAATTAATTTCTCATACCCATACTGTAAACAAAGTAGCTTTTGGAGAGCAATTTTTTTTCTGTATAATATCACATTTTGAGGCCTCCTGAATACGAAAGGTAAATTTTTATTCTTTGATCTGTATATGTATGAATTATCAGCATAATTTAACAACAAATAATCTAGTGTGCTACTCACACGACTTTCTCTCTCTTACCTGAAATTCAATACCATAAATACAGGTTGGAAATTAAGAGGTAACATAAAGAGTACTGTTATGTAAACCTATGTTAAAATACTTCAAATTAGGCTTCGGAAGAGTTTTATATGATAATTAGTTCTGTGTGAGGGGGGATTTCCTGAAATTATTCGACGCAGGCAATAATCAAACTTTAAAAAACTTGACTTTGGTAAAAAGGAAGCCTTAAAACGTGTAAATATACAAAAAACAAGCGATGCATATTTAGTTTAAAAACATACATTATTTATCATATGTCTATGAGGAATTCATTTCCATTCCTCAGCAGCTTTCCTGGACATGGTAAAATATTATAGTAAAGCACTTTCACTAACAATAAAAAAGAATATTATAGCTTAAATATTTGCAACCCTGTATATCTTTTGAAGAATATGTACAAACCACAAAGTGCACTTAAATATAAACCTATAGTAATAATATACGGCACAACCGAAAATGCACTTCCATCAATTTTCAGCTATTGTCGCATTATAATCTATGTTATTTTGTGTAGCCCTGTGAACAATGAACCCTGCTATATTCTACATGAGGCATGTTTTTATGCATATAAAAAATATATATTCATTTCATTTGGTTTAGTGCAGTCTATAGGTGTAAAATTCTACTTACGTGCAATTTTCCCCATAGACGTAATGTATTTGAATATTCTTGAGTATCCCTGTGCACGAACCATTTGCTTCATCTCAATGAAAAGCTTACTGTAGCATCCCTATATGATGCATATTTAAAATACCAAGTTTGCTGCTATTTGTTCTTGAGATATGCTAATAACAGAAAGACACACACACAGACCAACCGCTAAAAACACGATTTTCATATTCAGGGGACCTCAAAACGTGTAAATATAACAAAAACTCACTTTCGAAAATTTGGCCCAAAAACAATACTTTCTCTACCTTATGGGTATGAGAAAGTAATAACTACAGGAAATGCGAATTTGGTACTTTGGATTCCATATCTAGTTGCCACTTGAAAAGTTGATCAAGGTTTGCAAGTTTCAAGGAAATTGATAAAAGACTTGATTTATGTTTTGATAAATATAGGCACTATAATTAAAGGGGGGTTGAGAAGGGCGGTAATCCCCCTGACGTAGAATTATACATTTATACCATATCATATTCTATACAAAACATTATTTTAGAATATTAACAATAAATGTGAATTTTCTTATGATTTTTATAGTATAAAGTTATTTAAATGAAATTTATAAGAATATCTGTCCCAAAATGCAATACATTGGCATTTTTTGTGCGTTCCTGTACATAAACCAATAGTAGAGAATTTATTAATGCCATTTTAAATAGGGAATATCATATAGTAAACCTGAATAACATATATCATTTCTGAAAAATTCTGAAAATATTTACAGACGCTGGGGGCGGGCAGACGGACAGATGGACAGTCAGATAAAAAAAAAAAAATGCAAATTGAAATCTTATTCACAGTTAAAAATTGTTAGAAAATGTTTAATGTAAACGAAAATGCAATTCCAGCAAATGTCCAATAATAACCCTTAACGTAACTGAATATTTTTGTGTGCCCTGTAAATCTAATGCTAATCGTACTGTACATTATAGAAAGCATCCTTTTGTGCATATGAATAACATATTTCAATTTCATTAAGATTTATGCAAAGTAATTAAATTTTGGTTTATAGAAATACCTTCACACAGAACGCAATGCTTTGGAATACTTTCGGGTGTCCCTGTATACAAACCAGTGATGGTGTTTACTCCATTTTCAATAGAAAATATCCGATAGAAAACTATAATAACGTATTTCAATTTTATTAATATATGCATAAATGAAAGGTATTAAAATATGGTTTATAAAAATACCTCTCATAGAACACAATGCTTTGGAATACTTTCGGGTGTCCCTGTGCACAAGCTAGCAGAGGTATTCACTCCATTTTCAATAAGGAACATCCGATAGTGAACTCAAATAACATATATCAGTTTCAGAAAATTCTATGAATATTCACGGGAGTTAGAGCGCGGACACACAGAAAGACGGATGGATGGACAGACAGACAAATCGAAGTCATTAACACTTTTCAATCTTGCTGGAATTGTTAAAGAGCCGAAGTCATTAAATTTTTCAACCATGGTGGAAAGTGGTAAAAATAAAGCGCGAAAATTTCACACGGTTTTGCTAGTCTTTTAGTTTTTTCCCTTACTTAACGTGTTTTAATTTGCAGGTGACCCCCTAAGAAATTTATCTATTAATTTTTTTAACAATACGAAATGATGTAAATTTGCATTAAGTTCTTAAAACTGTTGATTTCTCGTGTTTGAACGATTTTAGTTGCTATTTTAAAATAAAGGATCTTTTTTTAATTTTTCTCATCTCATAGATAACCCCCTAAAGTGAGCCCACTGGCGTCGAAAAATAGATGCCAAAATTGAAAAAAAAGTGGTGTAAGTCATCATTTTCAAATTGCAATAACTCAGCGAGATTTCGACTTAGAGAGATGATTTTTTTTTATTTTGCTTGTTAGAGCGAGGAGAATATTTTTCTAAATATAAGTCACATGATAAGAGGGGCCGTATAAAAATTAAATTTCGAATTTAATATGTATACAGCCCCTTCTACAAAAAAAATGCCATATCTGAAATCTACTCTTAATTTGCTCTAATTTTGTAATTGGAAGTATGTTTCTATCTTTCTTAGTTTACGAGATAATCGCTGTAACATCTATTTTGAATCACCCGGTATATATATATATATATATATATATATATATATATATATATATATAATCCTTTTATAGTAAAAGAAAAGAATGAGAATGAAGAATAGTCAGTCAAATAATTCACCAAAGAAACATACACAAGCCAAACAAAATAACTAGATATCTTAAATTGATTTAATTTTTAAGATTATTAGCAGTACTTACTTTAATTTTTAAGACTACAATACCTGATGAAAATTAAATAGGACCGTGTAGTAATGTTCTGAAGGAAAGAAAGTTGATACTAAGATATTAATTTAAAGGTGGGGGGGGGGGGAGAGAACAGTGTTATGGAATGAACCTATTAATTTTGAGATGAGGAAAAGAAGATCGGACCAAAAACAGAATTAAACTGAATTTGTGCTTAAAAGCTCATAATGCTATAAGACGTTTTCAAGTGCTATCCTCATATAGCATTGAGCGAAGAATTGTAGGTTTTATGTAATTGATATGCATTTTAGCAAAATATCAATGGATAGCACGAACCTACAAGAAACATTAACCTGAAATGAATTAGATGAAATAATGACAAAATATTTTTCAAAGAAATAAAAACAGAATACCTTCCAGAGAACTAAAAACACATCAATAACCATAAATTAATAATAAAATTATAAACTGAACCTTCAAGAAAAAATTACCTTGAATTGAAAGAGATGTGATTTAGGCTTTATTTAGCCTGATAGTGAAACCCAAACTATAAAAACTAAAATCAATACACGAGACATAAATACTGAATTCATAACACGAGCAAACAACTTAATAGAAGAAAATGGCTTTTTACAGGAAGTTGAGTTGTATCTTTGCATATATATGTATATATATATATATATATATTTAATAAATATCGAAGTTTTAGCATTTTAAAGATCACACATTCATTAAAAAAAAAAAAAAAAAAAGTGCAAACTGAGAAAACACAATTTGAAGATTTTAAATCTGCAAAAAATATCTCAAAAATCATAAGAATTGTTGCCTCGTAATATATATTTTACTGAACAAACCTAATATAGTTCAATTTATAAATATTAAATGGAATTTAATATTTATAAATTAATAACATATTTTATATTTTTCAACATTTTCAAAATTTGAATTTTTAGATTATATGAAAATACTTCAAACAGCAGTTCACTATCTAGGTAGGTTGTGGTTGTGGTTGGGTTTTACGTCGCACTAATGCTGCGCAGATGGGCAATTGGCGACGGTCTGGGACACACCGCTAGAGGTGATCCGGAGACATGCCATCACAATTTTGATCCTCCACGGAAGGGTTGGTTGTAGGATTTAAGGCCGATTGACTCCTGATGTGTCCTAGGCCTAGGGGGGGAATGCCCTCCGTGGGGGTCTTTCTAAGGGGTCCTAGCCCGTATTTACGCGAGTTTCGGAGGAAACCACGGAAAACTCCGAACGGCTAGGTCGATGAGCGCGACCTGGGATCGAACCCGGCACCTCCCATCTACCAGCTTTTGAGCGCAGAACCTCCACGGAAGGGATCTATCTAGGTAGGTTCTGAAAGTACATTTTTAATATATTCTAACCAAAATGAAAAAATGTTGTTAACTTTCATTCCTTGTTCCCTCTGTCCTCCGTAAATATTGTAAGAAAATGTTTTAAAACTGATATTAGTCATTCAAGTTCACGTTGAAGTGTTAACACTGCGTTTTTAAGACTTTCTCACAGAAATTAAAATTGATTATGACTTCTTCAATTCGTCGGTCTATCTGCGCTCAATTTCCGTAAATATCTTTCGAAATCCTTGAAACGAATATATACAGCGAGTTCATTATAGCAGATGCGCTATTGAAAGTCGTATAAATAGTGCAGCTGGTTTGCATAAATCACTAAAGATTTCGTATGCATTACGGTCTACGAGAGACATATATTCTTTTAAATGTATTGTAATGACTTTACATAACATAATAAAGTCAATATAGTTGAAAAAAAAATCAATATACATTATTCGTTTAAACAGACCAACTAAGATATGCAAGATGACTGTTATAGAAAAATACGCAAACTCAATTTGGCTGAATGTCGGAGGATCGGTGGCGCTGTTATGCTACAATTTTTCTTATTTAAGGGCAGTCTATATCTCAGCTTCTTAAGCGCATAAGTGCGCCAAACTTAATATGTAAAATGGTTATTATGAAAAACTATGTTGTTTAAATTTAGGTGCTACAATTAAAAGTGTCGTTGTTATGCTTCAATTTTCTTCATTTACGGGATGGCTATATTTCAGTTTCTATTGTGCATAAATGCACCAAGCTCCATTTGTAAGATGACCCTTATGAGTGAAATAGGTTGGTTCTATTTGATGCATGTAAACCAATAGGAGGCACAATAATGCAGTTATTTTCAGACTTTAGGTAGTTTTCCGACCAATTAGTATATCATAACTAGTTAGCCTTCGCCTGCCTGACCTGATTTGGAAATACAGCAAAGTCTCCTACAACGGGGGTGCAAGTTTGCTTCATGAATATTACAATTTTATTTTTTAATACCACTTATTTTATAGCAAAGCAGCTGATTTATACAAAAACTAAATCGAGTGTAGGAACCAATAGATTGGTACTTTAAAAATTTAGTTGTGTTAAAAAATAAAACTGTTTTATTTATTTGTCATCTCTACCACCGTGTTGTGCGAGACTTTACCGTACTTTTAAATGCTATTTTCATTTAAAAGTATTTCCAAGTTTATTAAAATGACTTCTCCCCTTTTTAGCTCTAGTGTAATTTTAAATTGTTTAACATTTGTTTACATGTTGACGTTTTAAAATTTAAAGGCACCGAGGAATGAAAAATAACTTCTTAATAATTTAATTCAACTATGTTACAAGAAAATTTGTTAAATAAATTATGAGGCTACTATCAGTTTAACGGAAATGTGCATACTAAAAATAAAATCAAGCAATCGTAAAAAAAATAAAATAAATAAATAATGAATGAATGAATGAATTGAAGTAAAACAGATGTCTTGTGAATCAGATAAAACAAAATGATGTGTAACAACTACACGATTTCCATTACCACTCTTACATATTTTTGGATATAATGTGGTCAGAACATATAAAACTGAACTAACAAATTAGGCACCTAACAATTTTCCTGTAAGAGAAAAACGATATGTGTGTAAAAATATCTAAAACCATAGACCTTATACACTAGACCACGCCACCAATAGGACTGACCAATGACCATTATAGAGAATGTCTTCAACATGAGGGTGTAATCTGATACCTCCATCCTTTGTTCTGAGTCTCGGAAGTCACGTGAACTGGACTTTGGGGTGATTCCTCTGAAATCTGTAAGAAAGCTCTCTCTCTTTTTTCCCCCTTTCATTTGTATGCATGAACGATTTAAGATGGTTATGTCAATTCAAACGCAATTTTCTCGCTTGCAAAATGATTTATCATAATTTTTTTTTCTATGTAATTAATCTATGAAAGTTTAACTTTCCATCCATGCGTAAATCTAAATGCTAAAATAAAAAGTGCGTGTACAATAAAAATATTAAAAAACACAAAATTCGTTCCCACAGAAAAATAACACAGTGATCATTCTTCACTCTTCCTCCAGGCCAACATCACGTGACAATTTTGCTCCTTCTTGATGCAGACAGATAACGAGGGGGGATGCGTGGTCTATATATATAAGGTCTATGTCTAAAACAGAGTTTATATAGAGAGTTAATAAAAAAAAAATCGGTCGAATCCTTTTTTTCAAACATCCATTTCCGAGACCTCAAACGGACCTACCTAATCAAGATAATTGTTAATTTTCCTAAAATAACCACGTAAAACATGCAAAAGGGGATTGTGTATCAATTTAAAAAAAAATCGTTAGAGCCGTTTTTAAGGTATCGGCGTTCACCAAAACTAGCCAAACTCAGTTGTTGACGGAAAAACAATTACGTATGAAAGGATATCTAATAGGGAGTTAATATGGCGAGTATGAAAAAAAACCGTACAGTTGTTTTTTGAGAAACGCTCTTCCGAGATCTCACATTGACCTTCTTATACAGGACACCTATCAATTTTTATGAACTAACCAACTAATATATGCAAAAGGATATCTAATCGAGTTTTTATATTGCAGTTTTGAAGAAAATTCGTTTTTGAGATACGGACTTACGGTCCAACTTCCAATTTTCCAACTTTCACCAAAAGTTGGAGAAATCATCGATACATCAGATCTGAAGTTTCGCCGCTCTATCTTTATTAGTTACGGAGCTATGATAGTCAAAAAATTCCTCTCACACATACACACACATACTGACCAATTGCCGTAATTCACTTTTTTAGACTTACAAGGGAAGTATGAATCAGTAAAATTGCTATTGAAACCAAACCAAGCTTAAATTAAAGAGCATCGTCGAAAACATTGGGTACCGCACAAATTTGCTGCAACAACTCCCATGGGGGTAAGATATGCCCTCTATTAGTTTTAGTTATTTCTATAAAAGCCAACAAAACGCACATCGTTGTGTGAACGGATGGTGCAGTGCTAGCGTGCTTGACTTCGGCTACGGAGGTCCTGGGATCGAGTCCCGCAAGGGCGTTTTGTAATTTTTTCAATTTTTTTTCCCTTTTTAATTAAATTAAATTATTAATTTAAGAGAAAATATGTATTACATAAAAGATTTTTTTTTTTTTTTTTTTTGAGTATTACAATTAATAAAGTATTGAGAATGAATTTAAAAAATGCATTTTTTTATTTTTTTTATTTATAAAAAAGAAAACCATGTTTAAAGCTACAAATATAGTTTCTAATTTATAACAATTATGATTAAAAGTATAAAAATCATGAAACCATAAGTATTTTTCACAATTAGAACAAGAAATATAAAAAGATTGATCACAATTATTTGAATTTCAATTTCGTTCACCATAAATTATTGTTCATCGCGAACATTTTGTCAAATATTTGGCTTTTTGTCGAGATTACTTGATTTGTAAAATTCATATTTACCCAGAGTTTGAATTTTTTTACGTGTAAATTAATTATAAATTAGAAAATCATTTTGAGAAAATTTTTCCTAGTCTTCAATATTATTGTCAGTTCTTCCGACACCACGAAATTTGACAGTTGTTTAATGAAATATTTGAAATAAAAGTTAAATGCGACGTCGAATAGTTAAGCAACAGAACAGGTAACGCTGCTATACAGCGATTTCCGAAATTTAAGGGAAGGTTATATCTCAGGTTCTATTGTGTATGATTAAATAAAACTTGATATGTGAAAAGCCATTATGAGGCCATTATGTTTACTCAGTTTGGATGCATATCAAACGATAAGTGTCGCTGCTATACCGCAATATTCCCAGAAGACAGGAAATCTATATTTCAACTTCTATGTCTTATAACTGTACGAAACTTGATATATTAGATAATCATTATGAAATCGCATTTTTTAAGGTGTTACTTATATAGAATAAAACTGTCTTTCTTTAGATGTTTAATGTTGGTTTTCTGTAAGATGAAAATCGTTTGCATTCATCATGGTAGATAATTTTAATAAATAATAATTTTAATAAATAATAATTTTAATAAATTATTTGCACTGAATGAAT
Organism: Salticus scenicus; assembly: GCA_963930645.1. NCBI lineage: Eukaryota > Metazoa > Arthropoda > Arachnida > Araneae > Salticidae > Salticus > Salticus scenicus. The sequence continues at coordinate 174,499,772 of OZ005660.1, read as the reverse complement.
ATGTACAGGAAAATATAGAAAAAAGTCTTGTGGTAGCCCCAACATGTTAGTTTTTATTATTATTATTATTATTATTATTATTGAAAGAAGACTGGGATATCTACGTATATATCGCTTATTTACTCAAAAGTTCGATCAAATCAAACTACATGAAGCAAATTACTTATCCTGAATTCTAAAATCTCTAAGGTAAAGTGTGTATAACATCACACCCTTGTCAGCTCATACTTTAATAAAGCCCTTTTTATTCTTATTTATAAATAAGAAATTATACATACAACCTAGCAATTATTTTTCATGACTTTTTAGTACACTATTTAAATATATCTTGACTAATTATTGTTTTTCTTTTTCATTTTTAGGTTGAAAAATATGCTATATTGACTTTAATACTTTAATGAGTGTCTGAAAAAGTTTTATTTTGCCTTACCAGTTTTAACGTCTGTGTCCTACAAGATGTCATAAGAAGGCTTTTAATAATGCTTGTCCTTAAATATTAACTATATGTTGGGGGTAACAACGTGCCTTTAAAAACTGAAACAGGACCTTTTGATTTCCCTGGTAATCCTTCATCGATTAACAATACACCTTCAGACATTAAGGGAGAGCCTTTAGAACTGTCTAAGAATATACTTTTGAAAATTAAGGAAAAACCTCATGATTTATTTTATAAAATGCATTTAAGCATTGCAGAAGAACCTCGAGATCTGTCTGGCGATCATTTTCCGAGTGACAGTATGCTTTTGAACGTTAAGGAAAAGCCTTTATAAGTACCTGACAATTATATTTTTTAAGTGACAAATATCTTTAAACTTTAAGGAAAAACCTCTCAAAGTGCCTACAAAAAAAATTTTTTTGAGTGATATGTCTATGAATATTAAGGAAGGTTATGTTAAAGCCCTGTTTATTCTTACTTATAAATAAGAAATTATACATACAACCTAGTAATTATTTATCATGACTTTTTAGCACATTATTTATATACATCTTGACTAATTATTGTTTTTCTTTTTCATTTTTAGGTTGAAAAATATGCTGTATTGACTTTAATACTTTAATGAGTGTCTGAAGAGGTTTTATTTTGCCTCACCAATTCTAACTTCTGTGTTCTACAATTGTGTCATAAAATGCTTTTAATAATGCTTGTCCTTAAATATTAACTATATGTTGCGGGTAACAACGTGCCTTTAAAAACTGAAACAGGACCTTTTGATTTTCCTGGTAATCCTTCATCGATTAACAATACACCTTCAGACATTAAGGGAGAGCCTTTTGAACTGTCTAAGAATATACCTTTGAAAACTAAGAAAAAAACCTCATGATTTATTTTATAAAATGAATTTAAACATTGTGAAAGAACATCGAGATCTGTCTGACGATCATTTTCCGAGTGACAGTATGCCTTTGAACATTAAGGGAGAGCCTGTTTAAGTACCTGACAATTATATTTTTTAAGTGAAAGATATCTTTAAACTTTAAGGAAAAATTTCTCAAAGTGCCTGTAAAAATTGTTTTTTGAGTGATAATATGTTTATGAATGTTAAGGAAGGGCTCCTCGAAATACAAATGGCAATTATTTTACAAATGACAAGTTTTTGAACGTTAAGGAAGAGCCTCGCGAAGCATCTGACTATTATATTTCAAATAACAACATGTCTTATTTAAATAAAGAACTTCTCTAAATACTTGAAAATTATTTTTAGATGACATATTACAGGAGAAACAGGGGAGCTGTCAAACAATTATTTTTCGAGCAACAATGCTCCTTTATGCATGAAAGAACCTATCGAAATGTTTGATAGTATGTCTTTAAACATTAAGGGAAAACGTCGAGATCTGTCAAATAATTATTTTTCTGGTGACAATGTACTTTTGAACGTCATGGAAGAGCCTCTCATAATGCTTGACATTTATATTTCAAGTGATAGTATGCCAAAAAATATTAAGGAAGTGCCTGACAATTATATTTCCAGTGATTCTTTAGACGTTAAATAAGAGCTTTTCAAAGTGCCTGACATTTATTTTTTGGGGGACAATATATCTATAGACGTTAAGGAAGAGCCTATCGAGGTGGTTGACAATTATATTTTAAGTGACAGTGTGACATCAAACTTAAAGGAAGAATCTCCCGAAGTGCCTGAAAATTACATTTCGATTGATAATATACGTTCAAATGCCAAGGAAAAGCCCCTTGAAGTGCCTAATAATTATTTTTCGAGTTGCAATATGTCTTTGAACGTTAAGGAAAAACTTATCGAAGTACCTGACAGTTATATTTCAGATGACAGCGTGATTTTAAAGTTAAAAGAGGAACCTCTCATAAGACCTGAAAATTATATTTCGAGTGATAATATATCTTTAGACATTAAGGAAGAGCCCCTCGAAGTGTCTGACAATTATTTTTCAAGTAATGAAATGTTTCTGAATGTTAAGCAAGAGCCTATCGAAATGCCTGACAATTATTTTTCAAGTAACGAAGTGTTTCTCGGTGTTAAGGACGAGCCTATCGAAGTGCCTGAAAATTATATGTCGAGTAATATGTCTTTAGACATTAAAGAAGAGTCTCTCGAAATAACTGACAATTATTTTTCAGGGAACACTATGTCATTGAATGTTAAGGAAGAGCCTATCGAAGTGGCTGACAATTACGTTTCAAGTGATAGTTTTACTTTAAGTATAAAGGAAGAACCTTTCGAAGTACCTGATAATTCCATTTCGAGTAATAATATATGTTTAGACGCTAAGGAAGAGCCCCTTGAAATGCCTAACAACTATTTTTCGAGTTATAATATGTCTCTGGACGTTAAAAGAAAACTTGTCAAAGTTCCTAACAGTTATATTTCAGGTGGCAATGTGATTTTAAACTTAAAAGAGAAACCTCTCAAGAAGCCTGAAAATTATATTTCGAGTGATAGTATACCTTTAGACGTTAAGGAAGAGTCCCTGGAAGTGCCTGATAATTATTTTTCGAGTAATGAAATGTCTCTGAATGTTAAGGAAGAGCCTATCGAAGTGCCTGAAAATTATATTTCGAGTGATAATATGACTTTAGACGTTAAAGAAGAATCTATCGAAGTGCCTGAGAATTATTTTTCGGGGAACACTATGTCCTTGAATGTTAAGGAAGAGTCTATCGAAGTGGCTGACAATTACATTTCAAGTGACAGTGTGACTTTAAATATAAAGGAAGAACCTTTCGAAGTACCTGAAAATTCCATTTCGAGTGATAATATATGTTTAGATGCTAAGGAAGAGCCCCTTGAAGTGTCTGACAATTGTTTTCCGAGTTACAATATGTCTTTAAACGTTAATAAAGAGCCTTTCGAAGTACCTAACGGCTGTATTTCAGATGACTGTGTGATTTTAAATTTAAAGGAAGACCCTCTCAAAAAGCCTGAAAATTATATTTCGAGTGATAATATATATTTTAGCATGAAGGATGAGCCTTTCGAAGTGCCTGATAATTATTTTTCGAGTAATGATATGTCTCTGAATGTTAAGGAAGAGTCTATCGAAGTGACTGACAATTATATTTCAAGTGATAATATGCCTTTTGACGTTAACGAAGAGCCCCTCAAAATGTCTGATAATTATTTTTCGAGTAACAATATGTCTCTGAATGTTAAGGAAGAGCCTTTCGGTGTACCTGATACTTACATTTCTACTAATAATATATCTTTAAACGTTGACGAAGAATTTCCCAAAATTCCTGACAATTATTTTTCCAGAAACAATATATTATTGAACATTAAGGAAGAATCTACCGAAGTGCTCAACAATTTTTCAAGTGACAGTAGGAATTTAAACTTAAAAGAAGAATCTCTGGAAGTGTCTGGCAATTATATTTCAAATGATAATATATATTTAGATATTAAGAAAGAGCCTCTTGAAGTACTTGACAATTACTTTTCTAATGACAATATGTCTTTTAGCGTTAAGGAAGAGCCTATTGAAGTGCCTGATAATTATACTTCAAGTGACAATATTTCTATGAGTGTTAAAGAAGAACCGATCGATGTCCCTGACAAATATATTTCTAGTGATAGCATGACTTTAAACTTAAAGGAAGAACCTTTCGAAGTGCCTGACAATTATATATCGAGCGGTAGAATGTCTGTAGACGTTAAGAAAGAGCCATTTGAATTGCCTGACAATTATATTTCGAGTGATAATATATGTTTAGACGTTAAGGAAGAGCCCATTGAAGTGCCTGACAATTATACATCGAGTGATAAAATATCTGTAGACGTTAAACAAGAACCTTTCGAAGTAACTGATAATTATATTTCGAGTGATAATATATGTTTAGACGCTAAGGAAGAGCCCATTGAAGTGCCTGACAATTATTTTTCAAGTGACTGTATGCTAATCAATATTGAAGATAGTTATACTAAATTAACTAACAGTTTTTCTCTAGTTAAAAACAAAGCTTTAGCATATATAAAAAAAGAACATCAAGCATTGCCTCAAAAATTTTCTTTTGGTAATGATTTGTGTGTAAACACCAGACAAAATCTTGTCAAAAACCGTAATAATTCTGAGACAACTAATGAAAATGCAGACGATAAATTTAAAAAAATAAAAATGGAAGAATGTTCTGAACCATGTGTTTTTTCCAGCGGTGCTTCAGAAATAGAACAAGGTTTCGCAAAGAAAAGCATCTCTACAGCTGAAAAAATTTCTAAGAAATTATATACGAACAAAAAAAATATTTCAAAATCTGAAAATATTACTTCATGTCATCCTGTTTCATCTAAAGGGACCACTAAACAACCTGTACATGATCTTAATAATGGGGGAAATTTATTAGATTTAGTGCCTTTGAATTCTCTGACAGAAGAAATGGCAAATGAAAATATCCCCGTTTCTAATATCACTGATGTTACTCATTGTTCAAGTTGTATTTCATCACCAATAATTGTTTCTTTTCAGAGTGTTGCTTGTGCTTCAAATAGTGTTGAAAACATAAATAATAAAAATGTGAGTAATGTACAAAAAAATCTATCAAACAGTGGATATAATTCACAATGCTTTACAAATTCGTTTTCATATAATTCAACTTTTCCTCAAGCTACAAATTTCGAGGAAATTGTAAATGACAAGATTATTAAACATAAGTTTCTGCAACGGGAAACTTCCCGGGAAATCAAATGTCCAAATAACGTTTCACGGAAATCTCATACTGAAGGACAACTATTATTGTCCGAGGCGCCTGTCAAATTCGCTTTTGTCAACGATAATAATGTTACGACTGAAAACACTGATCCAGCAGTAAATCAAAATATCCCGTTTGTTTCTAAAGATCCTGAGACACTAATAAATAAAAATATTCCGAGCATTTCTCAAAAGAAAAGTATTGTAAGCTCACCCAACTCACGCTGCATTTTAAATGGTGAGAATTCAGCCATACGACCTCCATTGTTAAAACCTAGAAAAATTTGGGAAATGAGAAGTAAAAAAAATAATGCCATACCTACTATCGATAAAGAAACAATAAGATATTTTCCTAATTCTTCAAATGTGATTCCATCGCAAAATACACCGTTAAATGATGGATGTTTAGAAACAGCTATAGTGAACAATTCTGATTTACTTCAAAATAAGAATACAGTAAAATCTGATGCTAAATGCTTGCCAACACTCAATATTGTTCCCAATTCTACGCATCCGTCTGAAATGTCAGAATACACTGCAGATAAAATATCAACTAGCGTCAATGAATCAACTAATTTTAGTAACATGGAAGAAACAGGAAAGGAAAAGTATAACTTGATTCAAAATATGCAGGTTAAAAAAATCCATCATTCTAGAAAACTAATACGGTCGTCTCATGATGGGTCTATTTCAACATTTCCAGATGAAAATACGCAAAAATCTATTAATATAAGAATTACTGACACACATGGCGAAACGCCTAATGTCCAAAATACGAAAGAAGTTGGAGTGAAATTTTCTAGTCAGTTTCAAAGCGGGCAGTATACAGAAAAATCTCAGTCAAAAACCGTTGCAGCACCAGAACTGACTATTTCAGATGATAATTCGGAAAAGTCTGTGAAAAACAGAACATTAACTAAAGTCAATGCTATTGAAATTCGAAAAAGCACACTCGTATATGATCAGGTGAATACCAATCATCCAGAAAAACGTTTATCAGAGCGTTTGCGGCCTCTTTATAAATTTATAAGGAATAATAAATGTCTTCTTTGTGGTTTTGAATCTAAAGCGAATGACCGTTATACAGTGAAAAGACATTTAAATTGTCATCTTCATGAAAAAATTTTCAAATGCAACTTGTGTAGTAAAACGTTTTCTCTTCCTGAAAATCTTGCAAAACATAAAAAGAACCATAATCTCCAAACTAATAAAGCGGAAGTTTCTTGCAAAGTTTGTAAACAAACATTCTGTTCAATATTTGCACTGTACAATCATATACAAAGAGACCACAAACCAGTAAAATCATGTTTGATTTGCGATCGAAAATTCAGGACTTCTTATCAGTTAAATGTTCACCACAGAATACACACTGGGGAAAAACCTTTTTCTTGTGAGATTTGTGGTGAAAATTTCAGGACAAGAGGAATGTTAAATCGACATAATTTAAAGCATAAAGCTGGAAAGCTTATAAAACACCCATGCAAGTTGTGTGATGAAATATGTAATAGTAAAAGGCGTTTAAAAGAGCACATGAAAACGCATAGAGGAACTTCTAATGTCAAGAAGCGTACCATTGTCACTGATCCAGAAAAGAGTTTATCAAAGCGTTTACAGCCTTTATATAAGTATATAAAGAATAAAAAATGTCTTCTCTGTGGTTTTGAATCTAAAGCAAATGATAGTTATACAGTGAAAAGACATCTAAATTGTCATCTTCACGAAAAAAATTTCAAATGCAACTTGTGTAGCAAAACGTTTACTCTTCCTGAAAATCTTACAAAACATAAAAAGGAACATGATCTCCAAACTAATAAAGCGGGAGTTTCTTGCAAAGTTTGTAATCGAAAACTCTGCTCAATGTCTGCACTATATAGTCATCTACAGAGGGACCATAGACCAGCCAAGTCATGTTCGATTTGTAACCATAAATTTAAGAGTAGTTCTGCGTTAAAACAACACATTCGAATACATACTGGTGAAAAACCCTTTTCTTGTGCCGATTGTGGTGAAACTTTTAGAACAAAAGGTATGTTAAATCAACATACGTTGAGGCACAATGCTGAAAAGTTATACTCTTGCAAGTTGTGTGATAAAAGTTATAATTCTAAAAAGCTTATGAAAGAACATATGAATTCGCATAAAAGAACCTCTGATATTAAGTGTAACATTTGCGAGAAAACTTTTAATTATAAGTCAAACCTTTCTCAACATATGTTTGTACATTCTGATAATCGTCCTCATAAATGCGAGACATGTGGATTGAAATTTAAACTTTCCCACCACTTGAGGAGCCATTTAGCTACTCGCCATGCTTGAGCTATTCATTGATAAATATAGTAAAGGTTTCTTCTTCTTCTTCTTATTATTATTATTATTATTATTAAACAATGGCTATTACTTTCAGTCAGATGTAAAAACGTCCTTACACAGTTAAAAATGAATTACTTAAAAATGAGAAGATGTGCCTTCTCGTATCTTTTTGAGAAGATTTTTCTCAAAAAATGCGGGAACCGTTGCTTTCGCAAAAATAGAAATATTAGTAAAAATATGTACAATTAATAATAATTTAATTTCATGAAAGGCGTTTTGATAAATGTGCTTAATTTGTTATATAAATCCCTTGAATAATGTACACTGTTAAAGCACACTTCTCAAAAATAAGCAGGATCTTCTCATTTTTGAGAAGTTTCATTTCTTACAATAGCTCCGAGTAGGAACTTCTTATTTTTAAAAAGTTTCATTTCTTATAATAGCTCCGAGTAGGAACTTCTCATTTTTAAGTTTTTTTTTTTTTTTTTTTTTTTTTTTCCTTGAGGAGCTATTTAGCTATTCACCATACTTGAGCTATTCATTGATAAATATATTAAAGGTTTCTTATTATTATTATTATTAGACAATGGCTATTATTTTCAGTCAGATGTATCATAAAAACGTCCTTACACTGTTAAAAATGAATTACTTAAAAATGAGAAGATGAGCATTCTCGTATATTTTTGAGAAGATTTTTCTCAAAAAATGCGGGAACCGTTGTTTTCTCAAAAATGGGAATATTAGTAAAAATAAGTATAATCACTAATAATTTAATTTCATGAAAAACGTTATGATAAATCGCTTAATTTGCTTTATTAATCCTTTGAATAATGTACAATGTTAAAACACATTTCTCAAAAATAAGCAGAATCTTCTCAAATATAAGCAGGATCTTCTCAAAAATAAGAAGGATCCTTTCATTTTGGAGAAGTTTCATTTCTTATTATAGCTCCGAGTAGGAACTTCTCATTTTTCAGAAGTTTCCTTTCTTATAATAGCTCCGAGTAGGAACTTCTCATTTTTGAGATCTTTCATTTCTTATAATAGCTCCGAGTAGGAACTTCTTATTTTTAAGAAGTTTCATTTCTTATAATAGCTCCGAGTAGGAACTTCTCATTTTTTAGTTTTTTTTTTTTTTTTCGTTGAGGAGCCATTTAGCTATTCACCATACTTGAGCTATTCATTGATAAATATATTAAAGGTTTCTTATTATTATTATTATTAGACAATGGCTATTATTTTCAGTCAGATGTATCACAAAAACGTCCTTACACTGTTAAAACTGAATTACTTAAAAATGAGAAGATGAGCATTCTCGTATATTTTTTAGAAGATTTTTCCAAAAAATGCGGGAACCGTTGTTTTCTCAAAAATGGGAATATTAGTAAAAATAAGTATAATCACTAACAATTTAATTTCATGAAAAGCGTTATGATAAATGCGCTTAATTTGTTTTATTAATCCTTTGAATAATGTACACTGTTAAAACACATTTCTCAAAAAAAAAAGGCAGAATCTTCTCAAATATAAGCAGGATCTTCTCAAAAATAAGCAGGATCCTTTCATTTTTCAGAAGTTTCATTTCTTATTATAGCTCCGAGTAGGAACTTCTCATTTTTTAAATGTTTCATTTCTTATAATAGCTCCGAGTAGGAACTTCTCATTTTTCAGAAGTTTCCTTTCTTATAATAGCTCCGAGTAGGAACTTCTCATTTTTGAGAAGTTTCATTTCTTATAATAGCTCCGAGTAGGAACTTCTCATTTTTGAGATGTTTCATTTCTTATAATAGCTCCGAGTAGGAACTTCTCATTTTTCAGAAGTTTCCTTTCTTATAATAGCTCCGAGTAGGAACTACTCATTTTTGAGATGTTTCATTTCTTATAACAGCTCCGAGTAGGAACTTCTCATTTCTGAAATGTTTCATTTCTTATAATAGCTCCGAATAGGAACTTCTCTTTTTTCAGAAGTTTCATTTCTTATAATAGCTCCAAGTAGGAACTTCTCATTTTAAAGATTTTTTTCTCATTTAACAATTCATTTCGTATTCACTCTTGTAAATTTGTAACGAAAGTTGCTTTGGCTTGTAAACGTGGTGACTCTGGGATAAAGCATCGGGTTGCGACACCAGAGATTACGGGTTCGATTCCTGTCAAGGGAAATTGTTTGAAAGTTGTTTTGCTTATATCCAAATTGTTTGTTTTTCATTTATTCATTATGTTAATTATGTTCTTGTTAATCATTCAGTTAATGTTATGCAATTTCTAGACTTTCCGAATTCTAGAACATTCTGTTCTAAAAAATTCCTAAATTGTACATAAAATGATGTAAAACTTTAAATGAATAGTTAAATGAAAAAAAAAAAAAATCTTAAAAATGAGAAGTTCCTACTCGGATAAATTATCAGTTAATGCAACGTACAAAAATCGATTCTTGCAGTTAAAAATAAATAAACACATAAAGTGCTTTTAAAAAATTATTAAATTTACAAATACAACTATTCTACTGTTTACAATATTACTTTTATTTTCTTTTATATTATATTAAATATTAACATTTTTGTTCTTAAGAACAATAGAGTTCTAACAGATGACGTCACGAGCACGTTTGCTGAGGGACAGTTGACCTCACTAACCCATTTTATCAATGCGGAATAGTGTTAGAAATTTATTGTAACACAGTGTTGTAAATGTATTTGCAAAAGCATAAAAAAATTCGACTACTGCGCTTCCAAAGGCATGGAAAAATTAGCGTTGTTCTTCAGCAAAGTACGGTTCCTAAGAAGAAAGTCACGTGGTTGTTAGAACTCTATATTTAATTGAATTCGATTCTCAGAATTCGATTATTCGTTTTCCTCTATCACATGATTGAGCAGACGAAACTGGGAAGACTCCATTACCTTAACAGCCCATCTTTTCCCCAGGATATCTTCAAGATGTCTTTAGGATCAAAAGATATCCCAGAAACATCCTGAAGATGTATTGTACATAAGTGTATTGTTATGTATAAGCATGCTTAATTCATGGTAAACTGGAGCCCTGTCAAAGGAACATTAGAAGAAACCCCTTGAAACTATCGCAACATAGTTAATTTGCGACAGATGGTTAGTCATTGTATAAATCATAAACAATACTTTTCACCTACTATAGTTGTTGTGCTGTTTCTTCCATTAGTTCTAGTACCACTTGCTGTAAATATGGTTTTATATTTGCGGGAAAAACCTAATGAATCAAAATGCGATTTTATCGCAACTTTTTTCTTAATATTTTTTCTGCCTCTTATAAGGAAACATTCAGAAGGTGTCGTCTTTAAAAAAATATTGAATAAAATATATGTAATTCTACTCTTCTTAAAACACCAGAAAATGAAAACTTTATCGGCTGAAATGAATTACAGCGACCACAAAAAATTATCAAAATTAAGCATACTTGGCGATTTTACACTGTTAGGCGATTGATTTTGGGTACTTGGCGGAGAAGCAAAACACGTTTCTGTTCGTACACGACAATCTCGGTGCTAGCGAATTTATCGCCTAACAGTGCTAAATCGCCAAAAATGCTTAATTTTGATAATTTTTTGTGGTCGCTGTAATTCATTTCAGCCGAAAATGTTTTCACTTTCTGGTGTTTTATGAAGAGTAGAATCACATATATCTTTTTCAATATTTTTTGAAGACGACACCTGTCATGCAACCAACCACTCCTAAGTTTATTTTATGCAACCAACCAACCTTGGAAGCCGCCGTGAGCGGGAGAAGGTATTTTCGCAGAGAGAGAAACTTTGGCCTTCGGCCTGAAACGTAGGGTGCAATTGGCGCGCCCGAGTAACGGATTTATTCCGTTGGTTTATTCTTATTATTACATGAGTACATGGGTACTCATATGTATATAAATTTCTCAGTGTATATATTCATCTTCATGTTTAATTTAATATTAATTAATTATAGAGCTAATTTTATACAACAGGGAATTTTCTGTTCTCAAGTGTCAACACTCGGTTTATCACAGCACGCTCTGCAAACGTCGAACCAGAGTATAGTGTTCTCAGAAAGGATAATATAAATTCCATGGACGCAATATATAAAGGTGAGAAATTAATGTTATTTTATGGTGATAGGATATGAATTAACATTTTAAATAGCAATGTTTAAAAGTGTTACGAAGGCCGATCTACTTGCCGTTTTGCAAGAGATAGGGGAACAAGCTGACTCTAATTTAAAGGTAGTGGAATTAAAAGATTTATTGTTAAAATCTAAAGAATACATTAAAGATAAAGAATTTGTGAGTGAATTTTTAGCAACCACAGTTGCGCAAAGAAAGGAATCGGAAGAAATAAATCGTTTGTGTTTGTTAAAGCAAACCGAAAGTGACGATGAGGTGTTGCATAATCCTAGTAACTCAGAAAATATATTATCATTAGATAAGCTTTTGAAAGCTATATTAACTTTGGTAATACCAGTACCTAAAAAGAATGAACCATGGAATCTTTTTTTCGATTCCATTGAAAGAGCTTTTAAGCATAAAAATGTACCTAAAGAATATAAATCGGAGATTTTACTGAAAGTAATTGGCGATAAAGCCGCGAATATTCTGATTTATGTAAGCGAAGAAGAATTAAAGAACTATGAGAAAATTAAGTCATTAATTCTAAAAGAATATGCACCATCCCCTTTCATTTGTTTAGAAAATTATAAGAAAGCTACAACAGTATCTGGGGAGACACACCAACAGTTTGCTTCTCGTTTAAGATCCAGTTGGCTCCATTATTGTAAAATTCGAAATGTAAATGATTTTGAGTCGTTAGTAGATTTGATTATATCTGATAAAATATTTGAAAATCTAGATAAGGATCTGGCAATGCATGCTGCAGTCACACAGGGTGAAGATTGGTTACGCCCAGAACAATTAGCTAAGACGTGTGATATATATTTCACTGCTAAAGGTAGATCATTTGATGAAACAAAATATGAAAAACGCGTCTATCGTGAAACAGTCACAGAAAACCATAAAAAATACGTCCCACCTCCATTGAGAAAATATTCTTCTAATAATGAGAGTAAATATTCTTTTAAGCGGGAGTGTTATATTTGCTCTGATATTTCTCATGTAGCTAAAGATTGTCCGAATCGTAGAAACAGATTCGATAAAATTAACAAACAAAGTGAGGAAATAAAAAAATCTAAAAGTAACGCACAAGCGACAGAGAAAAAATCTGTAGTGACCCACGTAATGTCGAAACATTTACAGAAATGTGGAAAATCGGAAAAACTTAATTTATACCCCTTACAAAAGGTTAATATTTATATCGCAGGTAAACAGATTCCTTCAATTATTGATTCAGGTACTGAGATTTGTGTTTTAAATAGCACTCTTATTCCTGATTTTCACATTGAAAGCAAAGGAAAAATTCTGTTAGAATCTGCATTTCGAGAAATAGTTGAGGCGAGATTAGCTGTAATTCCAGTCTATTATAAAAATCCTAACACTTGTATATTTACACACGCGGATTCATTATTTGCAATAACCGACAAATTAAATGTTCCATGTTTAATCACTCCACACTTCTATAATACATTAGTAAGTCAAAAAGAAATATTAAATGATTTGTTTATCCCAGAAAACTCTAATACGCTATTGGCGCCGAATGAGGCAGGAAATGAAAGTAATTTAAATGAGTCATCGGCATCGCTGTCACATATCAAAAATGAATGTTGTAATCAAAAAATAATTTCGGGAGAGGATAATACATTATTTAAGAGTGATAGTTTTTCGAGGTCAAACGAAATGCAAGATTTGATTAATAAAAAAGAAACTAGTTCACATAATTATCCATCTCAATTGATAAATAAAAAAAAAGATTGTTTCTTCAATAAATAATAGCGATTCGGAGGCAGCTGTTTATTTGATTTCGAATAAAGAAAAAGTGATTAACTTGCCAAAGGATAATCAAATTGAAATTAGGCGGCTGGAGAGCTCACAAAACAATGTTAGTAATTTATCTGATGTTAGTAGATTTAGGGAAAAGCAGCGAGAATGCTTATCGTTACAAACTGCTTTTAAAGAAGCGGAGTTAAAGAAAAATAATTATTTTCTTAAGGACGATTTATTATTCCATAAAGATAAAATATGTGGAGAAACAGTAGATCAATTGGTCTTACCGTTGAGTTATCGAGAAAGTGTTTTAAAATTAGCTCATGACTCAATCTTCGGGAATCATTTAGGGATGCGGAAAACAAAAGAGAGAATAAAACTATCATTTTATTGGCCTAACCTAATAAGAGATGTACAAAATTTCTGTAAAACTTGCGAAAAATGTCAGTTGAGGAGTCCGGAAAAAACGTCCGATAAAATACCTATAACGCCTGTGGTACGTCCTCCTTATCCTTTTCATACAGTGAGTGTCGATTTAATTGGAGAGATTGCGCCACCCTCAGGTAGAAAACATAAATATTGTCTTTGTCTAATTGACCAACATTCGAGATGGCCCGAAGTCATACCTTTAAGAAGCCTATCGGCTAAGGTCACGTGTGATGCACTTTTAGAAATATTTATGCGTACAGGAATCCCAGAAATGATATGTAGTGATCAAGGCACTAATTTTACGTCTCAATTAACACAAGAGTTTGAGAAAAGATTAGGAGTAAGTCCTCGTTTCTCAACTCCAGCTTACCCTGCTTTGAATGGGCTTGTTGAAAAATTTAACCGTGTATTTAAACAAATGCTCCATCATGTAATACGAACTGACCCTGTAAATTGGGATAGACACATTCCGTATTTACTTTTCGCGTATCGCGAAGTTCCTAACTGTACAACAGGAGTTTCTCCATTTAAGCTTATGTATGGGCGCGAAGCTAGAGGTCCATTAGCAGTTTTAAAATCAACGTGGTCAGGAGAAATCCCTTTACCTCTCAATTTAAGTAATACAGCTGTAGATTACTTACAAGAATTAAAAATTAACTTAGAGAAAGCTGCCGATTTAGCATCTTTAACTGCTGCGGAAAAGCAAGAAGCTTATGCTCATTATTTTAATCGTCGCAAAGAAATGAAAGAATTCAAGATTGGAGAATTAGTATACTTACTAATTCCGGATTCTACTAATAAATTGTATGCGAGATGGACAGGTCCTGGTGAGATTTTAGAAAGAATTAAACCTCACTCGTATAAAGTTAAGTTACCTGACGGTAATATACGACACGTACATGTAAATAAGATAAGAAAATTCCATGTTAGAGCACAAACGGTAGGTGTAATTTTTGAAGATGACTGTGAATTCGGAGAAATCCACCCAACCCCTATTAAGGAAAATAAAACTGACTTTGATGTGGATATTAGTCATTTAGGAAAGGAGAAACAAACAGAATTGCTCGAACTTTTGCATAAGCATGTACCATTATTTTCGGGTAAAGTTCAAGTTGCTAATGTTGGGGAACATAAAATTCGTCTAATGCCAGGTACTGAAAGAAAAAAGCCTTATGTGTATAGAATACCCGAATCACTTAAACCTGAAGTTGACAGACAAATAGAAGAATTAGAAAGCTTAGGTCTTATTGAGCCGAGTGAAGCCGAAATAGCTTATCCAGTAGTGTGCGTAGCTAAAAAGGATGGAAGTGTACGATTATGTATCGATTTTCGTTTGCTCAATTCGGTAACCAAACCTTTTGATTACCCTATGGAGAACATTACAGACTTAATTAATGAAGTCGGTCGTGCACATGTTATTACTTGTTTAGATGTGTTAAAAGGATATTGGGAAATTCCCTTAGAAGAGAAAAGTCGTGATTTTACGTCTTTCAAGACACACCGTTCTCAATATCGCTGGAAGGTAATGCCCTTCGGATTACGAAATGCGGCTGCAAGTTTTCAGAAAATAATGAATGAAGCTCTGAACGAACATTGCGAATATTGCAAAGCATATCTCGATGATATCGCGATTTTTTCTAATGATTGGAAATCACATCTTATACATTTAGATGCAATTTTAACTAAGCTAACTGAACTAAAATTTACCGTAAATGTTAAAAAATGTATATTGTGCAGATCAGAGATAAAATATCTAGGCCATGTAATAGGATCTGGACGACATCAACCTGATCCTGAAAAGTTACTTGCTATTGAAAATATTGAATCGCCGAAAACTAAAACAGCTTTAAAAAGCGCTCTTGGTCTTTTTAACTTTTATAGAAGTTACATTAAAGACTATGCTGAAATTGCCAAACCGTTGACCGATTTAACTAAAAAGAAGGTTCCGGAAAATTTACCGTGGACACAGACGGAAGAGATAGCATTTCGACAACTTAAAGAAATGTTGTGCGAAGCTCCTAAGCTTTATACTCCAGATCCAAATAAACCCTTTACCATTCAATGTGATGCCAGTTCCTATGGTGTCGGTGCGTGTCTTTCGCAAAGAGATGATGAAGGTAATCTACGTCCAATTAGTTTTATTAGTCAGAAGCTCACTAATGTACAGTGTAATTGGTCTACTATAGAACGTGAGGCCTATGCTGTAGTGTGGTCCATAAAGAAATTTGAAAATTATGTTTTCGGAACTCGTATTGAGATTATAACGGACCATAATCCTCTTGTTTATTTACAAAAAACTGCACCTCAATCTGCTAGACTGCAAAGATGGGCACTATCTTTACAAAGATATGATATTTACATATCGCATTGCCCTGGAGCAAAACTGAAAAACGCTGATGGATTGTCGAGACTATGCCAATAATAAGTTTTGCTATTTACAAATAACTTTGGTTCTATTTAGTAATTTAGTTTTTTTTGTGTGAGTTTAGTATTATAAATATTTGTTCCGGTATTATATCAAGACTTCTTTACGTCTGTTGTGAATTGTCTATTTTATTTTTGCATTTATTTCTTGTGTTGAAATATCTATATTTGTTCCGGTATTGTATCAAGACTTCTGTACATCTGTTGTGAAGTATTTATTTGGCATTGCTTTTATTTTCATGTGTTTAAATATTTATGTGTCAGTTGGTTGCTAATAATTATCAGATTTTCATACGCTTGGCGTATCTCAATCTTAGTTGGGGGGTGTCATGCAACCAACCACTCCTAAGTTTATTTTATGCAACCAACCAACCTTGGAAGCCGCCGTGAGCGGGAGAAGGTATTTTCGCAGAGAGAGAAACTTTGGCCTTCGGCCTGAAACGTAGGGTGCAATTGGCGCGCCCGAGTAACGGATTTATTCCGTTGGTTTATTCTTATTATTACATGAGTACATGGGTACTCATATGTATATAAATTTCTCAGTGTATATATTCATCTTCATGTTTAATTTAATATTAATTAATTAAAGAGCTAATTTTATACAACAGGGAATTTTCTGTTCTCAAGTGTCAACACTCGGTTTATCACAGACACCTTTTGAATGTTTCCTTGTTAGTATGACCAGTTTAGTAAGAAGCAAATGTGACATCGTTGATATAATTCTTTTAAAAGCACCGCTAAAGGAAAATATTTAATTTCATTGGAAACTGGCATGTTATTGTAATAATTCTAAAAGGGGAGAGAGCTAAATTTTAATTTATTAATGCCATTTTTGTAACTTAAAGAATCTGGAGACAGAATGTTCTATTTATCATGTTTAATCAGCTACACCAATGAGAATTTGCTATTTCATTAACAGGCATAAAAAAAAATTGTTTATAATAGATAGATATTATAATAGATAATTGTTATAATAGATACGCGTTCTGAGAAAAATAATTTTATTTGCTAAAAAGTTAAATAGTTTTTTAGGATGAATTTCGTTTTTTTTTTTTTTTTTTTTTTTTTTCATTGTTAAAATTTTGTTTTAAATAAAAAAGGGTGTTTTATAATTTAATATTAGATATGGATTTGGGGGCTCTTTGTAGTCCAGGGCCCCAGGGCAAAGTCCCGGTTTGGGCCTGAGGATAAGTATCATCTTTTAGCAGGTAAATGAAAAATGGACACTTGTTTCACTACTATTGCTTTTGTCTGTTGCTGCTAATTTCCTACTAACTCCTCAAGAAACATAATAACTCCTGTATCTACCAATTAAATATTTGTAATAAAAATAATCATTCATATATATGATCTACTAACATTTTACATACATATACATATAACATTTATATAGCATTTTATATATATATAGCATTTTACATATATATTATTGCTATAAAATTATAATTACGTTGTCTATTTTTTTTTTTTTTTTAAATCTATTTTTAAGATGAAAAATAATCTATCTTCCACTTGTTAGTTTAATGGATGTCTAAAAAGATTTTAATTTACCATTTAAATTTAAACATCAAATGTGATTCGGCAAATTGTTACAACATCAAGATCTTCTATAGTTCTTATAGTTAACTGTTAGCAAGAAGTATTTGAAAAGAGTTTTTCTTTGACTAGTAATATGCTTTTAAACACTGTAGAAGAACCTCTTCAGTTATTTAGTACTCGTTCTTCATAAATAATGCATCCTTCAATCACTGAAAAAAAGAAAGAAAAACTCTCGAATTCTCTGATAATTATTCTTTACCTCGCATTATACTTTTAAACACAAAGGAAGAACCATTGTCATGGCAGTGTACACAGTGATGCCAGATTGGGGATTTTGTCCCCATTTTGAGGATTTGTGAGGCTTCTGGGGACAATTTTGGGGACCAAATGCTTGTGGGGACTTTTTTGGGGAATTTTAAAAATTTTGGGGACAAATCTGGGGAGTTCAACTTTCTGTCAATGTTGGCAACATAATGATTTATCCCTACGATTAGGGACTTTCAGTAGCTTTATTGTTATTTGGGGATTTTTTTTCAAAAATTGCCTTCATTTGGAGAAAAATCTTATCTTAAATTTGCTTTTTTTTTTTTTTTGAAGAAATTTTTATTTTCCCTTTTTAGTAGAAATCAAGTTGGGGATTTTTTCGAAAAAAAACCCTGATTTGGGGAAATTTGAAGACCTGTTTGGCAGTGTTGCCAGACTTGGGGACTTTTTTATTCAACTACCACCAATAATTTTGAGAAATAAAATTTGGCATACATAATAGACGATTAATCTTCGATGTGATTAGGCAACTGTTGCTATAAAAATTTAATGGTGGAGGTTGAATAAAAAAGTCCCCAAATCTGGCAACACTGCTGTTTGGGGAAATAATTTTCGACTATCAGGTATCACTGAGTGTACATTTAAACGTTAAGGAAGAGCCTTTTGAACAATGTGACTATATTTCGAGTGACAATATGCATATGATAATATTACACACACCAAAAAAAAAAAGTCCTCTCGTATTGACAATGTATTTCTACAACATATTCTTTCTTTCCTGACAACATATTTCTATTCTTCTTGCGATGCATAAAATTTACAAATTAATAAATATATCTATATATCTATATATATATATTTTATTTATTTATTTTTTTTTTTTTTTTTTTACTTTATTCTATATGTAATATAGAGAAAGTATTGGATTCGTGAAAATTTTCGACCTCCGTTTTTTGACGGATCTACACGTTTTGTGAGGTCCTGAACACGAATGGGTAGTTTTTAGAAAATGTCTATCTGTCTGTCTGTCTGTCTGTCTGTGTGTATCACGATTTTTCTGGACACTGTAGCTCACGAACCAATGAATGAAATTTAGCCAAACTTGGTTTTTAGTTGGCCCCTGACATAGAATGGTGCTGATTAGATTTAGGGATCGATCGCTCTGTGGCGCTGTGATCGCATTTTTTGTAAACTTTTAACATGGCAGTATAGGACAAAATTTCGTATAACTGTACATAATGAGCGTTATTTTAAACTTTTGATTGTAAAATTAATATGAATTATTGATAATAGTAGTAGTTAACTGGGAAAAAAATTTTGTGCATGTGGGGGCATCGCTTCCCTCCCCCCCTGAGGGGGTAACTTTTCAAGATGGGTATCTTTCGAAAGGTCCCGTCAATACGTGTAAAACGAATGGTTGAACTATAAATCTCTGATAATTTAAAACAAAGTTATCGATTTTTTTTACTCTTAACAAAAAAAAACTTAGGAAAAAAATCGCTTTTTTTTTTTTTTTTTTTTTTTTTTTTATTGTTACTGAGTGAATTTGTGTAGGAAAATATAGAAGAAAGTCTTATGGTGGCCACAACATACTAGGTTTTTTTTTTTTTTTCCTTCAAAGTCCGTTATGGTAAAAGAAAGAAAGAAAGGTGAATACAGTGAAAAATATCAGATTTTAGTTTAACATTCGGAGGCATGTGCATCTTCACCTATCTGTAATGCTTTCTTAACACCATTTTTCATTTAGTTTCCTTTCCTAAAATTGTTTTAAATTTTCCATTTTTCCCAAAAGCTTACTTTTGGGATAACGATTTGATAACGAATACTTTAAAATTAAAAACTATTATGCGTAACAAAAAAAAGAGGGGTGGGTTTTTTTTTTTTTTTTTTTTTTTTTTTTATGAAAAAAAGAAGTGGTTAAGTCATGAAGTAATGTCACTTTATTATTACTTCTGTTAAAGTTGCATAAAATTCAATTTGATAACGAATACTTTAAAATTAAAAACTATTATGCGTAACAAAAAAAAAAAAAAAAAAAAAAAAAAAAAAAGTTTTTTTTTTTTTTTTTTTTTTTTTTTTTTTTTGGCACTGTAGTGTATTTGCTACAATTTTTAATATTAGGTAATGAATTTTGTATATATAGAGAGACATATCCCAAGTAAATATACACTTTGATAATCAAACAATATTAGGTTTGTAAGAATACCGACAGCAATACCAAATTTGATGCATAGACTTCACATAGAAATAGAATCTTGGTTAATTTCCTGGCTGCTTTTTCCAAAACCTGGTATCAATGAACTCCATAATCTTAGCCAGGGAAAATTATTTTTACACAAATATTCCTACAGTTATTTGCGAGATATTGATTTGGGGTTCCTCTGTCGCATAGCACGATCAAAAATGACCCATATATTTTGTATGGGATTCATGTCAAATAAGTGATTGATCCATAGCAGCATCTGGATTTGTCTGTCAAATTTCTGTGTTTTTCGCATGTTGCCAAAAAGCTCTGTACTACATAAATCCAATGGATTCTTTCTTAACTAAATTACCAGAAAATATCGCCAACATAATTTTCTCTAAAATGGCAATGCATTTTGCGATATTAATATTGCCCTTACTTTGCACTAACCACACCCAATGCTCCAAATTACGCCTTACACTAAAATGAAATATTCACTTGTTTGACCGTTAATTGTAAGCGGTTCAGGACGTATATGAGTGGGACTTCGACACAAACATTCACACCCACTGAAGGAAAATTAAACAATTTCAATAACATCTGAGAATATTACAGATCGCTAAAAATTCACATAGTGGTTCCCCGTCTCCGTAGTCTATTGTTCCTTGTTATCACATTCCAACAATTTTTAAAAGTATTTAGGACTTCGGTTTGTCTGCCCGCGTTCTAACATAAATATCCATGAAATTCCTTCAAACTAATTTACGTTTCTTAAGTTCACAATGGGAACACAAGAACCCCAAGTGGGTAACTATTGGAGGGGTAAACGCAAATGGTTTCACTACTGGTGTTCTCTACCCCAAGGGGTTTACCCTTGGGATTCCCCTAGTGAATCCCAAGGGTGAACCCCTTGGGGTAGAGAACCCCAGTGGTGAAACCACTTGTGATAGTTAAGTGCAGTTTCCACTGAGGTTGGTTGGAAATCGTTTCGAGCGGCGCTATTCAGAATCCTTTGATGTGTTTCAAGCGGTTGGAGGAAGTTCAACCGGTTGGTTCGAAGGGAGAAAGTCCCTGGCTCTAACCCCCAGGTGAGATAATTGAGGGGCCAGAGGCAGATATCTTTGTCAATTTTGCATGCTTTCCTTTCAAGTAACTGCGCAATCTGATAAAAAAAAGGTTACAACTGATGACAATACATTTGGCTCTTTGTGTCGGGAGCGTGATTAATGGTTTTTTGAACCTCGAAGTTCCAGCTGCAATGGAAACCGACCTTTACCCCTCCAATAGTGAACCGCTTGGGGTGGTTCTCTTGAGATGAAACCCTTGGGGTTCACCTAGTGAATCCCAAGGGAATCACTATAGGAACATAAGAACCCCACATCCCTGTTGAAAATGAAATAAATAACACCACTAGTTTGAATACAAAGACATCTGAAAGAAACTGAAAGCTGCGTTTAAACACTAGCAACGATGAAGAGCGACAAGTCATAAATTATCCATTGTCCGAAAGTGACCCTTGAAATTTTGCACATGTTTACAATGAAGGACATTACTTTTAATTGCTTTTTTACAAAAGAGACCCAAGTTCCCCATGCAATTATCGCAGTAGGAGGTTTGTCAGATGAGAAAACGGTCTTCCAGCTTCACGACGACTCAAATCACACATCAAAGGGATTTGAATACAGCCTGCCCTTGTCACCCTGCTGTTGCCAGTGTTTGAACGCAGCTTAAAGCATTGTGTTCTTTGAGAGGTGTTTCCATAAACCATATTTCAATATCTTTGTTTTGCACAAATCATAATGAAATTAATATTTAAAATTCAAACAACATTTCAATTAAGATATTTTTTAATGTAAAAAATTTATAATAGTACAATTTAAAAACATTAAAAATAAAACAGATATTTCGTCTGGAAATCAGCCCTCGTTAGTGTCAGTACGTCGTATGCGCAACAGCTAAAATCGACTAATAAAACATCAAAATAAAATTGAATACGCTGGAGAAACCACTTTAGCCTTAATCAAGCAATCTATAGCTTTTGTAAACATGCCCTCTAGAATTATTTACAAGTCATATATGTAGAGGTAGGAGTTGTTCTAATTTTGCTACAATTTCTAATTTCATATAAACAAACTTGAAAAGGAAAAGGAAAACTTCCACCATGGAGCGGCACATCACATGATGTAGTGCCGTAGACATGTCTTTACCGTCGCCACTGAGTTCAATAGTGACTATGGCAAAGACACATCTACCCGCAGGGGAAAAATGCATCTTAGGCAGGCAGGCGAACCTGACTGCCACTATCTAGCGATTCCGCATCCCGGGCGACAGCCCCGGGGATCAAAGTGGAAGAGTTCCCTAATTTATTTAAAAATCAAATTTTACAAATTTTAGATCAAACACATATTAAAACCAAAACACTAAAAAGTCTATAAAAAGAAAAGAAAAAAGAAAGGGGGGGGGGGCAAGCCAGCTGCCAGTGAACGATGCTAAATCTTATATTTAATAGGTGGAAAAGTTATGAATTAGAATGTTGTAGATATCTTTTAATTTATTGTAGTTGTTTGGGTTTAAGAGAACAATTTGCATGTTTTTACGTATTGTGTGGTTTCTGTTGTTGAACAGAAATATAAAATAAAAATTTACACAACGTTGAAAACTTTAATATAAGAAATATTAAGTAAGCAAAACTTCAGTTTCCGCCATCAGTGTAGAATGATAGGGAAGCTTACTTCTCTTATATATACTGCTCCAATCCACCTGAAGTACACGACATATATAAATAGTTATAAATTATTACTAATCTATTTTTTCTGATTTTTAAATTTTTAACTTAGTGTATTAGTAATTACATCCTTTTTAATTATTTTTTGTAATGATTTACCAACTGCATGACAATCAACATTTATTTTATTTAATAACTAGCAGGATTTGCCCGCTTCGCTGGACATTAAACTTAAATGAGTTGTCAAAATCCCATATCTTTATTAATAACCTAAGTTCTCGCTGTGATTGGTAGAGGTTTTCTCGCTCGCAATGTGAGGAGTCTGGGTCCCCACTGCCTTCGGCAGCAACGTACCCACTTTTTACTTCCCCTTCCTCAGCGGATGAATTCGAAGTTTTGCAAAATCCCACTAGTGTACATAACGCGTACACTTAATCAATACCCACTCACCAAAATTTGCCATTCTAAAATAATTCAAAGCGAATTCAAACGGAAAAACATGTTCTTACATATGTTTTTTGCACTCCAACTCCGAGAAGGGGGGGGGGGATTTCGAATTTCGTGAAATCCAGTTACAATAAGTGCCGGGTGCATACAAACAATTTATGCACCAAATTCCGTGACCACAGAAGTCTTTAATAGAAAATATTATAAATAAATAAATACAAAAAGCACAGCTTTAGTATGGGACCCCTTTGGTGACTTTAAATATTTTAAGCCATTTTTGCGATGAGCTGAATTGGCTATCTCAATTGTGCAATTAAAGATCTTGGTGAGAAACGTCCGAGCTACTTCGGTGCCGAATTTCAAATTTTGCCAAAGGGATCCGATACTAAAGCTGTTCCATAGAAAAAATAAATAAATAAATAAAATAAAATAAAACTCTTTTCTGATATTTACAAAATCAAAATAAAAAATCTTAATAAAATTCAAATTATAATCATTTACAATTAAGAGGAGAACATAAAAGAACCTCATAAGGTACATAATAGCAACAAAAAATTTTGTTTTACTGCAGGAAATAAAAGTACTGCTTAATTAAATAAAAATATTAAACTAATGCCAAATATCTCTATGAAAGTATTTATCCACATACAAATTCCTGATTAAAAAAAAAAAAAAAAAAAAAATCACCAACTTTTGTAGGTATTTTTCTCTCTAATTTTTATTATTATTCACGTGAAATTTAAAATATTTCATTTTATTTCTGGAAAATAAAAATATATATAAATATAAAACCTTCTACAGAATCTGAGTTGAAAACGGAAAAAAGGTAAAATAAATTAGAAATATCAGACCTATATTTATAAATTTCATACCAAATGAAAGGGGCGATTTTTATAAATCAAGGGGTGCAAACAGGTTTTCGATGCGAGAATTAGATTTTTAAAAAATAACTAAAGTATGAAATTTAAGTGGCAACGGAAAAAACGGAAAAATGGAAAAATAAATTAGATATATCAGACCTATCGTTACAAATTCAGTACCAAATGAAAGGGGAGATTTTTCTGAATCCTGTGGTGTAAACAGTTTTTCGATACGACAATTAGATTTTTTTTAAATTAACTAAAGTATGGAATTTAGCTAGCAACATTTCAATCTTTTCATAATTTGTAGTGCGAATCACGCGAATAAAAAAAGTCTTTGTCTTAAAAATGTATTTTTATATTTTATTTTTCCATTAAAAGCCTTTTAGTGAAAAAATATTTCAGACGCATGCGCAGGCGTTTTTTACCCACAATTAAAACAGTAATCATAATTTTGAAAATCTCTATAGATATAATTTTAAGTTGGGTGAAGACCTAAGTTTTTACGAAGCGCCGTTGAATTCCGTCCAGCCGTTTTCGAATGATGCCCGGACAAACGTGTTTTAGTCTTTTACACCCCAGGGGGGAACGAGGGGGAATTTCTGAAAAGTTGATAGATATAATTTTAAGTTGGGTGAAGACCTAAATTCCTGCCAAGCGCCGTTGAATTCCGTTCAGCCGTTCTCAAGTATGCCCGGACAAAAAAAGCGACATACAGACACGATGACACGCACACACACACACACACACACAGGCAAAATTTTCTGAAGTCATTTTCGGCTTTCATGGGGTGTGAAACGTGAAGATATCGCAAATTTTTTTGATTCCGACAAATTTACAGACAAAAGTCTTATTTTATTAATATAGATTTAGAAATGTTTTACATAACTTTTATATATATTATTAATTTTCATTTAGATTCGGGTTTCGGGCCACGTGTGGATGAAAAGAAATCGAAAATCATGTCGGATTCGGGTATGAAAAATCGGTTTCGAATTGTCAGACTATTACGGGTTAGGGTGCACTGAGAAAAAATTCTGTAACTGACATCTAGAATCTAAATTGTGGCTCTAGAAAAAACAGTTCCAGGTCATCCTCATAAATTCTAGTCCCCTTGGAAAGCGAGTTCTAGAAGCCCCTATTAGAATTCTAGAGAGTTTGCCTATATTCTCGAGGGCAAAGTTATTTAAAAATCTCTGCAAATAAATGAGACTACAAGAAGCGGGTTTCAGCAACTATAATCTTGGTTTGTTACCAAATTCTAGAAAATCAAGCGAGAATTTCTCGCAATACAAATGTTTCAAAATATTTAGAGTATTCAGAATATTGTTTCACCATCTAGAAATGTGTACACTAGAAATTCTCGATAATTTCGTCTATTCAGTTTATTGGCGTGCCTTATGTGCACAGCTCGGAAATCTATATTTCTAGTTAAGGGATTTAGAAAATGGCCACTTATTCATTCTGGTGGAAGGCTGTATATTTTTTTTCTCAATGTGGGTTTTCGGATCGATAATTATTATTATTATTATTATATATTTGAAGGGGGGGGGGTCGGGTTTCGAGCTCATTTAAAATTCGCCTGTCGTGTTCGGATCGCGCCCGTGCAGTCTCTAATTCCAACTTTTAAATTTTCCACTTTGATTTTAGTTACATAACGCATGATGTACTCACCTAATTTTGCGACAAATACTAGGCTTCCATTTCTATCTCTATGTGGCAATAATCCAATGTAACTTTTCGAGATTATGTCAATGATAGGTTCATTTTCCACAAAATCATAAATATTCTCATAGTCTCTGCGAAATATCCAATAATTCTGAAGAAGTTTAAACGCCTTCTTTACATTGAATTTTCTAGAACGCAGAAAGGCTAGCAAGAATAGATCATCAGTTGGAGTCTGGAGTTTTGGTTCAGCTGAAAATAATCGGAATAAGAGAGATATTAGTAAGGAATATCAATAATATTGTTCTTACTAATAAATGACAACTTTAAATCAATTTCATTTTTGAACAGCTTTATAGTAGACTCCATAAGCGACTTTTGAAATTTGGCACCAAAGTGTTTCGGACTTTTTTTTTTTTTTTTTTTAACACGCTTTTATTAGCTTCACGTGTATGTATGTCTGTATGTGTGTTTGTAACCGCTCAGGGAGCAAACAAAAAATCTATATTGTAAAAAAGGACTTTCCCTACGTGCACGCCGTGGCTGTGAGGAAGAGCGCCGCGCTGCGAACCTAAAGGTCCAGCGTTCGAGCTCAGTAAGGGAGATTTTTTAAAAATGATTTTTGTTTAATTCTAAATTATTTTAATTAAAGATTTAAATGTATGTAAATATTATGGTGTGTCACTCACCCGATTTTCTCTTACCCTGCATTTTAATACTAAGATAGATATTTTGTGCTTTTTAGTTCACATTTCTATAAAAGCGTGTTCTTTCTTTTTTTTTTTTTTTTTAACTATAATATTATTTTACCCGAGACTTTTATTTCTGCGACCGCGATAAGCCATTTTAACAATAATCACGTAAATTATCTATTTCCAATGTGTCTCACTAAATTATTTTATTTTTTAATAATTTTTTAAAAATTCCATCTTTACTTCAGCAAACGAAATTATAAGCATATTCATGCATAAGAAATACAGTAAAGCACCGTTTATACGTCTCTCGTTTATGCATCTTTTACATTTATACGTCTTTTTAGTGAAAGTCCCGATTCATTCCTATTCATTTTAATGCGAAAATTCTTCGTTTTTACGCCGCTAATATCGGTTATACGTCTTTTCCATTTTACTAAAATTCGCAAAATTTCTCGACCTGTCATTATTTTCCATTCTACATAAGACAGATTTTTCCTAGAAAGCATTTTAAATGGAGGAACTTAGGAAAGACCGAAGAATACTGATCAAAGAATCAATTGAATTCACAGTAGAATTTTTAATACTCATAGACAAGCAGCAAATCAGACGAATGTTAAAAAATTTTAATGTTAAATAACTATTTGTATGGACATAAATCATATTCTTATTATTAAAGAAATGCAATATATATAAGTTAATATTCAAAATGTGTTCATGTAGTTCGTAAGAATTGTAATATAATACTCAGTATATGATATATGTAATTAGTACCCAGTCATGCATTGTATAATTTTTCTCACTTCATATATATATATATAATAATATATATATATATATTTTTATTATTATTATTATTTATTATTATTATTAACTATTGACTCAAAAAATGTATAATATACATTTACTAACTTAAGAAACCTTATTAATTAGTATTTTCATAAAAATTTTGCTTAAGTGTCATTAAATTTGAAGTAATCAAAGTGTTATTATTAAAATTTCGATTATACGTCTTTTCATTTATACGTCTTTTTACGTCAGTCCCTTGAAAGACGTATAAACGATACTTTACTGTATAAACAGAATATGAATAGTATCATAAATAACAAAAAAAAAAAAAAAGGCTTCAATAATAAAAGTTTAATCAAAGTAGGTACTAGACTATTTTTATAAGAAATTATTGAGGAAAAAAAATTAATGCCAAAATGGTGACAAATTTTAAATTTCGCTAAGATATATACAAAAGCTTGGTACAACTATAGTATTTCCCCTCAGCTAGATTTGGCGATTTTTCTTTGGCGCCGATTTGAACGATAACGATATCGTTCTGGATTGTTTGCGATATAATATGGCAGCCTGCATGCTATTTATTTTGGATTTATGATTTATAATTTAGCTTACGATTTTATCATTTATGCTATATGATTTATGATTTTTAAATTTATGATTTAGCCATAATCGCCAAAGAAAAATCGCCAAATCTAGCTAAATCATAAATCTAAAAATCATAAATCGTATAGCATAAATGATAAAATCGTAAGCTAAATTATAAATTATAAATCCAAAATAAATAGCATGCAGGCTGCCATATTATATCGCAAATAATCCAGAACGATATCGTTATCGTTCAAATCGGCGCCAAAGAAAAATCGCCAAATCTAGCTGAGGGGAAATACTATAGTTGTTCCAAAAGCTTAACCCTCGTTTTTAAGTTACCACATTTCATGCAATTAAAAAAATCTTTGAAACTGTGACATTAAAATTTACTTTGTCATGGTTTCAACTTTTCGTGCCATAACACACAAATCAGAATAATCAATACTTTCAATATAACTATGTATGTATATATATATATATATATGATTTTGTGGTAAAGGCTTAGAAATAACTTAATTGATTTTTAGTGTAACAAGTTTTATTTTAACACTTTAAGTTACACACGACACAATTAAACAATTAAAGTTAAATAAATACAAACTATTTACAAACAGATATTAGGAGGCATATGGCTAAAATGTATGAAAGGTTCCAGCCTTCCACAAATAGTTCTGGCGCGAAAGACGACCGCTTTCTTCGGCTTCAACTGTCTGTAATTCGTTTTTTACTAATTAATTAATCAGGGCCACTAGGCGGCGCTTTTATTATAGCATTAGCGCTGCTACAGTTGTAATTTAAATATATAAATACGTTGCTTGCATAACTGTCAAACCTGTCGTATATCAGAAATTATAATAATATTAATTAGTTTTGCAGTTTTGCTTACTTTTTACTTCAAGTATAAACGAACGTGATTTGGAATGAAATTAATATTGCTCATTGTTGTAAACTTTGAATGGGCTCTTCCCACCTGACGTCAGAGGTCACATGATAGAGGAAAAACAAATAGCAAAGTCTTGTTTATCTATAGTGATTGCTGAAATAACATATTTTCTATTCTTATTTTTGATCAATCGTATTTAATCTGTGTTATTTTTTATAAATCATCATTTTTAATCCATTTTATATCATTATTCATCATCTTTTGTTTGCTGTATACATTTGCAATTATCATTTAGTTTATGTTTGTTATTGATGTTCATGGAGAACATGTTTAATACTCTGATTTTTGGTACTTAAAGTGACAGTGCAATATCGTACGGCGTAAATCTATTTAGACCAGTAACTAAGTTAATTAACTCGTTGTAACACCTTTATGCAATTAAATTAAATGAAAACATTTTAAAATTTGAAATTATAATCCATAAACATTCCACAAGAAGCTATTATTTATTGCTAGATCAGTTAATGTTACAGTTACACTGCAATATACAAAAATCGATTCTTACAGTTGAAAATAAATAAACACACAAAATGTTTTTTAAAAATTATTAAATTTACAAATACAATTATTCTACTGTTTACAAATGCACAATATTACTTTTATTTTATTTTATATTAAATATTAAAATTTTTGTTCTTAAGAACAATATTTAATTGAATTCGATTCTCAGAGTTCGAATATTCGTTTTCCTCTATCACGTGATTGAGCAGACGACGGTGGGAAGAGCCCATTTCGCTTGTTGAAATTACCATTGTTGTAATTCTCATTTAAAACTGTTTCATTCTTGGGAGAAAAATAGCTTCATAAATATTACAAAGAATAAGCAATTTATTCGGATTGAAATAATTAAACACGAAGAATTAAGCATATGTACAAAATAAATGAGTTATTTCTTTGGCGTTTCTTGTATAAATATTTTTTTTTTTATCTGATGAAAGGGCGTGTTTGTGTATTTTAAACCAAAACAATTTTTGCGTATTTGAACATTTTACAGTGTTTGTTTACGATGTTATCACTCATTATTCAATACTAATTTTTCCATTTTATTACTAATTGACGGTACAACTATAGTATTTCCCCACAGCTGAATTTGGCGATTTTTCTTTGGCGCCATTTGAACGATAACGATGTCGTTCTAGTCTGTTTGCGATATAATATGGCAGCCTACATGCTATTTATTTTGGATTTATGATTTTATGATTTATAATTTAGCTTATGATTTTATCATTTATGTTAGATGATTTATGATTTTTAGCTTTATGATTTAGCCATAATCGCCAAAAATAAATCGCCAAATTCAGCTGTGGGGAGATACTATAGTTGTTCCTAATTGACTCCAACATCGCATGAATAGGGATCCCCTTAGGAAGCCCCCCCCCCTCCTCCACACACACACACACTCAGAATTTGAACTATGAATTCAATAGTATTTATGCTCTTCCAAGCTTGAAAGTATTTTGCATTATTTTTGTTTTGAAATTCTCTGTACATTCTTATTTCAAATAATTATTAAGACGGAGGACTTTTAGTCTCAATCTACGGACTTTTACGATACCAGTTTTACGATAGTTGGGCATTTATCGAAATCGAAAATTTATCGAAAATATAATTGAATAGTTTGAAAGCGATTTTATAATTAAAAAAAAAAAAACTAACAGTCCTCCGTATTAAACTAAATTCTGCTTTTGCCAGAATTTCATCAAAATCGTTTTTTCTATTTTTTTTTCTTTTCTTAGAAAAAAAAAGAAAAAAAAATTATTAATATTCAGTATCGAAACGGACAGTAACGAAAAAGATTTTTTTTTAACTAATTTTGGTTATAATCATAATTTATAATTAATACAAAACTTCAGTTACTATTGAATGAACTAACTACGACTGAAACCTCAAAAATCATCTACTATTTCACTGAGAAAAAAAATATACCGCCTCAATTTAGAACGAATAAGTAGTGATTTTCTGAAACCTTGTGGAGTTTCCGTTGATGCAAGCTCCATCTTAACTTAAATACTTAATTAGGTTACTAAGAGAACACAAGAATTAAACAAACAATAAGAGTTTATTTGAACCAGATAATTGGGAGGGCGGCCTGGTAATAAACTTAGCTCAGTCAGCGTACTACTTAATCAAAATATATGAATCAACAATTTAATTATCTAATCTTAAATATCTCACCCCAGCAGATAGTCGAAGGTGTAGAGACGGTTGCACTCGTACTCCGCTACTACGACTTCACTATGGATCAGAGGATTCCCTTCAGACCCAACTTTGCCTTTCCGAATGCTAGTAGATAGATACGCACACCAACACTCATCACTACTTAACTTCACGCAACTAAATCTCCACAACTCTACTTTTCGATACTCGCCAAAATAAGATTCATCACCATCCACTATAATATCCTCCAACATCCATTCCATCTACTAAAACCATCTCTATTTTATACTTCTTCCTACACCCTCCTTTCACTACATTTCAATCCGTCCTTTTAAAAATCACTTCTAATTTATCTAACATTCAAAATCTAAGTCTTTCATTGCAGCACCCTGCCGACACAAAACTAACTCGACCTCAACCTTCACCGAGTCACTGGCGACGAAACGATTTTAACCGTCCCCACTTTCTACTTTGCTGGATCCAGCTTAATTAAAACAACTGTGGTGACGTTCTGACGTCTCAACCTCACAACCTTAAACTAAAAATATAAATTTATGAGCTACACATATAAAGTAAAACAAATAATCTTCATAGACGAAATGATCGAGAATTTCTAGTCCATATTTTTCTAGATCGTGAAACAATGTTAGGAATATTCTGAATATTCTGAATTCTTTGTATTGCGAGATGTTCTCGCTTGATTTTCTAGAACTGGATCATGAACCAAGATAATAATTCCTAGAATTCACCTCTTGAGTTCGCATTTATTTGCAACGATTTTTAAATAAGTTTGACCATGATAATGTAGGAAAACGGTCTAGAATTTTAATATGGCTTTTTAGGATTCGTAATCAAAAAGGAAACTAGAATTTATACGGATGAAACGAAACTATATTTACTAGAGATACAATTTGGTTTCTACATGTTTGTCACACAATTTGTTCTCAGTATTATTTAAATCCTTATTATTAGTGATAAAATAACAATCTATATAATATTTCTCTAACATGGACCAGTTTCAATTATTTTTCGTCGAAACGATACGATACTTGAGGATAAAAAAATAATATTTATATATGGACAATATTTAAGCACGCGGACTTAGCTCAATGGACTAACAAGAAAAAATGACGAGATTTGTCTGATAAGATTATTTTACTAAAAAATGTATTTTTAACAGTTGTTTCTTCAGAATCTTTGCAAGCGTCATTTTAAACCTAGCAATATTTTAAAGATATATGCAGAATATGAACTTTTGTGTCATAAATTGACTAAAAAGCACAATCATAAAAAATATAGTCAAAATAGTTTATTTTATTTATTTATTTAAAAAAAAAAAAAAAAAAAAAGAAAGAAAAGAAAAAGAAAGAAAGAAAAAAGAAATTATGCCAAAATTAATAAAAAGTCATCGCAACATGACGACAAAAATTTAAAAGGCATCGTGGGAGTCTTATATGAAAACTGTACTACCTGTGGAAGTATGAAAATTAGGGGTCGTGAACCATGAATTTTACTTGGAAACCTTTCTTTGAATGATTTTGGTTTCACTATTGTACAATATTAATTTGGTTTTAATAGTAATTTGGCTTCTGGTAAATTGAAACTTTAATTAGGTGGTGAAATTGGTATAACATTTATGAGTTTCAAATTTTAAAGGTAAATAAAAAAAGAAATAAAGTGCGAATATTTCGCACGGGTTTGCTAGTAATAATATATTTCTGGAACACATAAATTTACCAACTAACCTTCAATCCTTTTTCTAAGTTCAGCAAGAGCTTTTTCTCTGGTTTCTTCTGTTTCATTGAGTTGTATTCTAGCTTCTTCAATCAGAGAAGGAGTTAGATATGTAATTCTGACAGGCAACACTTCCTCTTCTGATGCAGTGCTATCTCCATCAGCACTGTCTAATTTCTGGAAACCCTTTTTCATTCTATTTACACCCAAACTGTGTCTAAAAAGTAAATTAAAATTGTTTTATACATCATTAGTGTTATGAAGTTTATAAACATTTATATCAATTCAGTGGATGGATGGATGGTTGGTTGGTTTTTTACGTCGCACTAGTGCTGTGCAGATGGGCAATTGGCGGCATCTGGGGCACACCCCTGGAGGTAGTCCGGAGACATGCCATCACAATTTTGATCCTCCACGGAAGGGATGGCTCTCCCGCTTCGGTGACCCCCCAGAGGTATAATTTTTGATGGGAACATGGAGGACATTGCGGCCACGACAGATTTTACGTGCACCAGCCACCATTAATGTACACGACGGTCTTTGTCCGGCTCGAGTACCGAACCCGCAATCTACCAATTACGAGGCCGGCGCTCTACCGACTGGGCTACCGCGGCCCATCAATTCAGTGGAAGAAGTAATATGTAACTAATATTACTTTTATTGTGTGTTTTTCAATTAAAACGCATTAGAAGCGATATTAATGCGTGCATGAAAAGGGGGGGGGGATTACAGCCGAATGTTCACTGCAGAAACATAAGACAGGTTATAATTAGAGAATGGAAAGAAACTAGACATTAACAAAAAATGGTGGACGTTCATGCAAAGACGAATCGATCGCCCTATAACGTAATATATTTTTGCCAACGTCTGGCACTTTTCTTTTAATTAAAATTTTGGGGATGCAATTTCATTTATCTCTAGAGCGATAATTTAAAAAAAATTGCAAAGCGTAATTGTATTGTATGCAACAGATTGAACAAACATGGCGAATCGGACCGTGGATCAACGTCGAGTCTTTTATTAGATAGGGTCTCTACAAGTGAAATGCAGTTCTGCCTCAGGACTTTAGGTGAGTTTTTCAAAGCAAGCTGTTTGTCGTTTGTGTGCAAACTTTATGTGATTCCAATAAAACTAGATTTATTTTTTCTTTAAAAGTATGCCTTTTTAATATGCCTTCATATTAATACAACTGTTATATAGACCTTTCCCTTTCCTATCGCCTTTGCAACACAGACATTTAATGTCATCGTATCATCACCTAGGAGTTCTTCAAAACTCAACCAGTTTGTTATTCAAGATATCTTGCTCATGCAAGCCAGTTTTTAATTATTTCCAATTTCAGAGTGGAGGTAAGAGGGGGTTTCAATTACCATAGGAAAAGAGAAAATCATGGAAATTTCCGAGCAACTAGACCAACGGGATTCGAGCCCGACATATTTCGTCAATCAGCTTTGAAAGTAAAATTTCTTGCGCTCGCCACAAGATTTTCAATAAGAAAAGCTTTAGTTAGTTTATGTTTATGCATGTGATAAAGACGATTGATTGCGTGAGGATTCTAGAACTGGATATAGTACCATCTATGGGACCTTAGAACAGAAACATACCCAGGGCACTACGCACAAATATAATAAGGAGAGAAAACTCAGCAGTTTCTTCTCGTCTGATGCAAACTTTAGCATATCCTTTCAATACGACTTTTATACAGACTGTATATAACGCTTTTTAAACCTAATATCTGCTATTTTAAATGTATTTTTACTTCCTTATACAAAGTATAAGGAAGTATAGTAATCCCGATTTGCGAAATGGATTTTGTATTTCACATTGCTTGAAAACGAATGATCGCTGAATGTTGCTAATTTATACGTGTGACTTTCATGATGTCTAGTTGCACACCTGCAAGTGTCATCTAAACACGAGCTCTCGTTTTAGAGATATAAGGGATTTTACACGATTTTTCGTGACGTCTGTATGTGTGTGTGTGTGTCTGTGTGTGGGTATGTCGCATAACTCAAAAACGGTTGGACGTAGAAAGTTGCGAATTGGTACATAGGTTTGTTATAACATCTAGTTGTGCACCTCCCTTTTTGGACTTTCTATGATTTTCCGTTTTGGAGATATTTAGGAAAATTAGGTTCATAATGACAAAAATTTGGCCATAATGTATCAAAAAACGGTAATAACTCAAAAACAGTTTAGACAAAACTTGCAATTTAACTGACTTTCCGATTAGCTAGACATTTGAAACTTTCAGAAAAGCTCAGAACACGTTGACAATGCATTTTTTAAATATTTTTAGCCAACTGTTTCCGATACCTGCTGCCTTCAGCAGCGTTTATGCGATTCAACAGAAAATTTATTTAACTAACTTCCCGACTAGCTAGACATTTGAAACTTTCAGATTAGATCAGAACACGGTGAAAATGCATTTTTTAAATACTTTTAGCCAACTGTATAGGATCCCTACTGCCTTCGGCAGCGTTACCAGTTCAAATCTTGGAATCGATTTGTAACTAACTTCCCGACTAGCTAGACATTTAAAACTTCCGGAAAAGCTCAAAATACGGTGACAATGCATTTTTAAAATATTTTTGGCCAATTGTTTCGGGTCACTGCTGCCTTCGGCAGCGTTTACATGGTTCAACAGAAAATTTATTTAACTAACTTCCCGACTAGCTAGACATTTGAAACATTCAGAATAGTTCAGAACACGGTGAATATGCATCTTTTTAATACTTTTAGCCAACTGTTTCAGGTCCCTGCTGCCTTCGGCAGCTTTTATATGGTCCAACAAAAAAATTATTTAACTAACTTCCCGACTAGGTAGACATGTGAAACTTTCAGAATAGTTCAGAACATGGTAAAATTCCTTTTTTTAATACTTTTAGCCAATTTTTTCGGGTCCCTGCTGCCTTCGTCAGCGTTACCAGTACAAATCTTGCAATCGGTTTTTAGCTAACTTTCAGAAAATTTCACGGTGATAATTCATTTTTTTTAAATATTTTTAGCCAACTGTTTCGGGTCCAATGTCAATGTTTTTTAACATTATGTATATTTCTAAAAGTGTATAAGGAAGTCATGTGGTGCCCACATCAGATTTTTAAATAAGAAATACCTTCAAATACACAATGGTGATCATTTTAAAAACAAACAAACAAATGTTTTTCCTAAGGCAAAAGAACTTTAGCAATTTTTGCTCCCAGTGGAATACTATGATATTCTTAACTATTTCAGTAGTATTGCTAATAAATGTATTGCAATTTCGTCTTTGCAAACATATATATAAAAAAAATCTCTTTGTTCGAAGGGTGTTAGAGAGTTAAGGCCAATCGACTACACTAGGGACTGCTTGCGGTGTGTTGGTGTTTGGGAACAAGGCTGATTGACTGCTCTAGGATCCTAGGCCTGAGGGAGAGTGCCCTCCATGGAGGTCTTTCTAAGGGGTCCTAGGCCGTATTTACGCAAGTTTCGGAGAAAAACACGGAAAACGAACGTCTAGGCCGAAGAGCGCTACCTGGGATTGAACCGGGCACCTCACATCTACCAGGTTTTGAGCACAGAACCGCTCGGCCGCTGGTGGGCCTACGGCTACCTTCGTTTTCTAAGTGGTCCTAGGCCTTTTTTTACGCAAGTTTAGAAGAAATCCAAGTAAAGCTTCGAATGGCTAGGCCGACAAGGGCAACCAAAGATAGAACCCGATACATCACGTTTTTCAGCTTTGAGATGTGATGTGATGTGGGGATTAAGGCTGATTAACTACACCAAGCTCCTAGGCCTGAGGGGGAGTGCCCTTCATGGGGAACTTTGTAAGGAATCCTAGCCCGTATTTACGCAAGTTTCGGAGAAAACCACAGAAAACTCCGAACGGCTAGGCCGACAAGTGCGACCTGCGATCAAATTCGGCGCCTCACAGCTACCAGCTTCGAGTGCAGAACCGCTCGGCTGCTGGTGGGCCTTATCAGCTTTGAGAGCCGAACCTCTCGGCCAGTTTTTTAAAGGGAAAAAATTATTAGAGAGCCATTGATTACTGTGCAGTGCCTGACTAATATTTCGTAATTTTAGGCGCCTTAGTTGTATTTACAGAAAAAGTTATAAATGTAAATTTGAAATTTTATTTATTGTATATTCTAAAAAATATTTTCTGAGATAAGCTAATTTTGCATTAAATAATAGCTGCTTACTTCGTATATTTTGTCAATATTTATAATTTATTTGTATGTATGTATTTATATCTTCTATTCTTCAAGGAATAAAAATAAAAATAAAAAAGGCATCTAACAAGAATATTTTATTACTATTTTTATCATATTTTGTACAACCGCCTGTCCCATCATTTTAACCCTTCCTCTTGCGTTTTAATTCCATTTTAGATCATCATTTTAACAGCAAAATATCAATGACATGCATATTTTTTTATAAAACTTTCAATCATTGAAATTTTTAAGATGAATAGCTTTTGAATTGTTAATAATTTAATTGTAGCAAGTATATGTTGGTGTTAGGGTTAAGACCAATGACTGAGCAAAGGCTAAGCCTAAGAAGTGCCCTATATGTGAGGGTATTTCTACGTGGTCCTAGTCCGTATTCAAGCAACTCGAATTATAACAAAATATTTCCTTTGAATAATATACAGGGGTAGGGAACCGTGTAACAATTGGCCCTAAGGTTAGCGTGTGAAAACTACATTCTTTTCTTTTTTTTTTTTTTTTTTAATACCAAAATTTTTATAATAAAATGGCATTTTTATAACAATTTGGCATTTATACAGCCAAAAAAAAAAAATGATTAAATCAATAAACAGATACTTTACAAAATAATTAGTGGTGTTAAGAAATAAAATTTTAGTATTCATTTTTCATTGGCAACTATGCACCAACTATGCCATTATATTTGAATAAAATCCGTATGATAATATCGTAACTAATTCTGGTCAATAGATGGCAGCATTATATATAACCATACGAGATTTAAATAAATAAGTCAGCAAAATAATTTATCTATTTCTGTTCTATTTCGGTCAAAACTGGATTGCTAAACATGAAAAATAACCTAATATTTATAATTTAAACTTCTGTTTGCTCAATTTGTAAGTTGCATTCTTAACATTTGCGATTTGATGACGTATGTTGCGAAATTTCTGATCAGTTTATTTTTTATTCAAGAAAAATATTGTATAAGTATGGAGTTTGTTTTCATAGGGATTTTTTTTTTTTTTTTTTTTTTTTTTTTTTCCGCTTCGGTATTAAGTAAGAATAGTATAGTAGAAAACTTTATAATACACCACGGATTAATAGAAGAGGATGCGAAAGAGGCTTCCAAATCTGGCTTTTTTTTATCTTACCACAACAGATGGCGCCACAGTCGAGGACCTCCCTTTCCAAAAGCTCCCGTAATGATTTTCAATGGCAAAAAACGTTATTTAATTTAATTTTTTTATGGAAAGTTTTAACTTTAACAAAATCAAGTAAACAGAAATAATGCTATATAAGGTCTTCCTAATAACATATATTTTTTTTATAACGGTGGGACTTTCCATTACTTTGTAAGAGGTTATACAAAATACGAGATCGTATTGATTAAAATTAGAATAAAAGACATTTAAAAATTTTCAGTACTGTACAAATAATCTGTGATACAAAGTAAAAAATGTCATTAATAAGGAATATTAAAAATTATGGAAATAAAGAAAAAATAAATAAATAGACAAAAATTATTAATAAAGAAAGAAAGAAAAGAAAATTATTAATAAATAATTAAATAAAATCTGTTGTACTTTTTCCATTTATTTTTCAAACTTTTAAATTTAATTGTTTTGATTAATTTATAATACAGAAAGTTAACGAACTTATTAATTTTTTTAAGGTAATATAATATATATGTATTTAAATATAAATAAAAAAAAAATTATGATAGTTTCTGTGACTTGAGGTATTTTAGAAATTGTATGGAGATATATTTAAATTTATTTTCGTTTTAAAAAATCACAAGGAATATAATTGAAATTATATAATTGAAATTATGTTAGAGAAAAAAATGATAATGTGCATGATTGACGTAAATTAAAAAAAAAAAAAAATTAAGCAGATAAATTTATATTTATTATTATTTTTTTTAAGAATCCCCCCCCCCCCCCACACTCTTTTTTTTTTTTTTTTTTCTTTTTCGTTTTAGAGATTTGTAACATTAAACCATACATTATTATTATTTATTATTATTATTTAAAACCATATCAATCCTTAACGAATTTTCATTGACCATCGTCTGCATTATCATGGAAGATAATTTTTTTTAATAATAATTTTAATAAATTATTTTTACTGAGTGAATTTGTATAAGAAAATATAGAAGAAAGTCATGTGGTGGCCAAAACAGACTAGTTTTTTTAAACGTAAATATAAGTAAAAATTTTATGATAATTTCTGTTATTTGAGGAATTTTAGAAATTGTGTGGAGATATATTTAAATTTATTTTCATTTCAACAAATTACAGGGAAATTCATCTTCACCTCTTTTTACTATATAGGATAATATGATTTTTTAAAACTATGTATTATTTTTATTTTAAAACTCATTCATCTTTAACGAATGTGCTATATGTAAATATCTGACTGAATTATCAATAGTTTTTTAATGTAAAATTTTTTTTTTAACTATTTTAATTTACATATGTCTCGGTAAGTTAGTTACCTTTATTAAAAACGTTAATTATCTTTATTAAAAACTCCGTCATCGGCCGAGAGGTTCTGCGATTAAAATCTGGTAGACGGGAAGTGCTGGGTTCGTTGCCAGGTCGCGCTCGGTGACCTAGTCGCTTTGAGTTTTCGGTGTTTTTTTTTTTTTTTTTTCCCAAAACTCGAGTAAATATGGGCTTTGACTCCTAAGAATGACCAAAACGGCGGGCAGACTACCCAGCTCTAGGATCCTCGGGTAGTCAGTCAGCCTTAACTTTCACATCACCACCACCCCCACCACCACCTTATTAAACAGTGGGCGAACAGTTTGGCGTTCAAAGCTGATAGACGGGAAGTGCCTGGTTCGATACCAGGTTGCGCTCGTCAACCTAGCTGCTCAGAGTTTTCCGTGATTTTCGCCGAAACACGCGTAAATACAGACCGGCACCACCTTAGAAAGACCACCACAGAGGGCACACCACCAAGACCCAGACTCCTCGTGTAGTCAATTGGCCTTAACCTTCACACAGTAACACCACCATCTTATTAAGCAGTGGCCGAATGTTTCTGCATCCAAAACTGGTAGATGTGAAGCGCCGAACTTGATACCAGGTCGCGCTCGTCAATTTAGCTGCTCGGAGTTTTCCGTGGTTTTTGCCCAAACTTGAATAAATACGGGATAGTACCCTCAAAAAGACACCCCTCATAGGACACACCACCAGGCCTAAGAACCTCATCCAGTCTATTGGCCTTAACCTTCACACCTCCACCACCACCACCACCACCACCTTATTAACAGTGGCCGAGCGATTCTGCGCTCAGAGCTGGTAGACAGGGAAGTGCCGGGTTTGAATACAGGTTACGTTAGTCGACGAAACCATTCGTATTTTTCTATAGTTACTAGGGAAGCCTTCTGGGGATCTTTTTAAGGTGTACTAATGCGTATTTACGCTACTTTCGGGGAAAACCATAGAAAACTTTGAACGGCTTGGCTAATGAGCGCAACTTGCGATGAACGCGGCACTTCCTGTTTTCCAGCTTTGAGAGCTGAACCTCTCAACCACATAATCGATTAAGAAAATTCATGCTTATGAAAGTTGGGAAGAGGGGAATGGCGATTTTATCAATTTTTAAGTCGCCATGTGGCGGGTGTTGAAAGTGGATTTCTTCAGGTCTAATTCAATCTACGTGATTTAATTGTTTCAAATATTAAATATTTTGATTTATATTATAACTTTGTATCTGTGTATTAATTCTATTAAGATTTTTAAAATCTATAGAGGAGTGGTGTGCTGGTTAAGCTAGATTGCCTACACGAAGGAGGCGTGGGGAGAATATTCTCTGTCGAGATCTTTCTAAGAAACCAAGAACGCCTAGCCTATATCCATGTAAGATTTGGTGAAAACAATTAAAAAATTCCAAACGATTGAAATGACTAATGCGACTTGGGTTCGAACCCGGCATTTCTCGTGTTCCAAAAGATATGTATAATACCATTTTTTTTTAATTGCGATTATAGTAACGAAAAAATCCTGATAATGTACGTTACTGAACGAAATTTTTAAAAATTATATATAGATATAATTAAATTTATTTTTGTTTAATAAATTACAGGAAAATGCTTTTTGATACGGCAGGACTATTTCTTTAAATCTGCGATTTTGCATTATCGCCGATTTTGTGTTTCACCACATATATATGCCAGGATATCTGCCAATATCCAATTTTACCACTTAATTTTCTAAACTATCTTAAAACTGGTATGTTGTGGCCACCACATGACTTTATTCTATATTTTCCTATACAAATTCACTCAGTAAAAATAATTTATTAAAATTATTATTTAAAAAAAATTATTTTCCATGATAATGCAGATGATTTCCATACTATAGAAGTAGTATAACACTAAATATCCAAAAAAAAAGTCAATTTTATTGTCAATATTACAATTTAATTTTTTTTTTTTTTTTTTTTTTTTTTTGTAAAAATGAAAAAAATTGATAACTTTATTTTAAATTATAGCAGATCGATGGTTGAACCATTCGTTTTGCAGGTATTGACGAGTTCTTTTGAAAGACACCCATCCTTTTCTTTCTTTCTTTTTTTAAATGCATTACCAAGTGATCTGCAC
Source organism: Salticus scenicus (assembly GCA_963930645.1). Lineage (NCBI taxonomy): Eukaryota > Metazoa > Arthropoda > Arachnida > Araneae > Salticidae > Salticus > Salticus scenicus. The sequence goes on along the minus strand of OZ005660.1, from coordinate 174,458,197 downwards.
TTTTGAATAATAATAACTTATCATTGAGCTTAAAATCATTAGCAAATTCTATGAAGAAAATAAGTGAGAGAAAGATATAAATGATCTTAAAATAAATGTCGCAAGTTTTATTATTATTATTTCTTTCATTGTCATGGCTTTCAATGTTACAAGAAAAGACATAAATTAAAAAAATCTTTTTAATCTATTTTAAGATAACATATTTTTGATGAAAGAAAGAAAATCTAAACAATTTTGAAAAATATTTGATTTATTATCCAGTTTCACACATTACGAAAAATTCCGATACTGTATGAGCATTTATTAATATAATATATATATTAGAATTTGAAAAAAAATCCTTAAGTCAAATACAGCAAGAATTAAAATAATAATAATCCAAATACAGGAAGAATTAAAATGAAAGAAAGTTGCATATGTTTAAAACCAACACAACAAGAAAAAAAAAAAAAAAAAAAAAAACTTTATTTTAAAATTTTATGGAACACGTATATACGATTTGGCAAAATATTAAAAAAGGGACTTGGAGTTTGATAAATAAACGAAAAGAAAAGATCGTAACATACCAGCAAAAAAGAAAAAAAGGTTGAAAGAGAAAACAATAAAATTGTGTCGATTAAAATATCTTTTAGTAATAATAATAGTTTATTTTGCAGCAAAAGCAGTTTAAAACCGAAAATTCCTGTCAAGGAAAACCGGGAGAAAGTAGACTACAGCGCCCTCAATATTTACAAAAATATCGTCTTCCACTTTCAAAGGCTGGGCACCATTGGACTTTCCCCTCCTATTCTTTCTACTCCGTGTAATACACTTTATTTATAAATTGCAATATTTAGTAAATTGTATTTTTAATTCACACAGTTTCATAGTGCTGCCCTCTACAGTTGAAATACCTTTTCTATAAAATTTTTATAAATAGTATGTTACATATTCTAAATTATAATATAAATCTAGCTATTTTAGCTAAAATCTATTTTGTTCTTTTAGTTTATTTTTTTTATAGTTATATTTAAGGTTTCTCTCATTGTTTCTCGCACACATTTGCTTTTTTTTTTTTTTAAGCGATTTAATCAAATCACTTGCAAAAGTTATCCAGTATATCAAAACACTTTGGTGCTGCCATCTATTGAATTCAGTAAGATTTTCGTAAGTTATTTCATAATCGTATTCCAGAGAATAGAGATTTTAGAAAAGTTATTTTATATTCGATTGTGTGGTAATGGGGGTGTAGGTGTAGGGTTAGGGCCGACTGACTAAATGAGGGTCATGGGCTTCAGAGTGGCCGAGAATTTCTACTCTGGATGTGGTAGACAGGAAATGAAAGGTTCTACCCGAGTTTGCGCTTGACAAATAGCATTTTTGTTTTCCGTCGATTTCTTCGAAACTCACGTGAATATGGGCTAGGACCTTTTAATAGCCCCTCCCTTCCAGGGGTATTCCATCCAGGCCTAATACCCACATGCAGTCAATCAATAAGAAGCCCCTAGCAACAACAATCTAGGCCTGGGTGTAATGTCCTACGTGTGTGTCGGGGGGGGGGTGTTTTTAAGTTTCAATTGTGAGATTGGAAGCTATTTTTATTATTATTATTATTAATTAGTGATCTTTTAATAATAATTATTATTATTTAAAAGTTTCAGGATACATAAGGTCAAAAACAATAGATATGTTTATCTAAAGATTCATTTATATTTCATGCAAGTGTTCTATGTCATAGAATTTCGATAGGTTAGCCGAAGTAATTTTTACAACAGTGTTCAGGCCAAGATTTCACTTTTGTAAAAATTAACTCGTCCAGTTTATTAGACCAGAAAAAATCCTCTCGCTAGATAGCGATTAAACAAAATTAAATGGTGGCATAAAAAATAAAACAACTCGCTATTCTTGTTTCTCTCAAGAACGTTCTAAATTTTGCATTTGGCTGCAATGAACTTAAAACAGAACCTTCTCTGAAATCGGACGATTTTATAAAGATTTTTCAAAACAGTTTGGACGAGAAAATCGTTTACCGTATTTTCCGGCGTATAACGCGCAGGTCATATAAATGAGTTACACACCAAAAAATTTAATTTATAAATAAAGCAATATTTGTAAGCTTGTTAAAAAAAAAAAAAAAAAAAAAAGCCTTTTTACACTAAATTAAAATTTTCAGTGTAAAACTGATTTAACAAACTTGCGTGTTATACACCGGAAAATGCGGTAATTCAATGATCAGCCAGAAAAATTGCAAAAAGTCGACAAGTAAGCAAAACTGATCGATTGGCCACAGGCAAGAAACTAAAAATTTCCATTTTTAAGTCTGCAATCTATCAAAAATCTGTTGTGGAAATGGTTGAAACATTATTCTAATTATTATTAATTACTGTTCAGCAATTATTGGAGCCACCATTCATTTAAAGAAAATAAATAAATAAATAATCATCCAGGGGATTGAGTTGAGGTGATTATGGCTGATTGACTAACACTAGGGTCTTTGTAAGGAGTCCTAGCCGTATTTACGCGAGTTTGGATAAAACTACGGAAAACTTTTAACTGCCAGGTTAACGAGCGCGACCCAGGATCGAACCCGGCACTTCCCACCTATTAACTTCGAGAGCAGAATCTCTTGGAATGTGGGGACCAGAAGATATGAAACGATGAAAATCTCCAACTTTCAGATAAGAGAATTGTACGATGTCGATATCGATCGGTATAACTCAATTGTTAGAAGGAAAGCCTGCACATGAGTCAGATTCATGGTTTTTTTTTTTTTTTTTTCTTTTTTTTTCTCCATGTAATCCTATGGGAACCTATTTTTTCACTGCCTTGTATTTTAAAGGTATCTCACTGAAAAATATATTTTTCGAATTCTGTTTTTAATTCCCCCTAAAAAAATGAATAAATAAAAACATAAAAACATATTGCCTTTTTCTTTAGTAAGCTTATTTAAAAAATAAATAAATAAATAAATTTTAAATATTCCTTTTGGAGATTCAAAATTAGACTATGTAGCAAACTTTCCATAGAATTACATGGGTAGAAAAGATGACACTGACTAATTCGAAGCTTTAAGAAAACTCTCTATCTACGTGTCGTCATTGGTAGCTAAAGCCTATGCAATTATATGGAGAAATTTCTTTCTTTTTTTTTTTTTTTTTTTTTTTACACATTCATTTAAAAAAAAAAAAAAAAAGAAAGAAAGGAAAAGAAAGAACGAAAGAAAGAAACCTGTTAAATTTGTTCTTGTGATATTTTTATCTACGCGAAAACAAATTTTTAAAAAATACATTAGGTAGTGAGTAATGAAAAATTTTTTCCATGGAATAACATGAGATTTGGCTTTCGGTGACGGGAAGTTCTAAAAAATAGAAAGGACTTTTCATCAAAGTACAAGGCTCAAATTCTGGTTTAGTTGGGTTGCGTGGCTTTAGACTGATTGACTACTTTAGAGTCTTAGGCCTATAGGTTAGGAATTGCTCTCCTTGGGGGGTCTTTCTAAAGAGTCATAGCCAGTATTCACGCGAATTTCGGAGAAAACCACGGAAAACTTCGAACGGCTAGGTTGACGAGCGTGACCTGGGATCAAACCCGACACTTCCCATCAAACCGTTTTGAGCGCAGAACAGCTTGGCCACTGATGGGACACTCAAAATTCTGGTTTAGTCACTTTTCGCTCTCTTAGAAATTAATTCGGCCAATCCATCAAAAAATATTCTGTGCAAATGATAAAGAGTTAATATATCAATTATTGTCTGACCTACCAGTGGCTTAGAAGTTCTCCTCTCAAAGCTGGAAAACGGGATTGCAGGATTCGATCCCAGGTAACACTCGTCAACCTAACCGTTTACTGGGTTGGTTGGTTGGCTACTCTAGGGTCCTAGGCCTATAGGCGGGATGCCTTCCGTGTGGATATTTCTAAGAGGTCCTATCCCACTTTTATTCGACTTTCGGAGAAAACCACGGAAAACTACGAACGACTAGGCCGATGTGAGCGACCTGGGATCGAACTCGGCATTTCCCATCTACCAGCTTTAAGCACAAAACTGCTCGGCCGCCCCTAAACGTTTGAAATTATCCGTTGTTTTTCTATAAATTTCGCGTGAATACAGACTAGGACCCCTTAAAATGAAACTTACGGATAAGTATTCCAGCCAAGGCTTGGACTTACATCATCTTTAACCCCTACACTAACATCGATATTAACCGGCCTAATTCAGTATTGCTGTTGTGTTGTAGGTGCTAAGGCAGATTAACTTCACATGGGCAGATTAACTACTGCCTGAAGAGAAGCCTTTTGGGGTGTATCTTTCTAAGTAGTCCCTGCTTGCGAGTTTCAGAGAAAAGCACGGAAAGCTGCGAACGAATTGTCAGACCAGCATGACCTAGATTCAAACCCTACACCTCCCGTCTACCAGTTTCGACAGCAGAACATTCTCGCTACTGATGGGAAAATAACTCAGTTGATAGATTGTTAGTACTCAAAAGTACCAGATTTAAATCCTGGCCTGACCTACTGAGTTATTGCTCTTGTAAAAATTAATTCGTCCGGTCCGTCAAAAATTATTGTGGTCGAAATTATTATCCTATTTATTATTGAAATTATTAATTAATTGTTGTTTCCCGTTATCGAAAATATTTGTAAATCAATGAATGATTGACCATAAAAATATGCATGCTAAACCCTAGAACAAAATGCTAAGCCAAAGTAAAAGCTTTCATAATTATATAAATTAAATTCAAACAAATTAAATAAATTAAATGGGGAAAACAAAAATGCAGGTTCCACCGAGATTTGAACTCGGATCGCTGGATTCAAAGTCCAGAGTGCTAACCATTACACCATGGAACCTTCTTCCCATGCCGGGAATCGAACCCGGGCCGCCTGGGTGAAAGCCAGGAATCCTAACCACTAGACCACATGGGAGTTGATGACAAACGCTTATAAAATATCCAGTTTTGTACTTTTGTATAATCAATTGGGTTATATTTATTTTTATAATAAAAATGTAGCGTTTATGATTTTTCTACAATTATCTAAAATAATATAATATAACTAAATGACTACTAACAGTCATGACTGACAGAATTATTTTCCCATTTTATGACATCTCAATAGAAGAGAAACGATTAATTTTAACTCTTAGAAAATTTTGATTTGTTATACAATTTAACAGAAATTTATTTCGTTTGCTAAAGAGGAAAAAAAACTTTCGACTTTAATTCTATCAAGACTCCCTTTGATCATTATGAGGAAGGAATACGCCATGTTATAATCACAAGTTTCGCAAATCTCCAATCTCCTTGTTCTGTGCTGCTATCTAGTGAGTAAAATATTAACAAATATTTATTGCCACTGAATTCTAAAAAATAGAAAAGAATATTTAAATCATCCAATGTAAAAATTATTTTTATTTTCTACGATTTAAAGGTCATTGCTGCCCTTTTGCTGGAACCTAAGATTTTAAATGCAGACCACTTTAAACTAGTCTGACCATATATCCTCGAATCTCGAGGACAGTCCACAGTCCTCGAAAACTACCTTCGTCCCCAAAAAATTACAACACATTTGGGGACGCCGGTTATAAAGTTATTAATGTTTTATTATAATAATGTTATATGTATAACAAATGCGCTGAAATAAGTTCTTTTAGGTGATTTCTACATAAAAATTACTAAAAAATTTACAATTTAAGGTGATTTAATAATTTAATTATTTATTTATTTATTGTCCTCGAAATTCGAGGACACCGCCATCTTTGTCCCCAAATTCAATGAAAAAAATATGGTCACTCTACTTTAAACATCCAGGGCCTGAATAATGTACTACCATGCGATACATATATAATAATTATCAATCTATGTAACACGACTGGCGCGGTTGATTGATTGGCTGTGTGGGTTAAGGCCGATTGACAGATGGCATGCCCTTCACGGGGGTCTTTCTAAGGAATCCAAACCTATATTTACTCGAGTTTCTGAGAAAACAACGCCGACTGGCGCATAGTCCAGGAGTTCTTGAATTGGAGCGCCTTATATTTCATTCGCGATTCAATAAATTTTAATTAAAAAATAAATAAAAATACTTTTTGAAATAACTTTATGAAAACTTTACTTCTGAAAGCAAAATGAAAAGTTTTAAAAAGGTAATATTTTACTTAAATATGCCTTTTTTGGAAACAATGGGAAATTTTAAAGTTTTTAGTGCGATAGGACTATTTATTTCACACAGCGAGAATGTGTTGTCGCCGTTTATTGAATTACACTTTGAATTTTATATTTCTTTGTATTTCGAAAAAATAAATGAAAGTGCAAACTTTATATGTATATGATTAAGTAAAAATTTAGAAAAATCATGCTAAAGAAACGGAACAGCTTCAGTATATAACGATATATATTATCATTATGTATTATTATTATTTATATATGTTAAAAAATGTATATAATATATATTTTGGGCATTTTTGTCCAATTATTTCTGTGGTTATTTGTTTGTTTTCTCTGTCATTGAGTTTAATGTTCCTTTTTTTATTATCGTCCATGCCGGCGTGAGTGATTTAAGTTGTTTTTGTCTCTTGGTGGTTCTTAATCTAAATCGCAACAGTTTTGCGTCATTCCTCTATGTTAAAGTCAGTTCTATATTTTTGTGTGTTGGTATTGTTTTGTATCTATTGATTGCTAAATTTTAGGATAGAATTTTATTGCGATATCTATCATTTATATATTTTTTTTTACAAGAAAAGTTAACTTTGCAGGTATTTATTAAGATTTTAGAAGAATATGACGCCATTAGTTAAATAATTTAGGAATTTATTTGAAAATATTTATAATTAACATTCAGCGGTGGCGCCAGCTAGGGGGCCGGGGGCCCCCCGTCGAGGAGTCTGTGACACCCCCCCCCCACCCCCATCATGGCATACTCCTAAAATCTCTCGGGGGAACAAATACAAAATTTTCAGTTTTTCTACTTATAGCAGCATTTTTCTTTGCTTTTACAAATTTGGAGCATTCAGTTTTTCCATTCTATATTCAATAGAAGAAAGTATTGGATTCGTAAAAATTTTCAGCTTCCAGTTTTCTATGGATATTCACGTTTTGAGAGATCCACAATACGTTTTGGTCAGTTTTTGATAAATACTCATATAATAAATTCTCTTTATATAGTGTTCCCCGTCGGGGAATTTCTGGTGCCACTACTGTTAACATTTTAAAAATTACTGAAAAAAGTCAGTTTCTAAAATAATGATGACAATTTCTAATAAATTTAAAAAAAAAAAAAGGGGGGGGAAAGGCTTAAATTTAAAAAAAGAAATGGAAATTTCTGAAAGTAAGCAAACTTTGTGACAAAAATCTGATTATTCAAAATTTATTAAAATTATAAAAAGTATATATCGAAAGATTCTTTTACTCATGAGCCAAAACAAATAAATAAATATCTTTCTTTTTATGTCGAAAAAAAAAATGAACGTGCAAATATATATATATATTTATTTATTTAAATAATTTTAAAAAAAAAATTGACAAAAATCTTTCTAAAGAAATGGAACAGCTTCAGTATAGAACTCCTTGGCGAAATTTGATATTTTGCGCCAAAGTAGCTCGGACGGATTTTCGGATGTTGTTGGTTGGAGGCCACGCACCCTCCTGTATCTAAAAATGCAAGCTAACGGAGTGAGAGTCCTGAATTTCAATTTCATTGCAATGGGAAGGGGGGGGACACAAAAAAAGGAGCAAAAACATGAAAACGGAATTTTGGAGTTTATGGGAAAAGGAAGCACAATACATAAAAATACGAAGAGAGATACCATTACAGTACTATTAGAAAGATTAGGGATAGCAATTTTCAGAGAGCAAAAATTTTATACTTTTATTAGTGAAAAGTTATTGTTGAAAAGTGAGGCCTTGGTCAAGAATAACTCCAAGGTATTTACAGTGATTTGAACATGTGAAGGGGGGGGGGGGAGAGCACCGAGGTAAATTTGGTATTTATCTCTATTAGCAGGTGTCATTGCATTTCTTCCACGTAAGAAAAGAATAGCTTCAGTTTTAGTTGTATTAAATGCTATTCTCCATTTGTAGAACCAATTAACCAGAATTTTGATGTAATGGCAAATAGGCAAGATAGCAAAACGATTGTTGATGCTTGAAGCAAAAAAAAACAGATATCGTCTGCGAAAATAGCCAAAGAGGTATTGGGATGGATGGTTGGGTTTTACGTCGCACTAGTGCTGCGCAGATGGGCAGTTGGCGACGGTCTGGGACACACCCCTACAGATGGTCCGGAGACATGCCATCACAATTTTGATCCTCCACGGAAGGGATGGCTCTCCCGCTTCGGTGACCCCCCAGAGGTATAATTTTTGATGGGAATATGGATGACAATGCGGCCACGACAGATTTTACGTGCACCAGCCACCATTATTGTACACGACGGTCTTTGGCCGGTGCTCTACCGACTGGGCTAAAAGAGGTATTGAGCTAACGGGCATATCATTAATATAAAGGTTAAAAAGTTTAGGGCTAATTTTGGAGCCTTGTTGATTCGATTTATTAATTATTTCATTAATTTTTGACCTGTGGGTAAAACCACGGGTCTACCCATACAATATTTTTCTTCGAAGAGTTTTTTTTTTTTTTTTTTACGTTGCTTTTTTATGAATATAACCTTTTGAATGCAAAGATCGGATGACATTCTCATCCTTCATACCAGCTTAAAGCAACATGACTCATAACATAGGTTTAATTCATTAAGAAGAAATGCATAAATATTAATACTTGACGTTTAAAACATTATATGAGAAATTATTTGCCTTCCATCTTATATTTGCTTCTTTATTCTATTTATATAGCTGTCTTACAAGTTTTTCTACCATTAATTTCTTTTCTATGAAAGTTTTAATGTTCATTGATTTACGTACAATTTAAGTTATAATTTAACTAACTTAAAATTGTAATTTAAGTAACTCAATAATAATTACTCTGTGAATTTTATCGTTAATGAAAATGCTCAGATGTTAATTTTTTATCGGTTAATCGTTGTTTGCAGTGCTTTTATTTTTAATTTCATTAATTTGTTGGCATCATCCTATTCGCCAGTTTGTGTAAAAGTTTTACATGTGGCTACTCTGCTTTTTTTCTAGTTTTCTCTCTATCTCTGGATTCCTTGATGATTTGATTTAATAAATTATTTAATTTCTCATTCAAAATGGTTTTGCTGCCTCGATCGGGGCTGAAACAATATAAATTGCTATGATTAGCTATATTGTTTTACGAAATCGATGCAGTTATCACTGCTTTATGAAGTACATGCCCCTGAAGAGTTTATACTTATCCAATTATTACTTCTGTGGTCCTTTATTTACTTTCTCCGTCATTAAGTTTAATGGTCCTTTTTTTATTATTATCATTCATGTCGGCGTAAGTAATTTAAATTGCTTTTGTCTCTTATTGGTTCTTATCTGTATCGCAACATTTTTATGTCAGTCTTACCTATATGTTACAATCAGTTGTATTTTTGTTGTGTTAGTATTGTTTTGTATCTATTAATTGCTAAATTTTAAGGTTAAATTTTATTACGATAACTATCGTATATATATATATATATATATATATATATATATAATATATATATATATATATGAATTTCGCATAAATATACCTCCTTATTAGACTTAGTGTTATGGTCCTAAATGTTCACTTTAGTGTAAGTACGTAATTTTAAATGGATTTATCTATTAACTGGGACTGTAAATAAATCATAAGTATGTGGTAACATTTGAATTGAATTACAATCACTTTTACATGTGTGTTGTTGGTATTATCATTTATCTATTAATTGCTAAATTTTATAACAGTATTAATTTCTTCAATTTATATACAGTAACTCAGTAACCGCCGCTTAATAAAATCACTGGTTAATAAAATCTGCCGCTAAATCTGATCAAATTGCCAGGACTGGAATCAAATCAATGCTAACCAATTTTAAAACTGCCGCTTAATAAAATCAGCATCGCCGGTTAATAAACTCAAAAGAATTTCTTCAGCAGCAAAAGTATCATTTATGCACGCTGAGCAAATTCTTATTTACACTGTGAATTTTAATTTTTTAAATAAAAAAGAAATTAGACACAGATATCCCTCCGTTATCTGATCTCTCTTTGTCGAAAATTTTACATTTACAATATTACATTTTACATTTGCAGCAATTAAACACATCCCTTGTCTTAGGAATAATTTCAAGGAATGTAGTATTTTTCAAAGCGTAGTAATAAGTGACAAATTTGATTTAATTCGCCAGGGATTTTTGTATTTAATTTTTAATTATTAAAAGACAATTTCTAAATATTATACTGAATAACTAAGAAACAAGAAGTTTAAACGGAAAAAAATTAAATTTTAAAGAAAGGCGTGAACTTTTAGCAAAGTAATGACGATTTTACTCAAAGGAAAGCGCATTGGAGCTTGGGATGTGTTTAATTCTCTTATTTTGAAGGAACAGTTAAATAATTATCTGTTAAAAATTAATTAATACTGTTTATTAATTCCATTATTTGGTATTCTTTGAAATTTCATTTCAAATTCAGGGAAGTAACAGCTTTTCTTCGACTGCAGGAATTTTCGCCGGATATAAAAATCAGCCGCTTAATAAAATCACTTTTGCTCAGAACGAATGTGATTTTAATAAGCAGCGGGTACTGTATATACTGTGAATATTTAAAACAGTGGATTTTTTAAAAATAAGTGTAATACACAAGAAAATTTGTTATATTATACACTGAAGTTTTGTTTATAATTAGACTAGTTATTTTTAATGTAATTTTAATTCTTCACTAGTTTTACCATGATTGTATACTTGTAATATTTATGTAATAATTAAATTATCTGAAAGATATGTTCAATAATAAAACTGTATTTCATGAAATAGAATTTTAATTCAGTTTCTTATGTAATGTAAATTGGATAATCCTTTTTCGCGGGTCGCAGGTCAGGTTACGGGTCAGAAACTGTGAATTCAGGTCGCGTTGAGGGTCAAAAATCTTCCTGTGGTTCGGGTGCCGGTCAAGTTTACTTAACCCATGCAGGACTCTGGCCGGCTTGGAGAGAGTAGCCGAGAACGCCTTTGCTTGTTTCAATGGTCAAAAATGAAAATTTATTTAATTTTGAAGTAGCTGGAGGGATCTCCCATGTAGCCTTCCCTTAAATACCCCTTTGGATGCTTTTTTTGTAATCTAACTAAAAAAATATTTAAATTCTTCTGCCACCATTTTTTTTTCTCTAATTTATATTGAGAAAAAATATCAATGTTGGGTTTTACGTCGCACTAGTGCTGCGCAGATGGGCAATTGGCGACGGTCTGGGACACACCCCTAGAGGTGTTCCGGAGACATGCCATCACAATTTTGATCCTCCATGGAAGGGATGGCTCTCCCACTTCTGTGACCCCCAAGAGGTATAATTTTTGATGGGAACATGGAGGACATTGCGGCCACGACAGATTTTACGTGCACCAGCCACCATTAGTGTACACGACGGTCTTGAACCGGTTCGAGTACCGATCCCGCAATCTTCCAATTACGAGGCCGGCGCTCTACCGACTGGGCTACCGCGGCCCGAAAAAATGTCATACTGACTGACAAGTTCAAAATTTAAAAAGTTTTATCACCATATATCAAAAAAAAGTTACTGTCGTTGGCGTCATCCCCCCCCCTTGTATGCAAATCGCATCGCCCCGCTAACGGCAGTGTCCCACTCGTCATACTAGGTATCAATATGTGCCGAATACTCCAAGGCAGACATTTCAGTTGGTCAGAAATTTCTAGCGCCTTAATTTACGAATTTATTAAAAACATCGGGTTAGTAAAGGTACTCTATGTGCATGCAAATAGTTTCTCCAAATCTTTGTTCTTTCAGTCTTATGACATTGCATTTATCAGAGAATACAAAATGTCATCCATAGTGGGGGGGGGGAGTCAATGTTGTTATTGGTGACAAACAAATTTGTCGTCTACAAATTAATTTAAAAAGAACGTTATCTTAGCTATTTTCAATGAAAAAATGATTTTAAGATTGTAATTTATTGTTTGGATAATAGAAAAAAATAGTTACTAGATTTTTTTTTTTTTTTTTTTTTTTTTTTTTAACAGGAAACATACCAAACAATTCATCGCCAAATAGTGACAAAAATTTAAAGTCGCCAAGGGGGTTATATACTAAAACTGTAACACAAAATGGTCTAAATATTATGAATTTCTTTCTATTCTGAAAAAAGTTACTGATTTTTAGCATAGTGTTTCATTAAAAAAAAAAAAAAAAAAAAATGGTATTAAATATTATATATTTTAATTTGACACTGAATAATGGGATTTCTATAACAATTTTATGCACTATTAATATTCCTATTTCATGAAAGGCAAAGCAGTGAATAGGCGGTCAGAGCCTCGCAGTGAAGCGAGTCGGGGGAAGGCGAAGCCTCACTCGGGGATTAGTGAGCGGAGCGAGCAGAGGGCAGAGCCCCCTAGTTTATTTAAAAATTAATGAAAGAATTAACAATAGAAATTATACTGGTTTATAGATACATTTTAGTAAAAAATAATGATTACAAAATATTAGAAAATAATGATTATAAATTTTTTTAAAAGTGTAAGATTACTCACATTTAGCTCAAATTATTCAGAAATTTATCCGTAGTCGATTTACAACAATTTCGACTGTAACTGCTGAAGGAAAAATATGTTCAGAATATTATCGCGATATCTATCGGTGCTGCGAGATTTTCAGGAAAACTGAATGATTGCCTGCAATTGGTTGCCATTCTGAAAAATAAATCTATGTGCTTGATTATTTATTAATTGCCTTTATTTTACAGAAGTCGTATACTTTGTCATGTGAAATGCAAACAATTTTCCTCTTACAGAACTTCTACATTTTTTGTTACTGAGAATAATACATGCCAGTGTACACGTATTTTAAAAAGTCGTTACTGCAGCACGCCTTATACATTCTCAGGAAATTAATGTAGATTAATGAGGAATTTGACTCTATTGCTATTAAACAATAAATAATTATATTTAATATTAACCCAAAATTTTCTTTTATATCATTATAATGTATTACTTTAGCGCAGTCATATTATTGCCAGTATTTTAAGTATTATATATAAATTTGGTCTATTCTAAGTGATTCTGGCGAGAGATCAGGGGTTCAGATAATTTCCGTTTTATATCTCTAGGACTGATATTTAAGTAGTTAGTCTGTAAAATCCCTGGAATATTGATAGTGTTCTTTCAGAGCGTACAGTACCTAACCTTGCCGACGAAATTTGTTTATAGAATTACTATGTAATGTTTTTCTTTTGCATATTTTTTTCATTTGATACCCTTAATCCAAACCCGACCCACAAAAATCTAATTTCAAAACAATCTGAATCTGTAAAATTTAGAGTCAAGTGACCCCAGTTGGTCGAACTCTAGTTAACCTTGTAATATAAATGTTATTTGTCAATTTAGATAACAATTGAATTTAACAACATAGTTTTATGCTGTAAGTTTCAGATAGCTGTAAATTAAAAAAATAAAATAACTTCTTACCAATTAGAATTAGGGTAAGGTAAGTGCCTCTTCTTGCTCCAGTGTTGGGCATAATTGATTAAAAAGTAATTGAATTACAATTGAATTACTATTAAATTACAATTATTTTACTGTCAGTCGATTAACAAGTAATTTATTACAAATAAATTGAATTACTTATTCAATTTATTTGTAACCGATTACTTGTTAATCGGTTGACAGTAAAATAATTATAATTTAATTGTAATTCAATTACTTTTTAATCAATTATGCCCAACACTGTTGCCCAAATGTGCCGACTCCTATAATATCCATGTAAGAAATGAAGGAAACTAGTCTAAGAATTTTTTCTTAAGAATTTTATTAAACACTATTATTTACATATTCTAAAATGTAACAGAGAAATTTTAAATAACAGCTATTTATCCAGATGTGCTCATCTTAAAAATTAGCTTCTTTGTTACTTTTTTGCTGCCATTGTTCCTACATTACATTGTTCATTCAACTACCATTTTTTTTTTTTTTTTTTTTCCACACATTGTTTAGTTACACATTTTTTCTACTTCTAAGTTCAAAAATCCGAATTCCTATGCTACTTTCAATTACCACTGTTTCTAGAGTGCATTGTCTAGTTACATGGTTTCTACTTATTATTACAACTTCTAAGTTTAAAAATCCGAATTCCTGGTTTACTCTCAGTTACCATGACAACACAAATTTTATTTCTTATTTCCATGTAGCATAACATAAAGAGACAGAGGCCATTAAAGTTACGAAAATATCAACGAATGCAAAGGGATAATATTTCAAAGTATGTTGAATTAAATAAAAAGGAAATTTTTATAGCTTTTAAAAAGTACTCTTTAAATATAAGTGTTAAAGTGTTCTTCTTTTTTTTTTTTTTTTTTTTTTTCTTTTAATAGCTTTTTCTAAAAGCAAGTAATTACAATAAAAGAGTAAATAGAAATTTCTATCAATATATTTTTCTTTTACGTGCTGAATTTTATATAAAGTGATTTATATTAAGATAATGAGTTTATATTCAACATTTAATTTCAGATGAAAAACTAAGTTTATCGGCCACATTTTAGTCAAAATGCAAGCACATTTTTTTCTGGCTACAGCCTTGATTTTTCAGAAAATTTAACCAATAGTTATTGAGATATAACCATGTGGAAAAGGACAGAATGTAAGTAATAGCAGCACCACCCACCTGTCGACCAGTTTATATCTAAACACAAAGTTCCTCAAATTCTTGAGAAAATTATACTTAACAGAAGTTGAGATAAAGACTTATGAATGAAGAAAATCGCAATATAGCAACATACTTTCTGAACGATTTGCACCAAAAACTCATGTGTACCAATTTAAATCAAGGTGCAATTAAATACGTTTTTTTTTTTTTTTTTAAACAAAATTCTGTAGCTTGGTTTTTGATTCAAAGTAGCCGCAACAGTTAAGCGAAAATATTCTTTTTTATTGACTGTAATTACTGGAAGTACTTTACTATAATATTTTACCATGTAACAGAAAAACAGCTCAGGAACTGAAATGAATTCTTCATACACATACGGTAAATAAAGTATGTTTTAAGTTAAATATTCATCGCTTGTCTTTTTGCATATATTACACATTTTTAAGGCTTTCTGAATAACGAAGTCAAGTTTTGAACGATTTATCTTTGTCTCTTATCAGAGAACTTTAAAATCAAATAATTTCAGGCATTTTAAATGTTGTATTTTGAAGTTAAAATAAGTCTTACTTGAAAAAGTTTGATCATGATAAATAAGGTTCAAATAATTTGAAATGAACATTCAAATTTAATACTATCAAATTTGAATTCGATATAAATGTAAAGTGTGATAATGTAATAATGAAAGAGTGGGTTGAGGGGGAGGGGTAGTAGCCCCTCACGTAGAATTATTTGTCAAATAAAGTTGTTACGAAGCCTAATTTGAATTATTTTAAACATAGGTATACACAGAGCCTGACTAAGGCAGGGGCATACGGGGCAGTTGCCCTGGGCCCCCACATCAGAGTGGCCCCCCAAATTGAATAGAAAGTTTATTTTACGTTTCCTTCTTTGATGAACTTTTTTAAAACAAAATATTAGTACAGTGTAAAATCCGGCTTAATTGAACCATCGTAATTGCGAAAATTTAGCTGAATTCCGCCCTAATATCAGCAAGGATATGAATTTTTCGCAGCTAGATGACAAAGTTAACAATCAGAAATAAAATTGACAGAACGATATTTCGTCTGACCATTGGAGAGGGGGGGAGGGACTTCATATCTATTTTAGCTTCTAGTCAATTTTCTTGTTATATATCTATAATGAGGTGAAAAATTTAAATACCTCTATAAAGTTCGGTTCTTCACTGTTGAAGCAGACTAGTGAAGCAGAGTGATCCCCCCAAAGAAGTTTTTGTCCAAGTAGTGAAGCAGAGGGGGGCCCCAAAGAAGTTTTTGCCCCGGGCCCCAATTAGGCTAAGTCGGGCCCTGGGTATACATAACTGTTCTCATCATCTTAGCCCTTAATCTCTAATCTATATTTATAGCATTAAATTTCAAGGTAAGAGAAAGTCGTGAGAAAGCCACACCAGATTATTTTTTCTTTCTTTAAGTGGATCGACAGATTTGAAGCTTCGACGTCCTCCTATATATATTATTACTGAGCAGCTATTTTTTATCTATTCTACGTTCCATATATAAGGCTAACTCGCTTAATAATGAGATATATCTCTATGTGAGGGCCATTCTCGTTGAATATTTTCTTCAATTGCTCAATATCTGACAGAAAATACACTATCCACTACACTACAGGAATTCACTAACGAAAATACATATACACTGATGGAAAAAAAAATCCCAACACCAGGAAGGAGCTGTGCTAGATAAACGAAATTTGGTAGGCGTGTTTATACATCTGAAAGATGACGTCGATTCAAATTTCGAGCTACGCGCATAAGTGTGGCGCTAGTAGCAACACTATGAACATGCAAATGAGGTTTGCTTTAAATAAGCGCTGTAAGGTTCGTGATCGTTATTTACAGTTCAGATTTGACGTTGCGGGTTAATGTTAGTCAAGGATGCCTCTGAGAAGACGAAGAAGCCATTATCAACAGCTCACTGAGTTTGAACGAGGTCGTGTAGTAGGGCTACGAGAAGGTGGGCTTTCTTTCCGCGATATTGCAGAAAGACTTGGCAGGAATGTATCCACTGTGCATGAGTGTTGGCAGCAGTGGTCAAGGGAAGGTACTGCCTCAAGAAGACCGGGTTCCGGGCGGCCACGTGGCACTACTGAGAGGGAAGACCGCCGTGTTCGGTGTATCGTACTGTGGCTAATCGTACTGTGGCTAATCGTACTGCGTCTGCAGCTGAAATTCGAGCTGCAGTTGGCACCACAGTGACACAACGAAGTGTTACAAATCGGTTACTTCAAGGACAGCTCCGAGCCAGACGCCCTGTAGCGTGCATTCCACTGACTCCAAACCACTGCCGTTTGCGACGTGAGTGGTGTCAAGCTAGAGCTCATTGGAGGACGGAGTGGAGATCTGTTGTGTTTTCTGATGAAAGCCGGTTCTGCCTTGGTCGCAGTGATAGCCGTGTGTTGGTTAGAAGGAGGCAAGGTGAACGCCTGCTAGCGACCTGTCTGCGGCCTAGACACACAGGGCCTACTCCTGGAGTTATGGTTTGGGGAGCAATTTCGTATGACAGCAGGAGCACTCTCATGGTTATCCCACGCACCCTGACTGCAAATTTGTACGTCAGTCTAATGATACAACCTGTTGTGCTGTCATTCATGAACAGCATTCAAGGGGGTGTTTTCCAACAGGATAACGCTCGCCCTCATACCCCTGTTGTAACCCAACATGCTCTACAGAGTGTCGACATGTTGCCTTGGCCTGCTAGATCACCAGATCTTTCTCCAATCGAGCACGTATGGGACATCATTGGACGACAACTTCAGCGTCATCCACAACCAGCATTAACCGTCCCTGCATTGACCGCCCAAGTGCAACAGGCATGGAACTCCATCCCACAAACTGATATCCGACACCTGTACGACACAATGCATGCACGTTTGCATGCTTGCATTCAAAATTCTGGCGGTTACACCGGTTACTAATGTACCAACATTTCACATTTGAAATGGCTATTCTCGCCAATGGCTCTACCTGTGAATCTTGAAACTTTAATCAATTAAATATGTTACCTAGACAAATGTATTGCTGAAATTTCATTACTGTACAATAATTTTTTCTTGGTGTTGGGATTTTTTTTTCCATCAGTGTACATGAATGTGCAGTAGTTACCAAACACAATACATATTCTTTTGTAAATCATTCTACCCCACTATGAATACACTTACCAAAAATATACATGCATTACATGGATGTGCAGTAGTTAGCATGCATAATTCATAAAAGATAAAATCATAGGGATTATTTTATAAAACACATTAACCACTTTACGTGCCGATTCCGACGTGCCAATTCCGGGCATAGTCAAAGTCCCTCTTTGTAAGGGATTAAAGTGTCGAAAAATTCCCATTTGCGCGACCAGAAATTGCAGGACCAGGCGTGCAGGTAATTTCGTCCTTTTTGACTTGATAATCTGAGAACGTCCGTAACACTGTTCCGCGGCAATCCCTACCACGGACGTAAAAACAAAAAGAAAAAAATCACTGGACACCCCTATCATTACGTGCATAAATCTGAGAGCGCCCGTAACTCGATTCCGCGACAATCACTACCACACACGTAAAAACCAAAAAAAAAACACCACTGGACACCCCTACTTTGCTGTGCATGAATCTGAGAGCGCAGGTAACTCGGTTCTGCGGCAATCCCCACCACGTACGTAAAAACCAAAAAAGCATCACTGGACACCCCTACCCCGCTATGCATGAATCTGAGAGCGCACGTAACTCAGTTCTGCGGCAATTACTACCACGTACGTAAAAACAAAAAAAAACATCATTGGACACCCCTACCTCGCTGTGCATGAATCTGAAAACGCTGGTTTTCGCAACAATCAGTATTACGCACGTATATACGCTTCGCGCACATTAAAAAAAAAAAAAAAAAAAAAAAAATTATGGACACCTCTACCTCGCTGTGTATGAATCTGAGAACGCATGTAACTCGTACTATTCTTGTATTTTTACTTTATTCGCGCAAATGGCAATTTTTCAAATTACTCAAAACTAGCAAATTTATCGCCAAAATTCAACTTGGCTACATTTACGGTCAATAGACTTTAGGGAGTGGGCCAAGTATAAAATAATAATTTTAAGACAAATTCCTTCAACACATTAATCCTTTACAAAGAGGGACTTTGACAATGTCCGGAATTGGCACGTCGGAATCGGCACGCCATCCTAAGAATACCCTAATGAAAAGAAATACACGTACATGAATGTGCAGTAGCTACCATGCATAATATGTATCGAAATTCTTTTGTAAAGCACACTATGATTCTACGAACACACTACCGAAAATACACATACATAGATATACAGTAGTTATCATGCGTAATACCTAAAGTATTGGAATTATTTTGTAAACCACACTACGACTCTAACGAACACACTACCGAACATATATATGCATAGATATGCAGTAGTTACAATGCATAATACCTAAAGCATCGGAATTCTTTTGTAAAGCGCGCTGCCGCCCACACTATGAACACACAAATATGGATGTGCAGTATGATAATACATAAAGCCTCGACATTCTTTTATTTTATTTTATTTATTTATTTATTTATTTTTTTGTTAAAAATGGGGGGGGGGGACATAAATTTGTTTTTAATTATCACAAATAGAAAGTAAACCTTCCCAGATATAAATAAAGTAAAAAAATCAAATCTGAATATTTTTAAAGTGGTTACTTTTTCAAAAATTTATACAACTGTCTGTGTCCATTCATGCAGGCTTTTCTCTTATTTACATGCAAAATGTCATATACAAAATTGTAAACTAAAAAAGCCTTTAGTAGTAAGAGATGTAGAAAAAATATCATAAAGATAATTTTTGTGAATTATTATATTGTGCTTGTTATTATATTAATATATTGTGTAATTATTTTTACAAAACTATATTGAGCTTAGCTTCCTTTTTCCTTCAAATATGCTAATCGGATCTATTCATAGAGACACCATAACTTTTTGTATTCTAAATAGAGAGGTTTCAGTGCCGTTTCTACAATAAAATATATAATTTCAGGCAACATTACGCATGAAAATTACATTTTCAGTGCAACTTTAATCGATTTCTTTTGAATGACATCTCGTGCATCTTTATTACTTTGCATGTGGAGTTTTTCTTATAATAGCGTTTGTTAAGAAATATTAACGATTTTCCTGTCCTGATAAGTAGAAGTCATCTTTTCCTCTAGCTATTACATACTGAGTGTGCTAATCGCGTTAGGCGTGGTAATTGACTGTTTTCATTATTACTTTCTTCTATATTCAATAGAAGAAAGTATTGGATTCGAAAAAAATTTCGACCTCGGGTTTTTGATGGATTTACATATTCTGAGAGCTGTAGAACACGATTTGACCATTTTTAGAAAATGTCTGTCTGTCTGTCTGTGTGTGTGTGTGTGTGTGTGTGTGTGTGTGTGTGTGTGTGTGTGTGTGTGTGTGTGTGTGTGTGTGTGTGACAAAATTTTGTGGCAACTGTATCTCAGGAACTACTGCACAGAATTTCATACAAATTGGTATGTAGTTGCACCTTGACATAAATTAGTGCCTATCAGCTTTTGGTAAAAAATATTTTACAGGTTGCGTTGTCATCCCGCTTTTTCTAAATTTTTAACATGGTGATATAGGACAAAATTTTGTATAAATGTGCATAAAGAGAATTATTTTTTAGTAATCATTATGAAATTGACAAGAATTATTTATAATAGAGATAGTCAACCGGGAAAAATTTTTTGTATGTGTAGGAGCCTCGCCACCCCCACCCCCTGGGGGGGAAGCCCCCCTCGAGGGGAGCAAATTTTCAATATGGGTATCTTTCGAAAGGTCTCGTCAATACCTTTAAAACGAATGGTTGAACTATAAATCTGTGATAATTTAAAACAAAATTATCGATTTTTTTTACTTTTAACGAAAAAAAACTTTGAAAAAAAAATCGTATTTTTTTATTTTTTATTTATTTATTTATTTATTTATTTATTTTTATTTTTTATTTTTGTTGTTGTTGTTGTTGTTGTTGTTGTTACTGAGTGAATTTGTATAGGAAAATATAGAAGAAAGTCTTGTAGTGGCCACAACATACTAGTTAGAAAATTGTATATAGCTTGATTCCCGTGAAATTGACATTAAAGTTACTTAGTTCATCTATCTGTTCAAAATAACTTACGAATTACTGAATTAATTTCCAACGGAAATTACACAGATGTGTTACCTTAAAATCTTAAAAGTATCTTCAATGAATTCGTTGGTTGATCAGTTTAATCCGCCATCATTTTTCAAAATGACAGCCATTTTTAAATTTTAAACTCGTACAGAAAACGTATTCATGAAAATATCCTTAAGCTTTAAATGAGATTATTTTAATAATTAATAATATATTGCCCGTTTCTTAATATTAAATCTAGAACGTGCTTCAAAAAGATATTGTCATTTTCCCGAACACACATCGAAAATTAAATATTTAAGGAAATTTTCTCGGATATGGGAATGTTTTAGGGCAGGCCGGCCAACTCAAAACACTTGGTGGGCCGCACTGGAAATCTCTTTTATTCCAGCGGGCTGCACCTATGTACATTAGAGATGAGACGGGCTCGATCGGGCTCAAATCTTACGCAAGTCTTCGGGCTTCGGATTCAAGCTAAAAGTTTCGTTTATTTTATTCTTCACTAACTGGAAAATGTAAAAAAAAGAAAAAAAAAAAGAAATTTTATTCATTTTGAGAGCACCTTTAGTAATGCCATAATAGTCATGATAGGTTGTAAATCACAAAATAATCTTGCAAACCTTAGTAGCTTTGACTTTCCTTTTTCTAAATAGAACTTTTTTTTTTCAGCGGGATGCATATTATGCCATAGTGTTATACAGTAATCCTTCCTCCTTCGTTATATTGGGCCTCATTATATAACTCATTCGGATAAATTTTTTGTTCCCCGATAGGCGCGTTATAAACAATGGGCTGCACTATAAATATATATTATATAAATATATACATGTATACAGCAGAGACACAGACATTATAAATTGTTATAATAACATTTATAATTATTTAAATTGAGAGTTGATAATAAGAAAATTAATTTGAAAATGAAAACGGTACTTAATTTTACTATTGTGTATGCGTTGCATAGCATACCATTTTCAATATCGAGCTCGGGCGGGCTCGGGCTCTGATCACACACAATTTTTCGGACTCGGGCGAGCTCAGTTAAAAAATGTTTCGGGCCCGGGCGGGCTCGGATTGCCAAAACAGAGCCCGAACGCATATAATGAAAGACTAACGGTTTCAGCACCTGTTGGCGCGAGAACTTCGTTGGCGAGGATGAAATGCGTCACACTAAATATGGCACTCTCCTATCCCTACCTCATATATGCAGCGCATAACAACCCTATTCCGTTCTTGGAAGAAGCAAGGGGAAGAAGGGGGTTGTTTTGCAATTATCTGGTAAATTGTAAATGAGGATGCAATAAAAAGAAAGTCTTTTCAAAAGATGAAATTTATTTTTAATAGGTATTGAAACAAAATGCAAGTTTTTTTTTTTTTTTTTTTTTTTTTTTTTTTTTAAAGGAATCTTATTATTATTTAAGCGTATTTTAAAGGTCATAATTATACGAATTGATATTACTAATCTTTAGCAATTTGTGAACGTAATCATAAAATGATAGGAGATTAGATTACATTACTAAAAAGCAATAAATTATCTTATTACCTTTTTTTTTTTTTTTTTTTTTTTTTTTTTCTTTAACATAATAAAATATTCAATGTGTTTTTTACGAAAAAATTCTTTCATTTTTGTAAATTTGTGTACAGGTTCAAAATAATGCGCCAGTTACAATTTGAATAATATGTTTTAATTATATTTACCGAATATTAAAAATAAAATAAAAATAATACATTTATTAAGGCTATAGGAATATTGCTTTCAGACAAAATACACCATTTGAAAGTGGTTTTACACACACTCTCTCTCTCTCTTTTTTACAGTCTGGTTAAAATTCTGGTTTTAAGTCAAACAATCTGGTGTGACGCTCACACAACTTCTTCTCTTGCCTTTCAAGTAAATAAAGACAGATTGCACATTAAATAATAAGTTAACGAGTAATGTAAGCCTACGTTAAAAAGAATTTAAAAGAGGTTTAGGAATATTTTTATTTCACAAATAATTCTGTGTGAGGAGCCGTTTGAATATATTACTTATATTTATGTAGAATTCAGACTGTTATTAAATTTAAACGTTTACTTAAAATTATTCAGAGAACTATCACCTGCATCACTCCATGGAATTCAATTTTAATCAAGCTTTTGAAGTAGCAAACTCACATGAACTTTTAAATTCAACATGTAAACTGGCTACAATTATTATTATTATTATTACATTAGTTACGCTGATAACAGACATACACAAGAATAAATACTTAAAATCTTAATCTTTAGTGTCCACAGAAACTCAAAACGCGTTATACAAAAAAAAAAAAAAAAAAAAAAGCACATAAAATTTCATTTATAAAATACTTTATTTGCCGTATGCGTAAGAAGAATTAATTTTCATACCTCTGAGTAGTTTTTCTACAATTTCCAAATATAATTCCATTATATTCTATTTCTATTGGATAGCATTGTAAATGAATCGTGGATAATTTTCATACCATATTCTACACGAAACATGCTTTTATACATATAAAAAAATGCATATTCGTTTCATTTTGTTTAGTATAACATAAACTGCATCTATCAAAAATGTCACCTACAGACGTAATGCATTTGAAATTCTTTTCGATGTGCTTAAACACGAAGCATTCGTTTAATCTCATCAAAAATTGGTGCGGCATCTCTATATGATATAGATTTAGAATTCTAAGTTTGTACACTGTGCTACTATTTATTTTTTAGATATGTTGATTAATAACACATAGACACACAGAGAGAAAGAAAGAAAGAGAGAGATCAACAGCTAAAAATCTGATTTTCGGGATCAGAGGACTTCGAAACATGCAAATATATATATATATATATATATATATATATATATAAAAGCCTCAATTTTGAAAATTTGATTCACAACAATACTTTCTCTATTGTTATATATTGTGCTACTTCATTTTTAACACGCTTTTATTAGATTCTCCTGTATGTATGTATGTATGTTTGTAACCGCTCTGAGAGCAAACAAAAAATTATATTGTAAAAAATGACTCTACCTACGTGAACGGCGTAGCGTTGAGGTATAGCTTCGCGCTACGAACCTAAAGGTTTAGCGTTCGATCCCAGTCAGGAGAAATTTTTTAGAAATGGTTTTCGTTTAATTCTATATTATTTTAATTAAAGATTTAAATGTATGTAACTATTATGGTGTATCACTTACACGATTTTCTCTTACCCAGCATTTGCCCACCAGCGGCCGAGCGGTTCTGCGCTCAAAGCTGGTAGATGGGAGGTGCCGGGTTCGATCCCAGGTCGCGCTCATCGACCTAGCCGTTCGGAGTTTTCCGTGGTTTCCTCCGAAACTTGCGTAAATACGGGCTAGGACCCCTTAGAAAGACCCCCACGGAGGGCATTCCCCCTCTAGGCCTAGGACACATCAGGAGTCAATCGGCCTTAAATCCTACAACCAACAACCTTACCCAGCATTTTAACACTAAGATAGATATTTTGATATTTTGTGCTTTTTAGTTCACATTTCTATAAAAGCGTGTTTTTTAATTTTTTAAAACTATAATATTATTAGAGATATGCTGATGAGATACAAACACACACACAGAGGCACACACAGACAGACACACAGATGAATCGCTAGAAACCTGATTTTTGGATTAATGGACCTTAAAACATGTAAATACAATAAGAACTCATTTTCGAAAATTTGACCGCAAAACAATACTTTTTCTGTCATATATATGGGTAAGAAAAAGTAAAAAAATGAAAATAAATAAATAAATAAAAAATAAAAACAAGTTTAAAAAATATAATTAAATATAAAATTGGCAGAAAAGAGATTTTTTTTTTTTTTTTTTTATCTTGCGCCAAACTATTTTTTTTTTTTTTTTTTTTTTCAAGAAATGAATCTAACCGTTGTTAAGGAAAGCGACTTCAAATTTTAAAGTAAATAATTTTTATTTTATTTTATTTTATTTTTTAAACAGTGATTTTATATTTAAACCAGCTATTTTTTTTTTTGTTGTTGTTGTTCTGTAACATAACAAAAAAAAAAAAAAAAAAAAAAAAAAAAAAGTAATAAAAGTTAAATTAAAAGAAAACATGCGAAAGAAATTTTTAAAAGTGAATAGAGCAAACATTGCTAAGGAACGCAACACACTTACCCCATGTCTTTATGTAAAAAAAAGTACTAAAAAAAATAATAATTATCGTCCTAAATTAAATTTGGTTTTGTGGGAAATTTTATATTTGATTACTTAGAAAACAAAAATAGGCTTCAGTTTAATTTTTCTAGCTTCTTTCATTCTTGTATCAGAATGTGCAGTTATTTTTATGCTTGGGAAAACACCATCGATTTTTTTTTTTTTTTTTTTTTTTTTTTCAGGTGTTTTCATTTGAATATTGCGTTACCTGCGCAGCCGTTTCGTGTACTGATATTTATTAAAGATTTACGATGCATTGGGGATTGTCAGAAATATTTTTAAAAAAATTACACATTATTTAAATGCACAAACCTATTTTTATAGATGAATAAGGTATGATCAGCGTAAATTATTCATTTATGTTGAGATATAGTGTGAGATGTAAATGGTAATTGTTCAAAGTAGATTTAAAGTGTTAAGAATTTTTTTCAAGTACACCGTATAGACAATAGGGCATATGAAAATTTTAGATGACATAGAGGTTACAGAAATTTTTAAAAGCTTTCATTCTGGAAATAAAATTATAAAATATTTCTTTCACATAGGTGCCAACTTCTACAGTTTTATAGCACCACTATTTCTCTGCAAAAAGTTTCATCATGTTTAATCACAGAAAACTACTAAAACACTTATTAAAAATTTTTATTAAAAATTACCAGTAGGGGAAAAAAAGTACAAGTTGGCAAATATGCTTTTATGATATTTTTTTCTCTGCAGTTAAAAACAAATATAATTTTGTGTACCTGCTGTCTTTAAATAACGTACAGGGCTGCACCTAACTAAGCTCTAGTACGATTTTCTTTAAAAGTAAAGCTGTAAAAATAACTGTTGCGAGTTGTCTTCCTTCGTAATTAAAAATAAAATGTTTTCTAAGTGTCACTTGTGAGGTAAACTATACTAAAGAATATAGATTAAACTATGTAACGAGTAATGAGTAAGCACAGTTGGAAAGTAATTATGCTCTATGCAAGTCAGATGATACTTTCTTCCTTTTTTAGGTATTATATTTCACTTTAGCTGACATATTTAATTTTAATATTTTCGAAAAAATAAAAGTTGTCGCCTCCACTTCCATTCATTTATTCTTTTTTCTTTTCTTTTTTTTTTTTTTTTTTCCACAGAGTAATAAACATAAAATATATCAAACTTTTCTATAAAATAGTTTTAATAAATGCATGTGTGATTGGTTATTAAATAAATAAATAAAAAAAAAAAGAAAGAAAGAAAGAAAGAAAAGAAAAGAAAAAAGAAAAGTTAAAACTTGTTTTTATTATTATTTTAACATATATTTGAAATTTCTTTCATTTTTATTATCTAATTCACTAATGTATTTCATTATTTCAATTCATCATTTCTTATTCACTAATGTATTTCGTTATAAGATTTTAATCTAATAAGCAAGTCATAGACTGGAAAAAGAAACGATACGTTGATCAAGGTCAAAACAAAACAGAAAAAAAAAAAAAAAAAAAAAAAAAACTACGGAGCGGAAGCGGAATGGGAATTGGCGATAGAACTGGTTGTGCTTTAGCGGTTTCGCCAATGCGCCAAAGAGGTGCTGAAACCGTTAGTCTTTCATTATATGCAGCCCGAACTCACCTCTAATGTACATATGTTTTTGAGTCTATGAATCGTGTATGTATATGTATTTTTAGGAGGAGAGAAGGACGAAGATTCGGAGAAGAATATATTAATTTAAATTATTTTCATTAATAAATTAACAATAATATCATAAAAAATTTCTGACATATACATTAATAACTATAATAAAAAGAAGGAATTATGGATTTAATACTATTTCATTACAACAATGGGATTCTTTACTTATCTACCATAATCGCTGAATGTTATTTTCCCTTCGAAAAATCAGAGCAGATTTATTAATTTTTACTGTGTTAATCCAAAGTTGTTAAACTTTAAATATCGTTCGTCTCCTCGCGGGCCGCAAAAAACTACACGGCGTACGGCATGTGGCCCGGGGGCCGCGGGTTGGCCCACCCCTGTTTTAGTTCATGAAAATTAATTTTACCCAGGTAGTGTGTCACTGGAGTTAACGGCCCTCTTCACTTACCGTCGCCGGAAGCCCGAGCCTATGTTATTCTATGGGGAAATTTTCTTTACAAATAACTTATTAACTAATACATATTTTTAAATTCTGTTTTCACATTCAGAAATTTCCCAACTGTTAAATTGACGGACATTTTTTAAAAATGTATTTTTTTTTTTTTTTTTTTTTTTTTTTGAAATTGCAAAATGAAAAAAATTCACATATTGAAAATTCGTATTTTGTAGCTTCAAAATAAAATGTTAGAAATTAAAAAAAAAAAAAAAAAAAATGCATTTTTAAAAAAGGTGCTTCAATTTAAAAGCTGGGAATTTTCAGAATGTGAAAACAGAATTTAAAAATATGTATTAGTTAAGAAGATATTTGTAAAGAAAAATTCCCATAGAATAACATTAGCTTCGGCTTCCGGCGGCGGTGAGTGAAGCGGGCCTTTAAGCTGATTATCTGCTCGAAATACTTAGGCTTGTGTGTGTAGGGAAGGAGGTCTTTTTAAAACATCCTAGTCCATATTTATCCGATTTCGAAGAAAGCTATTAAAAACTCCAAACGATTAGGCGGACGTACACTACCTGGGTTCAAACACAGCACCTGCCGTTACCAGTAAACTACAATGTTCCATAAAAAAATTACAGAATTCTATGAATTTAAAAAAAATTCCGCAAGTTCTCCATTTATATAATATGGCGTAGTACACGCACTATTTTGGGTTACCTACATTACACTATATTATAATATTTTAAGGCGTAATATAAGGTATAATATTTTTTAATACATATTTCCAAATTTCTCTAAAAAATACATTTCAAAGTAATTTCAAGAACAAATTTTTATTTGACATAATTTTCTGATTTCGGACTTCCTACTAATATCGATTCTTGTTTTTGGGATATGTAGGAGATTGGTGTGTGTTAACTGATAGATGATAACCTTCAGTTATTTTTCATATTTTTTAATCGACGACACAGTACAAAACAACACACACTACACATATTTGACGTAAAAGATAGAAGGGGACAAAGCCCGCAGTTATAATGTGGGGATAAACCCGCTTATACATACTTTTGGGGATAAAACCCGCGGTTACAAAATGGGGATATATCCGCTAGGCAATTCGACTTCTATTGCAGCCGAAAGCCAAACAACTGAATTCTTGATATGGTCACATGACCACGAAAGCCCGCGGTACTCGTTCGACATGCGCAGATGTCCGAACATGCCGCCCCGCGTTGCAATGTGCGCAGCACATTCAAAGTTTGGGTTAGAGATAAAGCAATATAATAATAAATGTTAAACAATGCAATATAATAATAAACGAAAATTGAAATACAAAAATACAATTATGCACAAGAATATTATAAAGGCACATCATACAGTAATACTAAATGTAATATAATAAGGTACACACAAGAAAAAAAATATTTTTTTTTTTTTATCATTAATTGGTAAAATAGTTAATTTTGAAATAGCTCTTTTCAGTATTCCATTTTTTGTTCGAATATCTACTACTCTAACAATATTATCCCTTCCAATATAGGTTTTAGTAATGCGGCCTAGTAACCATTTTAGAGGGGGCAAATTATCCTCTTTTATGACGACCATATCGCCTACCTTTACGTTTTGTTTTTCAAAGTACCACTTAGTCCTTTCCTGTAGATTATTTAAGTAATTGTTAGACCAAAATTTCCAAAATGTTTGAGTTAATTTACAAGTTTGTTGCCACAAATTTAATTTATTGGTTTGAATGTTGGTCAGTGAGCGTTCGGGGATGGCCGTTAACGATGGACCGATAAGAAAATGACCAGGGGTCAAAATTTCCAAATCCTCTAGATTGGCCGAAAGAGGGGTTAATGGAATTCAACATGGATTCAATTTGAATCATGATGGTTTGAAAGGCTTCGTACGTCAGTTTAGCATCACCTATAATACGCTTGTAATAATACTTAAAAGATTTAATCCCGGCTTCCCATAAGCCACCAAAATTTGGTGCCCTGGGAGGAATAAATTTCCATTCTATTTTCTCATTTGAGGAAAAATTTGCCAAATTTTCATCTTGTTGGGTAACTAATTTAAAAAATTTCTTTAAATCTTTATTAGCTCGAACAAGATTACTCCCATTGTCCGAAAAGATTTTAGCACACTTACCTCGTCTGCCGATAAAACGTTTCAAGGCAGCAATTAGTGACTCTGAAGTTAAGTCAGAGACGATTTCTAGGTGTATTGCCTTAGTTGTAAGGCAAACGAAAAGAGCAACATAAATTTTAATGGGGACCCCTTTTCTTTGATGCTCATTTTTTATAAAAAATGGGCCACACAGATCTATACCCGTACTATTGAATGCGAAAACAGGATTTATCCTCTCTTTAGGCAGATCACCCATTTTTTGAGAGCATAACTTAGGGTTAGCTCTAAAACATTTTACATAATTATGGATAATTTTACGACACGCATTTCGACCATTTAAGGGCCAATATTCTTGCCTAATGTTATAAAGTAATGTCTGAGGACCTGAATGGTGAAATTTCTCATGAAAATGTTTAATAACTATCTCACTGAACTTACCCTTTGGCAATATTATGGGATGTTTTTCCTTATAGTTCAAATCTGCGTAATGTAACCTACCTCCAATTCTTAATAAACCATCCGAATCTAAAAATGGTGTCAGAGGGCGAAGCCTGCTGCTAGGAGAAATACAGTTATTAAATTTTATACCTGTTATATCATTCCCAAATTCTCCCTCCTGTATGGCCTTTAGTATGAAATTTTGTGCAGCCCTTTTTTCTTCTGGACCTAGGTATCCAGTTTTTCTTTCCGCTGGATGTCTTATATTACTTATAAACCTGAAAATAAACGCTAAAACATGCACAATTTTTGTAAAACTATTACTAATGGTTAAAATGTTTTCAACAAAATTGAAAGGTTGGGTAGTTACATAAAAGGAAAAATTAAGTTCAGGATCATTAAGACCTTTTTTTGCCTCAGAATAATAGTCACTTTCTGGCACACTTATAATGTCCTCGTCTGAAGGTTGAAAGTCCGGATCAGTCAAGAAAGGTGGGCCGTGCCACCACATGGAACTGTCTAAAAGTGAATTTGCACTAGTCCCTCGGGTTAACAAATCAGCAGGATTGTTCTTTCCAGAGCAATGGTGCCAGGAATTCGGATTACTTAGAGTTTTTATTTCTGTTACGCGATTTGCCACAAATTGTTTCCAACGTTTGGCCGAGCCCTTTATCCAGTACAATGCTATCTTGGAGTCGGACCAGTAGTATACTGTAGACACTGTTTTTTGATCTATGATAGGTTTTATCTTGTGGATCAGTCTTGCACTTAATAGGGCACCAAGCAACTCTAATCTAGGTAAGGAAATTTCTTTTAAGGGAGCAACACGACTCTTAGATGTTGTGAGGTTGACTTCTATATTATTTTCTGTCTGTATACGCAGATAAATAGCAGTGCCATACGCTGCCTTACTGGCATCGGAAAATGCGTGTATTTCCACTGCAAGTACCTGGTTCGAGCAACTTAGGATTTTTCTAGGAATTTTTATTTCAGACAATCTAGGAAGCTCTTCACACCATTTTTCCCATTTTCCTTGGACATCGGCTGGCAACTGTCCGTCCCAGGGTATTTTCTTCATCCATAATTCTTGAAATAGGCACTTGACTCTAATGGTGAAAGGCGTGAGCAGACCCAGAGGGTCAAATATCTTCCCAACTGCTTGCAAAAGGAGACGTTTTGAACTTTTCTTAGAGGACAAAAATTCTAATAACCCAAGTAACACAGACTGTTGGCCCAACTGCGATTTATTGTTAGTTCGTTGGGGAATTGTTATCGTTGGGGAAAGGGCTCAAAATAACAGTGGGCCAACAGTAAATAGTATTGTTGGCCCAACAGTCCTCAAATACTGTTTTCCCAACAGCAAAATATAACAGTTGGCCCTACAGTGTCATTCTGTTGTTGGGCCATCTGCAAAACAAGGTGGATGGGCCAACAGTATTCAACTGCAGTTGGGCGAACTGCAAAATATCATTGTTGGGCCTGCAGCATTCACCGACGGTTGGGCCAAACGCAAACCAGAGACCATAAGCCAACCGTGTTAAGCTGACCGTTGGGCCAAAAGCGAAAAACAAACATTCTGCCAACCAACCAGCTAAACCACAACAACAACAACACTTTCGTTTCGTTTCGTCTCCGCCATCTTTGATTATTAGCTGCAAGAGTTAACACGCCGTACATTAAGAGGACTCAGGAGTGATTTGACGTTTTTCTTTCTCTAGCGTTAATCTATAGTGTTTTTTGCTTTACCAGTTCTTCTAATATCTCATAATGTAATTAATATTTCTTTAAAATTTCAAAAGGATTATTATTTTGTACTTCTCTTTTCTTTTCGCTACTTTTCACTTTTTTTAAAAACTCATTAATTGTATTTTAAAAAAATTATTGAAATTTGTTTGTCAAAGTAGAGTTGAAAAATTGGACTTTGAACTGCTTTTTCTGAAAAAATATTTGGTTTATCGAAATTTGATTAAGATACGAAAAATGTTCTTTCAAATGCCTATTGATAGACTTAAAAATATTTTGTATGTGTTTAATATTAAATCCTCCAGTAGAAAAATAATCAAAGAGAGATGAACGCAAAGTCATATATTTCCTACCCCCTCTAGTAGGGAAAAAGAAAATCCCTATTTCTAATGGGCGTTACACCTGTCAGCGTTGATAGATGTTTATCTTATCTATTCTTTTTCTTTCAACAGCTGCAGGCACTTTTGGAGTCTCTGAAATGACCATTTGTGGTCGTAGCAGCACCTTTCATGAAATGAAATACCAAATAATAGTTTGCTTTCGTACGTTGTGAGGGGTTGATCCAGGTTTTAATTTTTGGGGCCCATTTTTGTGAAAAAAAAATTGTTTTTGTGAATTTTTTATTTATTTTTGTGAAAAAAAAAAAAAAAAAAAAAAAAAGAATTGTCGCTAGAAACCTTTCATTTTAGCAGATACTCTGTCTAATGTTTAATTTCAAGTTAATAGCATTTTATTAAAAAGTATAGACACTCATTAAAAATAATGCTGTAAACATGGAACAAATTTACAAAAGTATTACTTTTATAAAACAAAATTTTGTGAAAGGGCTGTTTTTATAGATTTGAATTTTGTGAAGGGACCCATTTTCTGAATTTGAATTTTGTGAAGGGACCCATTTTATGGATTTGAATTTTATGAAGGGGCCCATTCAAAAGGATTATTATTTTGTACTTCTCTTTTCTTTTCGCTACTTTTCACTTTTTTAAAAAACTCATTGTATAATAACCTCGCCTGTTTTGTCACATTCTCTCCCCTTTGCATCTGGGCACAAAGCTAAAAGAATTGAATTGAAATAATTCTACAGTTGTTCGAATTATTTCTCCCATCGCTTTTTGTGATTGTTTGAATACGCCTAGTTCAAAAACCTTTATAATGAAAAAATGTTATGTGTATATATATGTCTATAGTGAAAAAATGTATAATGAAATTTTTAACGCTCGAGTTTACGATAAAAGTATTTTTTCATTGGAAATTCGTACAATAAACACTGGATTGATGTTTTGGAGGGAAAACTTATTAATATAAAAATATTGCATAAATACTCAACGATTATAGTAATATCTAAATATTTTGGAAGTATTTTATATGAAATTAGATTATTTGTTAAATTAAAATACATTGCCAAGGGAATAAATATATTAAAAATGCACATGCACTTTTTATTTATTTTATTATTATTATTATTTACTAGCACGCTACGCCCGCTTCGCTGGCATATTTAAATGGATTTTCAAAAGAATTGGATCAGTATTTATTTCTTATATCAGTTTATAAATAAATAAATAAATAAAAACTATTGAAATTGCTGTTAGAAGTCTGCACGGGCCGAAATTTTGAGGCCCGAGCCCGGCTCGTACGAAAGTTTTGATTACCCGACCCGGCCCGTTTATTTTTTACCAGTGTATGGCCCGGCCCGGACAAAAAACGATAAAATCAGGCCTGGCCCGATTTAAAAATATGTAAAAAAAAAAAGCATGTTTTTCTATGAAAAAGATTTTTAGTATGTATTTTGCAGAGGTTTTATACAGCCAAGCAATAGTATGTTCTTTAACAAAACTGTTGAACTTTTACAAGATATTTATATATAAACAGAAATTCATTATTACAGACAAGACACAAACAGAAAGTCAAATCGAAAATATTAGAATTCATCAAACAATATAGGAAGGTATTTAAAATGTTTAATACTAATAAAAATGCACTTTCAACCATTTCCTGTTATATACCGTAATGTATCCGAATCTTTCATGTGATCTGGTAAACAAAACTTTAATGCTAATCCAATTATATTCAATAGAAAGTTGCGTTTGCCCATACTAAAAATTATGCTACTTTCATCCACTGGAAAAGAGAAAAAGTTACAGCGGAAGGATTTTTATAGCTTTCATACCATCTAAACTCTATAGACCATAGGAAACAAAGCCTTATACACAGTAATGTATATAATTTCCTTTGTTTGTACATGTGCACAAACTGGTAGTGACATGCATACCATTTTGAATAGGAAACCATCTAATATTACTTTAAATAAAATATATTAATTTCGAGACATGCTAAAAATATTTGCTGAAAATCCGATCGCAAATAGACATACTGATAGACAATTAAATTGAAGTTACAGACATTTTTTAATAAAATAAAATTTTATGTGACATACCAGCCTGTAAAATTATGTAAAATAAATGACTGAATAAATATTTTATCATTTAACTCAACTTATTATTCAGGAAATAGAGTAATAGTACTATACAAAATACTTGTAATACGTTTTTATGATTTCATAAATATATACAGAAATGCATTATGCATTTACTTCTCCTTTATTTTAACAGACACAAAGGGGAGTATTTTCCATATTGTCTTTATCTATCAGCAAATGTTCTTTTTACGAAAATTGAATTATGTATTTTTGATGGTGTTCTGATAATTCATAATTGCAAATGCTTAGTGCTTATAAATTTGAAAAAAAAAAATAAATAAATAAATAAATAGTAATTAATATAGAAATTTGTCTTTAAATAAAAAAATAATGAATAATTGTCTTAATTATTTAATTAAACTAGTACCTAGATGACTGAGTTCCCTCGTTTTCACTGTAAAACATCATTTGCAGTGATTTGTTTTCGGGGAATATATTTCTTATTTGTTTGCCCTGTATGAAGCTTAAATATATTTTTCAGTGATTTTAGATAATTAAAAATATAATCGTTTAAAATATTCCGCATATAATATACATACATATATGTATATTCCAAGTGCATTTTCAGTTCTCAACTGCAAAATTAATTATGTGCTCAAATTATTATACACTGTTAAATGATTAAAAAATAAATAAATAAAAAATAAATAAATAAATAAAAAATAAATAAACAAATTTATTTAAAGTAATTGAAAAGAAAAGAAAGAGAAAGGAAAGAAAATTAAATTGATTACAATTTTTCCTTCTGTCGCAGGTCTCTTTTGAAAGTACGATGTAATCAATTATTTTTTTTCTTTCTGTTGACCACGGAGTAATATTTAATAGGAGAAGAAGGTAACGCTGAAATTTTGTGATGTTGTTTTATAATGTTTACAGAGGGCGCCAGCGTGCAATCCTTCCTTCTCTCCAGCTTTCGCAATGTTATTCAATGGAGAAATGTCTCGTTTTAATTATTTTTTTTTAAATAATATAAAGCTGAAAAAATTTCGATTGAAAGCAAATTTCATTAAATAGAGTATTCTAACCAACATGTTTTTTTAAGAGCCATTTTATACTAATTTTACTTTGAAAGAAAGCTTTTAAAAAATGACGATTCTTATGAACCGAAGCTAACTAAAACAGACAATTGGGAGGAAGGAGAATGGATGAAATTTTGTAAAGAAAAAAAATAAACTTACTTTAGGTGCAGAAAACACGAACTCGGACTTTATTTTTCTCCTAGGGCTCTTTTTTGTTTTTCTTATCACTATCATAGCCTGTTTTACAACTAGGAACGAAGCATTTATTTGAAACATCTGAATTATGCAGTTTTAAGAACTTACAAAGAAATTAAATTGCTTAAAATAAAAAAATTTAAATGTACTCCAGCAAAATTCTATTGAAAACAACAGTAAATCCGCGCCGAGGTAGGGAGGAATGACAAGTGGCGCCCTCAATATTTACCAAAAATTTAGATCACAGTTTCGTAGCTTTCTCCCATTGGACCTTCAACTCCTATTAATATTACTCCGTGCTGTTGACACAAATAAATAAATAAAGCTTTAAGATCATTTATTTTAATTTTTAATTGTTGCCAAAAAAAAAATTACGCGTTAATTTATTTTTCGACGTATAATAAAATATACTTTCACGCGAATAATAATAATAATAATTAAAAAAAAAAAAAACTTTGTCGGTACTGTACGTTTTGGAATTGATTATTATTAATTTTCTTTTCTTTAGTTTTTTTTTTATTTCAAAAAGGAAAAGAAGGAAAGAAAAAAAAAAAGATTTTGACGAAATTCTGGCAAAAACAGAATTTAGTTTAGTACGGAGACTATTAGTTTATTTATTTATTTTCTTTCTTTCTTTTTTCGAATTATAACACCGCTTTAAAATTATTCGATAAATTTTCGATTTCGATAAATGTCCAACCATCGTAAAACTGGCGACAACGTTTTATCCGTAGATTGAGAAGACTAATAGTCCTCCGTCCTAAAAATCTGGTACATTCAGCGAAAATATCTTTATTAAATTATTGAAAGTATTTCATTGCTTTTAAAATTTGATTATCTACTTAAACTTTTTCCTGACACCTTTATTGAAATTTAAATAAGTAAAGAAAAAGTAAATCATAGTTGTCCATCACAAAATAAAAAAGACAGTTTATCCCATAATTATGGATTATATACGATAAAAATAAATGAAAGAAAGTAAAAATAAAGACTAGCTTCACTAAATCAATCCATTTTCCTTTTCTTTTTTCTTTCTGTCTTTTTATATTTTTGTCAATACAAATAGATACCATATGTTTGGAAAGATATTTAACGGGTGTTTGAAGAAGGGGAAAATTGTGTGGTTATTGGGGAAGATTCTCTTGAAATCCCCCAGAAAAAAGGGATTGTCTCGTCTACAAGCGGAATGTTCGTTATTGAATGGGGGAAGGCAGAAACCATCCTTTTCTTTCGCTAACCCTGAAAAATGAATTCCCACGTCACTCCTGGGAAGCCTTAAGGTATGTTTATCATTTTAATAATGATATTTTTTGCAATTATCGAGTATATTTCACTAATAATTGGTTATTTAATGATAACAAAACCAAAATAATTTATTTATCTAATTTAGATCCTGCTATAAAGGGGAGGAAAGCTTTATTGTCAATGTATTTTTTTACATGTTCTTGAACAATTTATTTTCACATATTCTCCATATTTACTTATGGACAGTATAATTTCTTGTATAAATTTCTTCTTTTATTGCAAAAATTAAATTTTTATTTATTTTTTAGTATTATTACTGATTGTATAAATAATGGTGCCTGTTTACAGCTTGAACTAATAAATTTGAAAGGAAATTTTCACGAGTAAATATTAAATAATCTATACATGTCTAGAAAGGCAGAAAACATTTATATTTTCCTTGTCTCACGTTAATTATGAGAATTTAAGAAGCAATCTAGGGCTGTTTAACATTCAGAATTATTGCTTTTTTAAAAAAAACTGCTCGCAATTGAACTTATTGAAATTAATTTCTTAATAATCAATAATGTAAAAATATCACTTTTTTTCTTTTTAAAGGCGTATGAAAATTAATGCTTCATACTGAAATTTTAAAAGCCTAAAGTTTTGTTTTCATATTAATCAAAGTGTTACAGGGTTCATACTCCTCAGGGAATTTAGAATTTGTTAAAAAAAGTCAGGGAAAATAAAAATTTTCATTAAAAATCAGGGAAAATCAATTATAAAACCTGGAAAAACAATTTTTTTTTCTCTCAAGTTATGTTTTTCCTGTTTAGCTTCGTATCAAAATTTAGATGATTAAGTATTGTGAAAATACACATGTAAATAATGATTTCTACCTGAATTGCTATCATGATCGGCAGTAATATGACATTATACAGTGAAAGTAGCTGTATTTTGTCTTCTTAGAGGAGCTTTTCTTGTAATATGTCGCTGATATTTTCTTGAAAATTGTCTAGGAACTCGGGGAAAACTCAGGGAATTTTTTTCTCGTATTTGAGTATGAACCCTGTGTTATGATGATGTTTCTGCTAAACCTTTAAAACATATTTATAAGTAACTTATTAAAAACAACTAAATTTTTAAATTATCACATAAGTTTATCGTATACTTTAAGCATAATTATAAATTTCGTTGTAATATATAAAAGTATAACAGTGTATTTTGAATGAACATAACAATAATTCATAATGAAATTTTAAAAGTCTAAAGTTTTGATTCTTATGTTAATCAAAATGTTATAACAATGTGTTTTTCAAAGAACTTAATCTGTTTACTTTTCAGAATATCTTTATAAATCATATTTTGTTAAACTAAATTTTTATATGACATGATGTCTCACCTCGTATAATATAAAGATGTATCAATAGATAGATTAAAAAAATACATACATGTTTATTCATCGTAGGCATCCTATGTTGGACCACAGGTGACCTCGGTTTTTTTCCTGCCCCTGCTGTTTACTTAAAGTAAGGCTGTTTTATAATTCTTTTAAAGTTTTCATTATTTTTAGTTTTTTACTTTCTGTGATTTTTTGCATTGTTATATCTCTGTTACTTTTGATTAAAATTACATCATCATCTTTATTGTGATATAGAGCTGTACCGAGTACTCGGTATATACTCGGTACTCGGCCAAATTTGGACTAAGTATTCAGCCAATACCGAGTAGTTGTAAGAATTTCATTATTTTTATGTATTATTAGAAGAAATGTATTCATAAGAGTTGTTTATTAATAACTAAACTAAAAAAATATGAAAATATAGAGTCATTAAACTTTTGCTGCAAAAGCTTTCTGCAGTTAAAACGGGCGAGTAGATTACCACCAAACTTGGTATAGAGACAATTCATGATATGAGCTTATCCCTTTTAGTTACAAGAATTTAAGTTTAACCATCTTGTATCGTGTGTAATATGCGAATTTTTACTTTCTTCTATATTCAATAGAAAGAAGAATTGAATTCGTAAAAATTTTCAACCTTGGGTTTTTGATGGATTTACACGTTTTGAGAGTTGTAGAACACGATTTGACCATTTTTAGAAAATGTCTGTCTGTATGTCTCTCTCTCTCTGTGTGTGTGTGGGGGGGGGGGCAAAATTTTGTGGCAACTGTATCTCAGGAACTACTGCACAGAATGTAATACAAATTGGTATGTAGTTAAACCTTGATATTAATTAGTGCCTATCAACGTTTGGTAAAAAATTTCTTGCAGGTTTCGTTGCCATCCTGCTTTTCTTAAATTTTTAACATGGTGGTATAGAACAAAATTTTGTATAAATGTGCATAAAGAGAATTATTGTTTAATAATCATTATGAAATTTACAAGAATTATTTATAATAGAGATAGTCAACTATGAAAATTTTTTGTATATGTAGGGGGGGGGGGGAGTCTTCCCTCGAGGGGAATAAATTTTCATAATGGGTGTCTTTCAAAACAGCTCGCTAATACCTTTAAAACGAATGGTTATCTGAGATAATTTAAAATAAAATTATCAATTTTTTTTTAAATGTAATATCGAGAATAAAATGAACTTTTTTTTTTTACATTTAGTGTTATATTACAGTCGGTAACAAAAGTGTCCGAACACTAGCAAAAATTCCTATGTAAAAAAAGTACAATTCATATGGTTTTGTTAAATAAATCCTTATCAAATTGTGTTCTTACACTGACTAAGAACAGGATTCAACAAGGATTTATTTAACAAAGCCGTATGAAGTGTACTTTTCTTACATAGGGATTTTTGCTAGTGTTTGGGCACTTTTGTTACCGACTGTACTTCTCTAATATGGAAATCGTACTGCATTATCATGGAAGATAATTTTATTAAATAATGATTGTAATAAATTATTTTTACTGAGTGAATTTGCAAAGGAAAAAAATAGAAGAAAGTCATTTGGTAGCCACAACATTCTAGTTTTATGACAACTTAGTACATAAAATTGTATCTATAAAAGATAAAACAGACAAAAATAAAATATTTTAGGTATAAGAACCCTTATATAATGCTGATATAGTATAGATAAAACTTTAAAATCCTGTTTTTATATTTTTTAAATTTATTTCTTACCATTTTCTGCAAACTAATTTAAATATACATTCCAGGTAAATTTACCTTAATCAGGGGTCAATCCATATTTTAATTTTTGGGTTCCTTTTTTGTGAAATTTTTGTTTAGAATAAAATATTTTTGTGAGAAAATAAAATAGTGTGTAAAATCTTTCATTTTTACAATCGTTGTATATAATGTTTAATATCAAGTTTAATAGAGTTTCTTTGAGCTAATTTAAGGCATTTATTTAAAAATAATACTGAAAACATGAAAATACTTTATAAAAGTATCATTTTTATAAAACAAAGTCTTGTGAAAAGGCTCCTTTTATAAGTTTAAATTTTATGTGTTCCTTTTCACGGATTTGAATTTTGTGAAGGGTCCATTTTCACGGATTTGAATTTTGTGTAGGATCTCTTTTCACGGATTTGAATTTTGTAAAGGGGCCGCAAAAGGGATCCAAATTTTGTTTGGATCAACCCCTGCCTTACGTTAATGTAATACACAGTAAAATGTAAATCTGAAGGGCTGCGATGTGCATGCCGAAATATATTCGTTTTATCAAAAGGATGAAAATAAGGTATTTGAATTTAAATTGAGGTAAATTTGAAGTTTAATTTGATTTTTTTTTCTTTTTTTTTTTTTTTAATCTATGCTATAAAATAAATGGAAATTTAAGTTGTAATGATTAAGACATGATATCACATTTTAATAATTAAAACTGATCGATGTGTTTAATTTTTTTGGTTTTAATGAATTTGAGTTAATATAATTTGATTACAACTTTTTCATATTTGAAACCCAAATAAACTACTACGTCAGAAACGCCAAAGAAAAATATTGGAAATGCATACAGCTGTTTCGGCAGCCTTAAGCGCAAAAGGCACTGAAGACGGCACGCTTAAGGCTGCCGAAACAGCTGTATGCATTC
Organism: Salticus scenicus; assembly: GCA_963930645.1. Taxonomy (NCBI): domain Eukaryota; kingdom Metazoa; phylum Arthropoda; class Arachnida; order Araneae; family Salticidae; genus Salticus; species Salticus scenicus. The sequence goes on along the minus strand of OZ005660.1, from coordinate 174,417,768 downwards.
CCAATATTTTTCTTTGGCGTTTCTGACGTAGTAGTTTATTCGGGTTTTAATATTCCAACGCCAAGTCTCCTGTTATTATTTTTCACATTTGGTATAGAAAACATGAAGTTTAGCAATTTCTTATAGCTTTTGTGTTGCGATTCAGCGGCTAAAAATTTACCAGTGAATTAAGTAAATATAATGTAAACTGTACTTTTCCAAGCCAATTGGTTAAATTAATTCTGTTGATTTCAAATCATATCAATAAAACAAAATTAAGTGATTAAATCTATACACTACTTAACACTTGTTGCTCTCAGAGAAGTTTTTATTAGAAGTATAATTTTTCAAGATGTATTTTCATGTGTTGCACTTAATTTTTTTATTATTATTATGTAAAATGGAATCAAAATAACTAAGTATTTTTATTTTAGGTTTGTATATTGCACTTTCTTGAAAGTCTTTCAGACTGTTGATGAAGAGGAAAGTCATATACTTGAAAATATTTTATCTGGACATACCAAAATAAATAAATAAAATAAATTGTATGATAATTAGTATACTCTAAACATTGTAATATGTAACATTTAATTAAGTTTTACTGTTTTCAATAAAAAGTATTTGCTATTTTTGAAATGTACCTTAATTTTTTGCATCTTTTTTTAGACTAATGCATTTTTCCAGGGTTGCAGAATTTTTTTTTATTTCCAACATTTCCCCCAATCTATATAAAAGTTTCTCCAAAATGGGGAAACTATTTTAACTATGTTTTTTGTAATTCATTGTTGAAACTGATATCATTTGTATATTTTTCTGTAAATATCTCCCCCCCCCCCCCCCCCCCGATCCTAGATCACTGGATTGGACATATTTTGCACCCCTGCATTTTACTTTTGTATCCAGATTTAGGTGTCTTCAAAAAATAAGGGAATCATTTTTTAATCGTATTCTGTAGGTAAGAATTATATTACTCCATTGGCAAATTAGCTGAAATTGTATAATTATGTCTATTGTCTTTACAAAATATAAAATTAATTTATTCACAATATAAGATTTAATAATAGTTTTCAATTTTACATTGATTAATGGAGAAAAGCTCCAAGACATTCTCGGAAAAGTATACATGTTTATTGAAATTTTTTATTTTTCCGACTGAGTGAAAATAATGCTTGGACCGGGAGTCGAACCCCGGACCTTTGACTTACAAGGTCAAGGCTCGACCAATTGAGCTATCCAGGCCGACAACCGGTCGGCATTACTCACTCAGACAACCTTTAGGCTTTTTTTCTGCCTAAAGGTTGTCTGAGTGAGTAATGCCGACCGGTTGTCGGCCTGGATAGCTCAATTGGTAGAGCCTTGACCTTGTAAGTCAAAGGTCCGGGGTTCGACTCCCGGTCCAGGCATTATTTTCACTCAGTCGGAAAAATAAAAAATTTCAATAAATATGATTTTCTTCCCAATCAGTTAATTGTGTGATTTTAATAATAATAAAAAAAAGTATACATGTATTTAAAAAAAAAAAAAAAAAAAAAAAAAAAACTTTTGTAAAAGAAAATCAGTTTGAAACTAAGAAGTTAGCATGATACAAATATATCCTTAAGGAGGTTGGTTTTTTTTTTTTTTTTTTCTTTTAATCCATTTTATTTTTTATTTATTTATTTTTGAGAAATAAAATTTTTTATTATTAGTTTTAAATGGGATATTACCTCCCTATTTTTGAAAGGGGTTATTAGTACAATTAACTCTGATAAAATTCAAATTCTATTCATTTTTAGAATAGAGAGAGGAGTTCATGACTTGCTTATAAACAGGGTTGTTTTTTTTTTTTTTTTTAGGAACAGTGGTAACGATTTCAAAACGTTTATCAGCCAAAGATTTCATTTTTTTTTTTTTTTTTTTACAGTACTACAATATATGATACATAATCTGCAATAGCGTATCGTGAATGAACTTTGGGTATGCTCCATACAGGTGGCTAGAAACAGCACATTATGAAAAGCTCCTCTTCTGTTTGACTGTTAAAATGTCGCCATATCTGTGTTGCTTCTTGAAATAAGCAAGTTAACCAAAAAGATGATTAAATATCCATTTTAATGTATTATTTCTAATTACCCAAGTGGAACATACTGAAAGTGTCATTCATGAGATGTAACCGATAGTCCGTATAGGATAATAACAGCTTAAAAAGATAATAAAATTTAAGCAGTTGCCTATCCAAATACTAATGAAGGATTTTTTTTTTTTTTTTTTTTTTTTTTGACAATTTTACACTGTTCATAAAAAAAAAAAAAAAAAAAAAAAAAAAAATCACTCGTCATGTCTAAAGAATAACTTGCAACTGCGGAGTAAACAAACATTTCCCCAGCCCTTCATATAAACATTTTATCATTGCATATTACTTCATCATCTCATTTTTCCCCTCTCTCTTTCATTGAAATAATGTGGTAAAAATTTACTCTCTATTTCTCGTGTGTATTTAACGAGGTTCAGCTGTATTTTTAAAAATCTAAAGATTGGGTAAACGGATCAGTGAAAATGTGTATATATCAGTAAAATCTTAAAATCTCTGGTCCTGCACTTAATTTTCTTAATTTTTACCTTTGTTAGGTCTATTTCATTATAAATCAATAGTTTGAATTACATTCTCACATAATTTTTAATTTGATTACATTATAATCCAGCAACAGTGATGTAGATATTTTTAGTTCTGAAATTTAACTTTCTTTAAATTTAAAGCATCAAAAATAAAAAACAATCTTATATGTTATCAGACTTGATATGAGAATTTGAATTTTCTATTCTATATAGTATAAAAATTTTGCTGATATATTTATTAAAGTGAGATAAAATAAAACAACAGATTGATTTATATTCCTTTCAATCTATTACTAGTAAAATAAGAATTTAAATGAACTCATTCGCTAAAAATAGTCAGTTTAAAAAAGGAGAGTTAAATAAATAAATAATTTTAATTTTCACTTTTAAGGTATATATTTAAAAACAAGATTTAAATATGAGACATGTGGTATAAATTACTAGTGCTCTACCACTGAATTATTTAGTCGATATCAGACAATCTAACCTGTAGTAATCACTTATGTTAGAGCTTACAGATCACATTAAAAATTTTTTCTGTTTCATATGAGTAATTCCTTCAAGTCAGATATTGGCTAGGTTTTTCAGTAAGTACAAAACTGACACAGTCAGAGGTTCTAAGTTTGAATCTTAGCCAAGTCACTTTTCCATTTTGCTAAAGATAATTCACTTTTAGAAATGTGTATACATCATGTTAAGAATTTGTAGTCAGATAATTTATCCGCAAACAATCAAATATTTATTACAATGTGCTATAAGGAGTAAGGGCATACCAACATCAACAAATAAAAATGCTGTTTTTATATATTACATTGATTTTCGCATATTTCTTTTATGTACATTGAGATTTATTTTTCAGACTTCATAATTTTTTTTATATAATTACAATTTAGAGTAAATAAGATATTCTTTCTTCTTTTGGAAATTTATATAATATTATAACATTTAAAGAAAAAATTATCTTTAAGTTTGTTAATTTGTTTCAGAAATATATTTATTCATTTTGAAAGTAATAAGATATTGAGAATATAGCACTTTTAAACAAGTAATTTCATGATAATTTATAAATTCTTTTGATTAAAATTTAAACTTTTTTAAAAATATATATATATATAATAAAGATGATCTATTAAGCATAGTAGAAGCCATGCAACAGATAGAAGATCACTGAAACACCAATGACCAAAAAGATAAAAAAAAAAAAAAATCATCAGTGGATGAAATACACTAATGTAAAGAAACCAGATCTATTAATTAACAGCCTGCAAAACAAACGAATCAATAAAGTGAAACAACAAATCTTAACTTAAAACCATAAACTTATCAAAATTAATGAAAAAACAACCTAAGAAACACAAGGTAGGAAGAAGGAGGCAGGCGGCAAGACTTGTGACTTGCTTATATATGGGTCATTTCTCAAGAATTCTCTGTCATTTAGGTTAAACTCAAGGAGTTAGGAACAAAGCACCAAATAACAAAATTATATTTGTTAGGCTATTTGGTTTTATTTTTACTCAAATAAAATATATCTTTTAGGGTGAATAAACACATTCTAAATTGAAAAAAGAATTAATTAATATGTTGCAATTATAATTAATTTATTAGGGAATAAACTAATTATAATTGCAATATATTATTTCTTTTTTCAATTTAGAATGTGTTTATTCACCCTAAAAGATATATTTTATTTGAGTAAAAATAAAACCAAATAGCCTAAAAAATATAATTTTTTTATTTGGTGCTTTTGTTCCTAACTCCTTTAGTTTAACCTAAATGACAGAGAATTCTTGAGAAATGGTACCCTATATACATTCTCACACTTCGTTGGCCAACGGTTGGTTTTGGCCGCTGGCCCTCGGTTGAGCCAACCGTTGGGTGACAGTTGGGCCAACAGTAGAACGGTTAGAAAAACTGGCCTAACCGTAGCCCAACAGTCTGCCAACCGTGGCCCAATGGTCTTCCAACCGTGGCCCAACGGTCATCCAACCGTTCGCCAACCATGGCCCAACCGTTTGCCAACCATGACCCAACCGTTTGCCAACCATGACCCAACTGTTTGCCAACCATGACCCAACTGCTCCATCGTTGGGCCAACCGTCACCCAACGGTTAGCTCAACCGAGGGCCAGCGGCCAAAACCAACGGTTGGCCAACGATGAAGGAAACTGTAGGGCCAACCGTTTCCCAACCATTCCGTGTTACTTGGGAAACTCTTTACTTCTAAAGTTAGACAATCCTCTTCTGTCTTCCAGGCCATGCCTAAGACCTTTGCTAGATTACTTCCTAAGCTGATTGTAGAGTGCTCTAATTGCGTATTTAAGCCTTTTTTATGCCAGAATTTCATTAACGCATCATCGTTTGTAATCCATTTTCTTAAACTCATTCCTGCTTGAGACATAATTTCTTTAGGCTCAAGAGAAATTTCAAGAGCCTTTTCCACAGTATCTTCGCCAGAGATAAAATCGTCAACATAGATATAATTGTCGAGAAGATGGACAGTTTTTGGATATTGATCACTAAATTGAGATATATGGTTTTTAATAGTAGCTGACAAGAGAAATGGGGATGCATTAACACCAAAAAGAACACGTTTAAATCTTAATGTTTTCAAATTTTCAAGAGATCTAAAATCCTTTTCAAACCATAAAAACCGCACAACATCACGATCCTTCTCTGCAAGGGATATCTGTAAAAATGCTTTCTCGATGTCTGCAGAGAAGGCTATTTCGTTAAGTCGGAAAAGAATTAAAATATCGAAGAGAAGTGGGTTTAAATTGTTACCAGGCCACAAACAGTCATTTAAAGAAAATTGATTGTTATCATGGGAGCTTGCATCAAAAACTATGCGAACTTTCGTAGTAAGCTTGTCTTCCTTACAGACAGCATGATGGGGTAAGTAATAAATTCCCTTATCTAATATTGGCTCACTACTTTCAACTTGCTCAATAATACCTTCATTTAAATATTCATTTATAATTTTTGAATAATTTTGAAAGAGTTCAGGATCCCGATAAAATTTCCTTTGTAAAAATTCTAGTCGTTTTTTCGCTACTGTAAAGTTATTGTGCAGCTGTTTCGGATCCGTTTTCCAAGGCAACTGCACTTCATACCTATCGTTCACAAACCTGGCAGTTTTGTCAAAAATTTGTTGGGCTTGATCTTTCTCTACTGGTTTTAAATCATCGGGCTGAATTCCAATGGATTCCAAATCCAATTGCCAGAATCGGCTTAAGTTATTATTGATTTCATCAAACTTTGTTATAAAATAACATTGATTCTCATTACTATTTAATGGAACCGTTTCTTCTAAAACTCCAGTAGAAATCCAGCCAAAAACAGAATCTTGTAAAAATAATTTATCACTAATTTGAACTGAATTAGGTTTTAAGATTATATAAAACAGTTCACTACCTATAATGCCGTGTATTTTTCCAGGTTGGTAAAACATGGGATCAGCAAACTCTACTAAATTTGGTAAATTAATTTTTGATATATCCAATTTATTTGTTGGGAAATAATCTGTGATTTTGGGAACAATTAAAAAGTCTATGTTTTCCTTAAAACTTTCATCTACGTATTTTCTTTTTGTTTATGCAATAAAGAATGATGATTCATTCCACATCTGCTGCATTTAAACTTCGACAAATAAGCGGATGACAAATGAAATTTATTAAAGCAGTTGATGCAAAGTTCATTACGTTTTACGAAATCGAATCTTTCAGATGGGACATTTGTTTAAATTATGGAAATGTTTACACAGAATACAATTTTTTACTTTTGAATTAGATGCAGAATTAAGCATAAAGGTTTTCGTTTTCGGATTAAAACTGTTCTTATTTACGATTTTTTCAGCGGAATTTCTAGATACGCTTTCTAGAGTACTTCGACTTTCCAAAAATGACATTAATTCCTCAAATTTTGAATATTCTGTTTTTTTGACTGAATATTCAAACAATTTTCTTGTTTCTTTGTCTACCTTTAATAATATAATATTAATGAGCATTGCATCCGATAAATTATTTCTCTTATAATCTGAAACACTCAGTGATCTCATATTTTTATTTATACAATCAATAAGGGATCTCAGTTCGTTAAAAGATTCCCGGTGGATTTTTTCATAATGCATTATTGCTGATAGGTGAGTGTCGACTAAAATTCGGTGATTTTTGAATCTTTCTATAAGTGCATTAAATAGTGAGGTGAATGTATCATCAGGACTTTCTAGTTTTTTCGCATCACCAGTTAAGGATGCACGAAGATAAAACAGTTTCTGAGCATCATTTAAGTAGCGTGAGCATCATTTAATTTTAGTATTGTTGGAAATTAAGTTATTGAATTGTGTTTTAAATAGGGAAAAATCTTCAATTTTACCATTAAAAATAGGTAAAGGGATGTCCGGCAGCCGGACATTAACTTCATCAGAACTTTTAAATTCTAAACTTTCATTTTTACTAGAATTGTTCTCAGAAAGTTTAACAGATTTAAGAAGTAAATTGAGTCTTACCTCAATTCTTGCAAGGCGATCTTCAAGTTCATCTATTTCATTTTCGATTGCAGGTAAGTCCTTTATGTCCGGAATATCATAACATTGGATCACTCAGTTTGCCTTGCAACTCAGATAGCTTTCTAATTTTTATTTCAAGTTCAGTTGTGGAACAAGAAATATTTTCAGAGTTCAAATCAACGAAGGATTCAATTTTTGTTATGGCACCTTTTGCGGCGCTTTTCATTCTTTTTAGCTTTTCCATATTCATATTTGCTGGATATCTGCGACAATGACGGACCACTAATGTAGGAGATTGGTGTGTGTTAATTGATAGATGATAACCTTCAGTTATTTTTCATACTTTTTAATCGACGACACAGTACAAAACAACACACACTACACATATTTGACGTAAAAGATAGAAGGGGACAAAGCCCGCAGTTATAATGTTGGGATAAACCCGCTTATACATACTTTTGGGGATAAAACCCGCGGTTACAAAATGGGGATATACCCGCTAGGCAATTCGACTTCTATTGCAGCCGAAAGCCAAACAACAACTGAATTCTTGATATGATCACATGACCACGAAAGCCCGCGGTGCTCGTTCGACATGCGCAGATGTCCGAACAGGATATACTGAAAAGTTACATACAAAAACACACAACGCAGATCAACTGCTAAAAACTTGATTTTAGAATTTAGGGGATCTCAAAACGTGTAAATATAACGAAAACTTATTTTTGAAAATATGACCCAATTTTCTCTATCATCTTAATAAATAAAGTCCCAAATGTCTTGGGTGTAACGCTGAAAACTAACGTCATAGCTATAAAAATGTATTCAAATAAAGAAAATAATTTTTTTATCCTTGGTTTGGAAAAATGAATAAAATAATGGAAGGAGGAAATTTTAGCAGGAAAAATAGAAGACATCACAATTGACACAATGTATTGAGGAAATATAAATTTTACCCGTGATTTGAAACACACAAAATAAATAAATAAATAAATAAATAAAAGATAGTTTAAAAGAATGCATGTAATTCTATGTAAGCAGGGCCGAAATTAAGCTGGGGCTAGCGGGGCATGTGCCCCGGGTGCCAAGTGGAGAAGGGCGCCGAAAAAGGCTGGCAATTTGAACAAAGAAAAAAAAGTAGTAAGAAGAACATTAATAGATTTAAAAAAAAAAAAAAAATCATTAACAGTAATATGCAGGGGTGATGCAGTGTTTTCCAAAGCTATTTGTATATTTTCAAACCTTTACTTAGGCATTGCTACGGTCAATTTTTTTGAATAATATATATATACGTATATATATAGTATATATGATTTTTGGATCTGCCTGCATTTATATACAATTAAATATTTTTATTTATTTATTTATTTATTTTCTGTAAAGATTTCAGATTAGCCCTTAAATACATCTCGTACGAATACAAATTCATCATGAGCTTTTAACAATATTGCAGATTGGGCAGTATTTTCTTTTACTCACTTTTACCCATACGCGATTGTAATGAAATGCTCGCCCTCTGGTGGGCTAAGGTGAAATTACAATAAACATGGTTTAATTCGAATTCCATACAGCCGCCATTGCTTCACGATATTTAGTTTCACATATATTTATAGAATAAAAATGAATAAATACGGTAAAAAAGATAACACATACTGTTGTGTGCTACAATCTAACTCCAAAGGATCAAGAAATCCAGAATTGAGCTTCCATTTATTTCCAAATGACAAATTTAAAATTTCAGTTGCTTCGGCTAATGGAAGTAAAGAATTAATCAGATGATTTGAAACTAATATTTGTTCAGCTTCAGTTAAAATCTACTTCCGATCGAACTTTGAAGAAACTGAAATATTTTTTTTCCAAAAGCAATCAATTTTCCATGATGTAATGGCGGAATATTAAGTAGAATAACAAAAAGAACACTAATGGAACACACGTGGCTATAATGTTTACTAACAACTGCAGTGTTGAGAAAGCGCCATCTATCGATCATTACAATCGCGGATTATAGTAGAGAAAGTACATTATTTTAGGGTCGAGCTCTTACTGCAATTACGCGTTTTGAGGTACACTGAATACGAAAATTAGAGTTTTAGCGGTTGATCTGATGTGTCTGCAGCATAATTTAAACATATGCATTAGCAGGAAGTAAAATTCGGCATACTAAATTTGTAATTTCTCTTTAATGCGGCCTGACCATGGCTGTGCTCTATGAATTAGAAGACGAAAAGTGCTAGTTTCAAACCCAGTTTGCGCTCGGTGGCTTGACTGTGCGGAGTTTTCCGTTTCTTCCTCAGTTTACAATAAACATAATGAAATTAACATACATCTTTTATATGAACAAAAGCATATTTCCTGTAGCATACGGTATGATATGTCGTCATTTTTCATTTACAAGGTTGCGCAAAAGAAATCGGATGTAAATCGAAGTAGCAATATTATATTTGAATCCCAGTTCCATATGAACAACACTATACGTGGTGTGCATAACATTTTCTTTCACGTTATTTTCTATATTTATTTGATTTATTCAACCAACCATAAAATGACAGCAATTTCGCGCCAAATATAATATTACAATGTGCTATGATCGGTTACATCTATCGCGTGAGACAATTAATTTTTTGTAGTTATAATAGTAGTTGAGTTAGTTAATAGTAGTTGGTATATAGAAAAATAAATTATTAAATAATTATATTTGTAAATCTAATCATAGTACAGCCTTAATGTAGCTCCCCTTGTCAATTTTTGAATTTTTATCGCCATTTTAGACAAAAATGCATAATTTATGCGATTATTTTTTCTGTTTCTTTCTTTTCTTTTTCATTTTCTTTTCTTTCTTTTCTGTTTTTCAATATTTTATGATTTATTTATATTTTTGATGCGCTACTTGGCTTAAAGTGGCTTTCACAAAAGTAGAGTCCTTGGCGAAAAATGTCCGATCTATTTCGGCATCAGAAGTTTAAAATGTATTACCCATGATTATCAACGAATTACCTTTCATGCCAAGCGCTATTCATCCGTACCAAAAACGTACTATTTAAACAAAACAAAAAAGAAAAAAAAAATCTAAAACTGAAGTATATTAAAAAAGGTTATGTTTTTTTTTTTCTTTGCTCCATTTTCATATATATATTTTTTTTTTATTATGCATGAGCAAATTTAATATTTAATATTTAATATTTTTTTATTTTTCGTGTGAAAGCATATTTCATTTTATGCTAAAGAAAAAAAAAAAAAAAAAACTGGTAAATTTTTTTTGGCAACAATTATAAATTTAAATGTCCAATTGTGAAATTATTACCAGGTTATTATTTTCATATTTTAATTAATTTTAAAAACTCTAATCAAAACTTTGTTACAGGTAAGGTACCAAATGAAAGGGGCGATTTTTCTGAATCCATCGGACTAAACAGCTTATCGATTGGACAATTAGATTTTTTAAAATTAACTAAAGTATGAAAAGCAACTTGCTATATAGATGAGTACGAACCGGAATCGTCACCTCTCTTGCAAATTATATAAATATATGGGGGATAAGAAAGTTGTGTAAGTGCAACAGAGGTATATTATAACTATTTTTTATTTTATTTCTATTGATGTTTATTCTTTTTTATTTTTGCAGCGTTCTTTGACAAAACTGCTTTTATTTTCATTTTCGAATAAAATGTGATAATCCCTCTCCATTCTCCATTCACTATTCAGTCTCGCCTGCGGCAGTGAACAGTGAACCTAGCACCACTTGTCTCAAGTACAAAGATATCAACGAACTGTAAAAAAGATAAACATTCTTATGGTACATCTCTTTTAACGATTATAAATTACACAACTTTAAAAGTTTTTCATTCCCCATCTAGAGGTCCATGACACCAAACACACATATTTCTCCGCTTTGTGACCGATTCCGTCCCTAAAGAATGCGCCACCTCTGATATCGGTTACAACGAACTTCGTTATGACCCGTAGTGCCCTTCGCTAGAACATCCCCTTATGACCGGGTACCGTAAATTAAATGAATCACCAGAGTGGCCATGGCCTGGTAAAGCCCTCGACCCACTATGAGTAAGAGGCGAAATGGGGGGCAGACCGAAAGGGTTAAAACCCGGGCAAATGCGGTCGTCTGCCTGATCGCCGGGGTCGGGGAACTCCCTGATCGGGGTCAATCGTAGTCATTGACCCTAATTTTCACTTTCACTTTGTGGTTTCACTTTTCAAGGATATTGAAGAGCACTGAGCATGCGTATTGTTTAGTAGGGTGAGCTACTTTTCTGGGGGGGTAGGTGCACGGTCACTGAAAGTTATTGACACTATGGCCTGTGAGATATAGTGGAGCGCATGCGCGGTGATTTTGATAGTTTATGAATAATATCTAGGTGAAGCGAGAAGAGAAAGTAAAACTTTCTCTTTGCTTTGTTTATTGTTTCTTTCTTTCTTTACTTTTTTTTTTTTTTTTTTTTTTTCGCTTAAATTTTTGTTTATATATTTACTTTTTTTCCTTACAATCGTGTGTCAGCAGGACAAAGATTTTCTTTTTATATAGATGTCAGTTAATCAGACGTACATGACTTAAAATAAAAAAAATAAATAAATAAACTAAATGTATTAATTTAGAAATTTAGAAATTCTTAAATCAAAAATTATAAATACATTTAGAAATTCTTAAATTCTAAATGTATTATTTTAATTATCAAAAAACTTAAAATTTGTTAACGTTCCTGTTTTTCTTTTTCTTTCTTTCTTTTCTTTTTCTTTCTTTTTAATGGGACGCGCTACATTTTTTACAGATTGCCCTTTCTCTGTCTGTGAGAAATTCTAATACGGAACAATTGGACCGACGACGAGCGCAGACTGGATTCAAACCAGTACCTTCCTAACAGCACATCTTCTCCCCAGGATGTTTTCAGGATGAAAAGACATACCAGAAACATACTGACGATGTACTCTTAGGGCTTCGGCCTACCAGTGTGAGAGCAGAACGTCTGGCACTCAATAAAATCACGTGGGGTTAATAAATTGACTACTCTAAGATCCTAACTCCTAACCCTAGGTAGGTGGTGATCCGTCAACGAGAGTTTATCGAGATTCTTGACGTATTCACGCACGTTTTGGAGAAAACCACGAAAAACTCTGAACAAGTAAGCCAAACAAGTGTTTCCTGGAATCAAACCCAACATCTCCCGTCTACTAGCTTTAAAAGCAAAGCCTCTTCTCTTAATCCGCTAACAGAGCCCAGTCAGTCGTAAGTCGATTTTTTTTTCTCTAGGTTTTATTTTTTATTTATTTATTTATTTATTTATTTAGTTTCTTTTTTCACAAAATTTCCTTGAATAAACATTTCTTCCGTTGAATTCCACTCTATAAACAACGAACGGTCAAATTACAACATAAAAACAAGGAATTATTATACCATTGTTCCGTTCCAACAACCACCTCATCCTCATATTGTCAAAATCATGATTATAACAGAGAGACTACATAACAAAATATCTTCTTTTTTTTTTTTTTTTCTTCCAAACTATGGAGAACAATAAATTTTGGTGGAAGACTAGACTGTAAAATTCAAGTGTTTTTCTAAAACTAAAAGACTTTTCGTTTTTCTGATGTCTAGTGCTGCCATCTATCAGAAGATTTCAAAGATACATTTATTTTCCACTGACCTTTTCATTTATATTCCGTTACTCTGATTAACATAAACTTTATGATACTGCAACATTTTCATATCTGTATTTAAAAAAAAAAAAAAAAAAAAAAAAAAAATACAGTGTATAGGGATCGTCACGAGTTTTCTATCCATGGATCCTATACCAGAGAATCTGAACGCAGGGAGGGGTGGGTCCTAAATTCTAACGACGCTTTTTGAAATATCTCTAATTTTTCTGATTTTATAAAGGATTTTAAGTACTTACAAAATTAAAAAAATTCATATATGCCTAGCTTGCCCGCGCTTCCTACCCTACAGTTGCATAAATGATCTGCTCTCTAGGCTGTTAGACAGGAAGTGACGGGTTGGATTTCTAGGCATAACTATTCGGAGTTTTCGTTGTTTTTCTCAAAACTAGCTTGAATGCGAGCTAGGATTCTTTAAAAAAAGATCCCATAGAGAGCATTTCACCCAGGTCAATGTACCTATAGCGCAGACCACCGCCACCAAGAGGTTCTGCTCTCTGAGCTAGTAAAAGAGAAGTGCCGAGTTCAAACCCCAGCCACACTCGTCAGAGTTAACCTTTTAAGGCTTTCCGTGGTTTCTTGATGATTGGTTGGTTGTAAGGTATATGACCGATTGATTACGCTATGGTCCTAGGCCTGTGGGTGGAATGCTCTCCGTAGGGGTCTTTCTAAGGGGGTCCTAGACCGTATTTACGATCGGAAACTCCAAACAGCTAGGTTGATGAGCGCAGCCCGGGATCGAGCTACTATTGATGTTGAGAAAGGAAGAGAAGCCTCACTATCATAATTATCTTCAATGAGGACTGATTTTGCCAGACAGTCAGCCAGTTCATTACCTGACGTGCCCACATGCGCCCTTGTCCAAGATAACTGAATTTTTACATCATATTGTCTAAGAGTTTTATATATTTCTAAAAGAAAATGGTATTTTGGAAATGGGTTTTTTAATAATTCTAAAGCTGATCTATTGTCCGTTACTGTTGTTAGCTCTTTTTTTTTTATGCGGAGAATTGATAAGCCACTCTATTGTCATTATAATTGCAACTAATTCTGCTTGGAAGATAGTATTTAATTTATGTAATTTTATTTTATGTGTATAGATCGTGTTATTATTATAAAATTTACTGCGATTAAATTTTTCAATAAAGCTATTTTCACTATATGTCAATAAGCTGTTGTAAGACCTGAAACGGGAAAAAGGTGCCGCAGCCGCCACCGAGCGGGAGTTTTGTAAAGTCGGATTTTTCAAGGATCACGAACCAACTGGTCGCCGAAGGCGGCTAGTAAATCCATAAAAACTTCAAAGAAAAGCATTAAAAAATTTCTGAATTTTTCTTTTTTCTAAATGCAAAAATTAAAAAAAAAAAATACGCTAAGGGGAATCCTTACACTGAAATATACATTTTTAGGTAAAACAGAGGAAAAGGGTTTTTTTTCCCTCCAAAAATCAGTAAAAACCATTTGAAAAATGTTTCTTTATTTTATTTTATTACCATGTTTTATTAACTTCTATTCTTGTTTGTTTGTCCGGTACAAATCTTGCAATCGAATTTTAGCTAACTTCCCTACAAGCTAGACATTTGAAAATTTCACAGTAGCTCAGAACCCGATGACAACACAATACTTCGAAGTCCGATTTTTGAATTTTTGATTAGTTTTCTTATAATTAATTAAAATATGAAAATAATAATATCCTAATAGCGTTAAAATAGCCATTAAAATATTAGCTATAATTTAATTGTTGCCAAAAAAATTTACGAGTTCATTTTCTTTCGACATAAAATTAAATACATTTAATTTAACGTGAACGTCAAAAAATTTTAAAAAGTTAAATTACGCATCTCCCAAAAATTGACGCCATTATCACTTTAAAAATTTTATGCACATTGATAAGAGCTCTATGATTCATCAGAAAATTTAAAACATGGTATATAATTTTTTTTTTTTTTTTTGTCTTATAATTCTTCTTCTTTTTTTTTTTTTTTTTTTTTTTTTTTGTTATTATTACTTTTTGCTGCACAAAACATTACGAAATTAACATAAGTTATTCAGATTAAGTATATTTCTTTTAAAATGTGATAGTTTACGGCACTATGCAAAATTACACGGATATATTACAGGATAAAAGTGAAAATCGTTTAAATTGCAGTTGTGTAGTTGGATGTTTCCCTCTATATTATTTTTTTCGTAAACTATGACTATATGACTCGTATGCAATGTTTAGATAATATATAGGGCCACATAAAAGCAATCTGTTTCATGCTTCCACTTTAAAAGAAGCTATAAAGATGTTTTGTGAGATATCTTCCTTCAAAATGAAAGGCAAAATATAGTTATAATGGAGGTAAAATACAAACATTACATTGGCATTTGAAGATTCAACTGTTTTATAATTCATGCGAAAAATGTATGACTTTCCCTTTTTATTCTGAACATCGGCAACTGGCATATGGATATGACGGCAGTAATCTCCCTTTGACAGCGCTGTCAGATCGAAATTTTAAATTTTCCCACATTTCGCTAAAAAATTTCCCTTTTTAGCATAAAATTTCTCTTAATTACTCAACATGCAAGGCTTTGAAGCTATTCAGGGTAAAATAACTTGCACTGAATATGGTACTGTGTAAGGGTTAAGGTAAATTATCCACAATTTCAGGGCGTCTAGAAGTCTTTTAATTAAGTACCACTCTTTTTTAATCGCAAACTTCATATTATTCAATAGAAAAAAAAAAAGACAGCAAATGATTACTAAAGTTCAATATTAAAAATGTGTGTTATTCAATTAAGAGATGGCTAAAAGCCCTATGTATTGGACCTAGACCTGGGTAAAATGCCCTTCATAATTATCTTTCTAAGGAATCTTAATCAATATTCAAGCGTATTTCTCAGAAAATCAGGGAATGCTTTGAATGACTAGGACGAATAAAACTAAATCAATATTTTTTTTTTCAGAATACTTTAGATTATTATTACAAAACGTGAAAAAATTGCACTGATTAGCTTTTAAGATCTGAGCCTATACAGAAATTAGTTCGGACAGTTTGAGTTGGAGGAAAAAAATCTAACAAAAAATGCTTTAAAAACTGACTAAGTGAAATTTCCCTTTTTGTGAAGAAATTTCCCTTTTTCCCTCAATATCTACAATCGCATCAAAATTTCCCCCCTTTGAGGGAAAATTCCTTCAATCTGGCAGCACTGCCCTTTGAAATAAGTGGTGGTATGAACGAACCACACGAACCTTCACGCGGTGCCCCTCCTTTATTGCTAAAACCCGCAGGAAGCATAGCGGGCGAGTCCATGTTAGAGATGAGACGGGCTCAGCCCGAGCCCGTAAGCCCGTGCCCGAGCCCGATCGGGCTCAAATCTTAAGCAAGTCTTCGGGCTCCGGGCGGGCTCGGATTCAAGTTAAAAGTTCCGTTTATTTTATTCTTCACGAACTGGAAAATGTAAAAAAAAAAAAAAAAAATATTATTCATTTTGAGAGCACTTTTAGTAATGCCATAATAGTCATGATAGGTTATAAATCACAAAATACTCTTGCAAACCTTAGCAGCTTTCACTTTCCTTTTTCTAAATAGAACTTTTTTTTCAACGGGATGCATATTATGTCAGAGTTTTATACAGTAATCCTTCCTCCTTCATTATATTGGGCCTCATTATATCACTCATTCGGATAAATTTTTTGTCCCCCGATAGGCGCGTTATAAACAATGGGCTGCACTATAAATGTATATTATATAAATATATACATGTATAAAGAGACACAGTCATTATAAATTTTTATAATAACATTTATTTTAAATTGAGGATTGATATTAAAAAAATTAATTTGATAATGAAAACGGTATTTAATTTTACCATTGTGTATGCGTTGCATAGCGTACCACTTTCAATATCGAGCTCGGGCTCTGATCACACAAAATTTTTCGGACTCGGGCGGGCTCAGTTCAAAAATGTTTCGGGCCCGGGCGGGCTCGGATTGCCAAAATAGAGCCCGAACTCACCTCTAGTCCATGTATGTGAGAAGCGTATTCTGTGATTTGGATCTCAGCTTCCCCCCCCTCCACTTCGAAATACACCTCAGTATCAATATAAGCACAAGGGACACCGCCATTTAAATATAGGTGTTAGGGTTAAGGCCAAATGACTGTAGGAGTGTCTTAGTGTGCCCTCCGTGGGGGGGAAGGGGGGGGCGGATCTTTCTAAAGAGGACCGTATTTACGCGAATTGCGAAGAAAGCACCGAATGGCTAGGTCGACGAATGCGACCTGTAATCGAACCCGGTACTTCCCATCTACTAGCTATGAGAGCAGAACCACTCCCCCACTAGTGGGACACCGCCATTTAGGACCAGTTTTTACCGGTCTAATTTTTTCATGGAATTAACACTAATGTAATTTATCTCCATTAAGGGCCCATAAGGTAATATACGGGCCGTGCAAAAACACTCATGTATATTTTCTCTTTAAAAGTAATGTTACAGAGATATTTATTTTTTAGTAGTTATTACGAGAGTTCTTCCTCAAACATATTTTCATAAGTTGTCACAGGAGTAAAATGCATTGAAAGTTAAACAAAATAACGCTTGGAAAGTATTTTATGTTGTATGTGAACTGCATCAGTTTTCTTTCTTGTTTTGCACTAACATTCAAAATTCAACGGAAACCTCCCCTTCCAGTAAATGGAGTCAGCAGTAAGCTTCTATTCCTTATTTATTCCTTTCCTCCCCTCCCATCGTTTCCGCTTCTATCCGCATCCACGGGAAACGTGACCTGTCCGACGAGTCCATAAGTTTAAGAAGGGTATTTGATTACATCGGATCGGAACGTCGCTCCCTGCGATGCGATTCAATAGATGCAAATGCGATCTCGATAAGATTTTCTAGCAAAGCGGAAAAGTTTCTGACTTGGGTTTGTTTTGTTTATTACCCGTCTCCTGGGCCGTGTCCCAGAAACCTTTGACTTGAGGACCCGGAATTTTGTTTTCACTTCAAAAAAACTTTAATGAAAAAATATAAAAGTATCCCTTAACCCTTTCACTACCAATATTTTTTCTGTGAAAAAATAAGTATTAAATAAATTATCTGAATCAGCTTCATTTAATAGACGGTATATTTCCTCAACTAACCGTTCTACCTCCCTATTCAAGGTAGTTGCAGGTCTAAAAGAAAAAAGAAAACCTCCAGAAAAAAGTCTCATAGTATATGTTAAAATCGCCTTGGGACATATATGTCCCAGTGGTAGTGAAAAGGTTAAAAAACAATTTCATGAAAGTTTTATTTCTAAAGGCGAAAAGTTTTAAGTTTTAAAATGGGAATATTACACTAGAATATGCATTTTTGTGCGAAATGTATAAAAATGCCTTTTCCTTTTTCCTCCTGGATTTTTTTTTTTTTTTTTTTTTTTTTTTTCTGCCGGCACACATGTATTGGAAATTTCCATTAGAAAATAGTGGCATTAATTTTTATTGGAAAACTATCAAACAGCCATAATTTAGCGCATGACGTTGGAAAGGTCCATGAGTATCCTTAAAATAGGGGTGTGTACTGAAGTTACATGCTGTTTTTATTATTATTATTATTATTATGATTTTGATTAATTCCATTCTGCTGTACTTCCCTCTGCCATCGTAAAAAATTTTGTTTTGAATTATTTCTTTTTCCATTCTAATCCCAGGAGGAGACGGGGCGAGTCCACATCCGGAAATGGGAGGATTGGTTATGTGACAGATGCAATCATCAAAGTTCCCCATCAGTGTTGCCAACGGTAGAAATTTGTCCCTACGCATTGGACTTTTAGCAGTTTTTTTTTTTTTTTTTTTTTTTTTTTTTTTTTTAGAATGTAGGAAAGGGTTTTAAATTTGAGGGGACTTTTTGGAGAAATTTTCAAGGATTTTTTCTAGTATTTTTTTTTTTTTTCCATGATTTTTCACTAAGGGAGTTTTATCTTTAGTACAGGGCCAATTTGAGCTGTCAGTAAGGACAAGACAAGGGACATGGTAAAATTTCAGTCGGCAACTGATCCCCATTTTTCTTTTGATAAATAAAACAAAGTGTAGACTAGGAGAAAAGATGCGCTGTATGGCTGTATCATTTATCGTTTTTACCCTGGTTGAATTTTACTAGTATTATTTTTTATATTTTTATTACTATTATATTTATTTATTTATTTATTACTTATTATTATACTTTTTTTCCATAATGATTGGCTAAAAATATTCCTCATTACGTACATTTATACGAAACTGTGTGCTAAGCTGCCGTATTAGTTTTCGAAAATTTGTGATTTAAACAAAAATCTACAATTCAAATGATTGATACGAATTGAAAATTTTTGATTAAATTTTTCTTAAGACTTAATCTTTACGAAATTGATATTAATTATTAATTCTGTCACTTGAAGAACATTCCCTCCAACGGGCAGCCAAATCCTATGCTATCTAATGGTAAAATTTGTTAGCAAAATTATGCATTCATTATTTAATATGTTTTGAAATTCAGTTTCAATATTAAAAAAATTCATAGCCGCCAAATTCATTCTCGTTGATTGTACTCAAAAAAATAATTAAAATATACCGTAAATTTACGATTATAACCCTCCTTCCTTTTAGAAATAAAAATCATTAAAATCAGAAGGTGCGATATTATCAAAAACTTTTAAAAAGCTGAAATTTTAGGAAAAACTTCAGATTATAATAGCCAAGAGAATGGAAGTTTTTTGGAAAATGAAAACAACTGAAAATCACAGAGTAAGGTATATTTGGGTGGGGGGTTACTATCGAAATTTTACGGTATTTTACATTTTAATTGGAAGCTAAAAAGTGCAAAAAATTAACATTTTTCAAACATGTTTGGAAAATGTTAAACGAAATTTTGTCTATTTCTATCCGACAGTAAAAACTTTCAAGAACTCTTTTTTTTTTTTTTTTTTTGAGAGAGAGAAAGAGAGAAACTGTTACTTTGATAAAATTTCATATTAAAAAAGCGATATGACATCATAAAATGTAATAGGTGAGATGTGAAAATAATCATTCCTCACTGAAAAAACAATTTATTATTTTCCGCTTATAATAATAATAATAATAATAATATATATATATATATATATAGACAAAATAAAAATCCCTAAGAAATGAAAACAGTATGGCAGATTTTCCGTTATTACATCAGCTGCAAGATAACTCACGCAGTGTTGCCAACTCCGATTTCGCCATGCCCTTACTGACAGCTTAAAATGTCCCTACAATTACAATAAAAAGTCCCTACTTTAGTGAAAAGTTATGGAAAATCCATTACAAACCTTACAAAAAAAAAAGTATCCCAAAAAGTCCCAATGAATTCCCAATACGTCCCTACATCCTAAAAGTCCCTACGCGTAGGGACAAATCTATACGGTTGACAACACTGCCTGTCACGATTACGATAAAAAAAAAAAAACTATCCTTTTCCTTTTCCATCCCCATTCAACATTCAACTCTCAAATGGAGAAGAATCCATATCACTCGTAGGTAAGTTCAGTTGAAAGATCGCATCCGAATTTCGGAACTGTCGACATCAATACGTGGGGGACAAAGGGGCCACAATAACAAGAACATAGACCTTGAATATATCGAAAGGGAGTCTGACAGTCTGACAGGTGTTGGTTTTGTCAAACTATACCGCCCTAATTTATGTTCAGCTGTTTTTTTTATGTGTAATAAAACCGCCTTAATGTGCATTTATTTAAATTTTATGTTAGAGCTCGATTTAAAAAATTTATTTTCCTTCTTATGTGTAATATAACATGTTTTTTGTGGTTGCTGTCGTAAAAATAGGCGGTGCTTAAGCAAATAATGGGAGTTTTATCAACATATTCCATAAGATAGATATAGAAGGCGGATGTTAAGGGAATGGTTTGAGTTCGAATACCCTCCTTCGTCGTGTATATATTATCAAATAAATCATTTGCAGACGACTGTTCCGTTCGTAAGCGAAAAGATAAAATTTTATCGGAAGTTTTTCGATAAGCAAAACAATGAAAATAATCTATATATTTCGTAAATATAAAGTAAAGAAAGATACATTATTTTTGATTTCCAATATTTTGGTAATGATTTATGAAGAAACATTTGAAGAAGGATTATTTTGGTTTTAATTAATTAACTAAATTATTATACAATTAATTGGTTGTTAAATTAATATTTTAATTAATTAAATAATTTCATTATATTAAAAGCGTTGCAAAACTATAATAATATCGATGAATATATGAGTAGTTTTCAACGAATTATTTAAAATAGACGTTTTTTTTTTTTTTTTTTTTTGCACGAATTATTTTTTAACTGATATGCTGTGGCAATCACAAAACTTTCTTCTATATTATTATATAACATCCGCTACCGGCATCAACCTACCTGCTAACACGCATAAAAATCTAATCAACTTACCTTCTCATAATAAAGTTTTTATGCAGATTAGTGCAATTTTAACAAACAAATATTGAGATATATCCATCTGAAAAGTCACAAAAGTGAATAACAGTACTTCCTTTTTCCGACCGATATACACCCAAATTGAATAAATATACTTTTTCATCATATATTATAAATCACACATACCAAGTTTAGTGCATTTATCATAGAAACTGAGGAATAGCATTCCCGATAACAGGAATGCTGCAGCACAACAGTGCCGCCTATCGTCCGATATGCATCCAAATTGAATCAGCATAGTTCTTCATAATATTTCGCCTACATACAAAATTTTGTTCAAATACTGTAGAAGCTGAGATATAGCCTTCCTATAGAAAGAAAAAATTGCAGTATATCTGCACCACCTGTCGGCCAATTTGCTTTCAAGTTGAATCAACATAGTTTCTCATAATGATCCTCTCACATAACAAGTTTGGTGTAGTTAATATACAATATATAGAAGCTGAGATATAGATTTTTCTTAAATAGGAGAAAATGCAGCATAGCAGCATCATTGTAGAGCGATATACTTCAAAGTCTAACCAACACGAATTTAAGTCAAGCTCCAACTAAACATTAACGTTTATTGAATTTCGTTCAATTTCGCTAACAAAATTTTGCTAACACACAGAGAGAGACATTTTCTAAGAAATGGTTGAACGGTATTCAAGAAGTCTCAAAACGCTTAAAATAATAGAAAACCGGGAGTCAAAAATTTTCATACATTAAATAGTTTACTTTTATGTACATAGAATAACATCGTAATAAAGAAAAAGAGAAGAAAAATATAAGTTTAATCAAGGTTAATATTTCACGTACCTCCTACTGCGATAATTGGCATGGGGTACTTGGGTTTCTCTTGTAAAATTCCTAAACCAGCAATAAAAAGAAATGTCTTTCATTGTAAACATGTCCAAAAGTTCAATGGTCACTTTCCGACAATTGGATAATTTAATAATTTATGACTTTCCAGCTCTGCTTCGGTCGCTAGTGTTTGTACGCACCTTTAGAAATACAATACTCCAAAATAACAGTAATTGATTATATAGAATGTTAAGAAAAAAATTTCCAGACAAACATCATATTATTTTTTAAACTCTCCTGATACTCAATTATTACGCTTCTTCTCCTCCAATATTATCCCCTATATATACTTAAATTTTAATTAAGAATTGAAATGAAGTAGTGTGTGTGTGTGGGGGGGGGGAATAGGGTTGCTAAAGTAATTCTCGTCCAAATGTGATGTAAAATATAGCTATAGGCTAACTCATGTTTAATAGATCTATGCACAAACCACACGGCACAGCCCTTTTTAATAGTGCCGGTGCGCGAGAGTCCTAGGCCTGGGTGCACCATATTTTAATTTCCTGCAATTAAAAATTGAATTTCAAAGTACATATATATATACGTATATATATATGAAAGATATCGTAATAAAATTTAATCTTAAAATTTAGCAATTAATAGATACAAAACAATACTAACACAAAAAAATAGAACTGATTTTATCTTATAGGAAAGACTGACACAAAAATGTTGCGATACAGATTAAGAACCAATGAGAGACAAAAACAATTTAAATTACTTATGCCGACATGAATGATAATACTAATAAAAAAAGGACCATTAAACTTAATGAAAGAGAAAATAAATAAATGACCACAGAAATAATTGGATCAAAATGCTTAACATTAGAAGTAAATACGCATCAGGGGGCATGTACTTCATAAAGCTGTGAAAGCTGCATCGATTTCGTAAAACAATATAGCTAATCATAGCAATTTATATTGTTTCAGCCCCGATCGAAGCAGCAAAACCATATTGAATGAAAAATTAAATAAATTATTAAATTAATTCTTCATGGAATCCAGAGAGAAAACTAGAAAAAAGCATAGTAGCCACATTTACACAAACTGGAGAATAGGATGATGCCAAAAAAAAAAAAAAATTAAATTAAATTAAATTAAAAATAAAAGCTTTGCAAACATCGATTAATCGATACATATATATCACATGGGTGTAAGAAATTAATTTTCGATCATGAGCAGTTTTCGTCTGCATGATAAGATGTAGTAAAGCACTTCTTTCAATTATACTCAGTTGAAAAGAATATTTTCGCTTAATTTTGAGTAGTTCAGCCCTGTATATTATCTATAAGCTATATACATATCGCATTATGTACTTAAATTTAGTTCTATATGAAAAAAAAAATAATAATAATAATACACTTCCAATAATTTCCAAGTATAGCCCCAATATATTCAAATTCTTTTGGGTAGCGCTGTAAACGAATGATGAAGATTTCCATACATATGCATATTTTATGCATATAAAAAATACATGCTTTTATGCATATAAAAAATACATGCTCATTTCATTTTGCTTAGTGCGGCTTACAAATGTTAAATTGACCTACCAGAGATTTCGCTGATAGACGTAATGTATTTAATTATCTTGGATGTCTCTGTATTCGAACCCTATACTTGATCTGAACGAAAAATTTACTGTAGTATCAGTAGTATATGATACAGATTTAGAATAACAAGTTTGGATTCCTGGCTAGATATACTGATAACAGACACTGACACAGATCAAACGCTGAAAACATGTTTTTCGGGTTCAAGGGACCTCAAAACATGTACATATAAGAAAAACTATATTTTGTAAATTTGACCCAAAAACAATAATTTCTATATCATATATGGATAAGTTGTTGTTGTTGTACGGTATTAAGGGCGATTGACTATGCTAGCTAGAGTCCTAGACCTATAGGTGAAAGGCCCTACATGGGGGTCTTTCTAAGGAATCCTAGCCCGTATACGCAAGGTTCGGAGAAAGCCACGGAAAACTCCGAACGAACGGCTAGGTCAATGAGCACGACCTGGGATCGAACCCGGCACTTCCCACCTACTAGCTTTGAGTGAGGAACTGCTCAGCCGCTGGTGGGCCTCATACATTGATGAGAGAACAGGGATGAGATTAGCAAAAATACAAAAAAGCTGAAACTGTACGCAAAGGCAAGACATTGAAATGAAATACTAGAATTTTGATGACAAAATCTATTATATTAGAGAAATAAATACTATTTATTTTAATCTTCAATGTATAAAAAAAGAACAAATACATATCAGAAATATAAAAAAAGCTGAAAAGCTAAATGTACAAAAAAGCTGAAATCAGCTGAAAAGCTGAAAAATCTCACCCCTGAGAGAAAGAAGAAAAAAAAAAAAAATTCCAATAAATAATTTTACTTACACTAAATCTTCAAAATAAGATTCGTGAAAGAATTTTCCGAAACTAAAATAGGAAATATTTATAACGAATCCCGTATTACTCGGAATTTAAAAAAATAAAGCACCTAAACAATGTTATTAATAAACAAAACTCATGGTAAAAATAAAATAAAAAAAAATCTTTTACTGATTTAAGGGGGGGGGGGGGGAGAATGTTGCGAATCATCTATTGGTCAGAAACTAATTCAAATTTTAAAAAGTTAAAGCGCCCTATGATTAATAATCAATATTGTTATTTACACTAGGTTACCCAACCAAGACACGTGTAAAAAGACGCCCCTGAGTTCTAGTTTGAATGTATATGCAAACGAAGGCGGAAGTCCCTGGACAGAAGCTTAGTAACACTGACCTAGTATCTGGATAGATAGTAAGGCCTTGATTCCTGTACGAGAACAACCTTCCTGGTGTGCTACTGAAAAGCAGGAAGGGTCGTTTCCCTCCCAGCATGTGGCCTTCGGCAGACGAGTCTACATCCTGAAAGAGGCGGTATACTGTCTCTCCCCGCTCGTGATTTTGGACCGGGCGACCGCGAAATCCCGGTTACTGACCTTGAAAGCGACGCACACGACCTTCGTCACAGGTAGACGTGGTACTCGGGCGCGCACTTCCCTACTTTCCCCGCGCAAATGATGCAATCTTTATGCGGGGTTCTTGTGGGCGTGGATCTGGGAAGGAGTTTCGCGCATGCATGGATGTACCTGTTGGGCTGAAAGGGTTTAGGATGATCCTCCAAAACGGATCGGGGGCGTTGCTGGGGGAGAGAGCTAGGGAAAAAATAGGTGAGAGGAATGGTACGGGGTTGGGATCACGTTCTAAAGTGGTATGAGGAGGTAGCGAAAGGATGCCAGGTGAAGAGTGTAATGCAGTTGCAGAGGGTAATCAGGGTATGGGTATTTCTTAAGGATTTTGGTTTTCCTGCTTTAACTTTTTATACTTTTTAAAATATTTTAGTACAAGTGGAAAAAAAATCTATTTCAAATGGTCACAAATTTTAAAATCTTATAAAAAAAATAAAATAAATAAATAAATACAATAATTATTTTTGGATTTTGGTACCAGGATTTTGGTTTTTCTGTTTTAATACGTTTTAAAATACGTATAATATTAAAATATGTTTTTCCATACATTTTAAAATATTTTAGTACCAGTGAAAAAAAAATTGTTTCAAATGGTCACAAATTTTTAAAATCTTATCAAAATAATAATAATAATAATAATAAATAAATAATAATAATTGTGTAATTTATTCTTATTAATTATACAAAAATTGGTGTGATGTAGGATTGTTTCAGCTTTTCGAAGATTATTAAATTAATATTCTTAAATAATTACAATTAAAAATGTATCAATTTATTAAAAAACATTTTTTTTCCTGTGTTATTTAGCGATTCGTAAGCGTAAGCTAACTCAATTTAGAATTCACAAATTAACAGATGAAAACTGCATTCTATAATTTGAATTATTATCTTTAATATAATTAAAGAAAGTAATTCAAATATCTTTCCAAACATTTTCTTTATTTTAATGGCAAATTAATTAAAATTCATTTAAAACTTTGCATTTTTCAAATTTGTACGATACTTTTAAATACTTAATACGAATATATACATATATATAATTATTTCCTTTTATGGAGAGCAGTTTTGAAAATATAGTAATTAAAATCATGAATCTGTAAATTATAAATAAAATTACATCAAGGACTATGAAATAACACTGCAAATTTTGCTACATTTTTTATTGTAATCAATTAAGGTTATTGATTTTATAATTTTTTAAAAGCTTAAACAAACCTTAAACATTATTCAAACTTTTATGTAATTAAAATTAGAATTAAAAAGCTAGTGATCAGTTGAAACAAACTAACTTTTTTATATATACTAAAACACTTTAAAACGTATAAGGCAATACCTACTCCCACCAGACAGCCAAGGCCAATGTTATTCTATGGGAAAATTTGTTTCAACAATTACTCATTATCTAATGTATCTTGCTAAATTCTATTTTCGCATTCAGAAAATTCAACTGTTAAATTAGTACTCATTTTCGAAAAACTGATTACCGTAATTTCTGGTAGATACCCCGCAGGTTATAATCCAGTTTGGCACCAGAAATTTCAATTGATAAATAAATTTATATTTGTACGAGCTCTTCCTTCAAAAAAGTATAGATTTCTCCATTAAATAAAATTTCTGGTGGAGAAATGACACATCTTACCTGCGGGTTATCTACCAGAAATTACGGTATTTAAAATTTTTATATTTTAGAGTTCAAAAATGCGAATTTTCGCTAAGTGCATTTTTCTCATTTTTTAGCCGCAAAATGAAATAGTACTAAAAATTTTAAAAATCAAATTTTAATAAATAAGTACTAATTTAACGATTATGAATTTTCTGAATGTGAAAACGAAAGTTAAAAAAAAAATACGTTAAGTAATAAATAATTATGGAAGCAAGTTTTCTCGTAGAATAACATGGATCGATCGGCGAGATCACGTATTCTCCATGTAATTCTGGCCCACCAGCGGCTGAGCGGTTCTGCGCTCAAAGCTGGTAGATGGGAGGTGCCGGGTTCGATCCCAGGTCGCGCTCATCGACCTAGCCGTTCGGAGTTTTCCGTGGTTTCCTCCGAAACTCGCGTAAATACGGGCTAGGACCCCTTAGAAAGACCCCCACGGAGGGCATTCCCCCTATAGGCCTAGGACACATAAGGAGTCAATCGGCCTTAATCCTCCAACCAACCAACCAACCATGTAATTCTATGGGAAAATTTGTTTATAAAATTACTCGTTACTTAATGGGATTTTTATCATTCCATACTGAGATTCAGAAAATTCACAACCGTTGCATTAGTACTTGTTTCAGAAAATTCATTGTTTAAATTTCTTATATTTCATTTTACAGCTAAACAAATAAAAAAAATGCATTTAGTTTTTCGCATTTTTAAAATCATAATTAAAATATTTAAGGGGTTGTTTGGGTTTTACGTCGCACTAGTGCTGCGCAGTTGGGCAATTGGCGACGGTCTGGGACTCACCCCTAGAGATGGTCCGGAGACATGCCATCGTTCCTCCACGGAAGGGATGGCTCTCCCGCTTCGGTGACCGCCAGAGGTATAATTTTTGATGGGAACATGGAGGACATTGCGGCCACGACAGATTTTACGTGCACCAGGCACCATTAGTGTAAAACGACGATCTTTGGCCGGCTCGAGTACCGATACCGAACCCGCAATCTTCCAATTACGAGGCCGGCGCTCTACCAACTGGGCTACCGCGGCGCAATATTTAAGGGGGGTGGGGGGGGGAATCAGAAAACGAGTGTTAATTTAACGGTTGTAAATTTTCCGAATTTTAAAACAGAGGCTGGGAAATTGAGACGTTTTAAAAATGATTTTAAAGATTTATGATACCAGTAAGAATATTATGATAACAATAAGGATGTGAATGAAAAATAAACAGATAAACAATTTGGCACAACCCACAAAGGCCACTGTGACCAGTATTTTTTTTTTTTTTAAATCTAGATTTAAAAAATGGAATATTAGCTTTTTAAGGCAATTGTAAGACGAAAAACAGTCGCTTTTCATTGCACATACCAATTAATGAAACATGTTAATTTTAATAATATAAAATAGTAAGTGAAACCTGTCAAGTTGGACACCCCTATAAGTTGGACACTTTTCCTCGGAACGGAATGTATCCATAGGATTAGCACATTTTGTCCACCTAGGGAAGTTAGCTCCCCCCCCCCCCCTCCATGACGGAAACAACAAAAGCCACATATGTAGTTCGTTTGATCATCGTTAGATCACATTTGATCAACATTTTTTTTTTTTTATCAGTTTTATTTAAAGAGAATGTAAGCAAAAAAATGCAGGGGGGGGGGGGGGGGTAACTTCCACGAAAAATAAAAATGTCCAAATTTGAAAAATAAATAAATAAATAAATAAAAGTTAGTGAATCTATATAGAAATCGTTAGATCAGATTTGATCGACCATTTTTGGCGTTTGATCAAACCTGGAAGTGGCTTAAAAATCGATTTTTTAACCAAGAAAATCTGGAAGTTAGCCCCCCCCCCCATGACGGATATTTGGGTCAAAAATGGTCTCATCCGACGTAGACTCGTTAGATCATATTTGATCAACCATTTTCCGCGTTTGATCAAAGCCGGAAGTGGTTTAAAAATCGATTTTTTAAGTATTATGTCCAACCTCTGTAAGTTGGACACCCCTCTAACTTAAAAGTTGGACATTCAAATACTGCCCTAAGTTGAACACTTTTACCGCATGAGACAGGAAAAAAAGAAATAAAACTTCCATTTTCTCACTTTAAAAAAAAAAAAAAAATTACTTATCCTTTGTAGAAATAGCTGTAAATATCTAAAAAACAATGTTTCTTGTCACAATATATTCACCTCTGTCTCATCTTGTAAAAAAATATTTATTATCTTCAATTCAAAAATTCACAAATTACTGAATTTTGGCGCGTAATGAAAGAGTCTTTCTTTTTATTGATTTGCATGAATTGTTTTTGTCCTTTTCTTCAGGACTGCTCATTGCACAGAACTAGTGCGACGTAAAACCCAACCAACCAACCTTTTTTCCAGAAAATATTCAGTAGAGAGCTTACAGGTGTAACTGCTATGCTGCAGTTTTCCCCGTTCACGGGAAAACTATATATCAGTTCCTAGAGCGAATAAATTCACCTAACTTCATAAGTGAGATGGCTATTATGAAAATGAATGTTATCTTAATTTGGGTGTATATCAGTAGACAAAGTGGTGCTACTTTTAATCACATTTTCCGATTTTCCTTATGACTATCACAGCGTCTATTGAATAAAATTGCATCAAACTTCATAAGCAAAATATTTATTGTGAGAAGTTATATTGATTAAATATTCGTGCATATTAACTGGTGGATGGCGCTGTTATATAAAAAATTATAGAAGAAAGTGTTATGATCACAATATACCAGTTTAAATTTAGATTTTAAATTGTCAAATTAATCCTGTTTTGTATATAAGTTATGAATACTTAATTATGTTACATTTAGATATGATTAAAAGTTAAAAGGCATGCATAGATACAGTTTAATTAAATCGAAAAAAGTAAGCACCCCTGTAAGGTGGATACCTCTCTAAGTTGGACACTTTTTCCTGGAACCGTAGGTTTCCAACTTAGAGAGGTTTTACTGTATTAAATATACAATTAGAAGAAGAATTAATCCACGTAGTATTAGCGCAAATGCAGCTATTAATATAGTGTATAATATGAAAAAGTTTGTATTAGCCATGACTTGGCAAAAATTAAAATATATGAAAGTCATATAGTATTTTATAATGTTGATGAAGACATATCTACCTATATAATATATATATATGATAAAGAACAAAATAATATTTAAAAAACAAGTGATCTTTAAATACAGGATCTGTTTAAAATTTAAAATTACTTTTTTTTCTGTAAATGAGAAAAAATTCCTATGTATATTTTCAATCAACAAATATCTCTTTCTTAAGCAGCTGAAATTATTAAATAGACAGGGGGGAGGGGATATTAGAACATTTTAGTGTATAATGCAGGATATATATATATATATATTTTTTTTTTAATCTGTACATGAAAAATAAATTATTACTTTATTACTCATGTAAGAAAGAGTAAGTATTATTTTGGAGGCAAATTTTCGAAATTGAATTTTTGCTATATTCACGTGTGTTTGTGGTCCCCTGAATGTGAAAATCACATTTTCAGCGGTTGGTCTGTGTGCCTGTTCCTGCTAATCAGTATAATTCAGGAACAAATATAAGTCTTAACTCATCATTCTAAATCTGTATTATATAAACTAGCATGTCTGAAGTTATTTATGACTTCAACAACTAAAATCGATAGAAAAAAAAAATATATATATATATATATATATATAATATAATTAGTCACACAGATGTCATATATGTTAATTGTAACCTAACATGATTTTGATATTAGTAGTTTTAAGTTTGAAATGTTTGTATCTGGCAACACAGCCATTTGTTGTTCTCAAGCTAGTTGTTAGCACTAAGCACTTCATTAAAGTTATGTCTCCTTCGAATTGAATTATATTTTTATTTTACTATACTACACTAGATAGTATACATAACATAGCGCAGTCGACAGAGGGGATCCGGATATAATATCGCGGGACAAAATATAGCGTCAAAAAAATAGTATGATCTATTTGAAAATTTGATTTTGTGTCACGCGTGATCTCTGGCGGGGGCCACATGGCCTTATAAATATTAATTAATTAATTAAAATAATTAATTAATTAAATCATACAGTTGAATTTCATTATTTTATGTATATTTATTTTTAAGTTATTTTATCTTTTGCTTTTCACTATTGAAAATACATTTTAAAAATAGTGTACATCACTATTGACATTAAAGCTGAACACTGTTTACAAACTTGAATTAAAAATTTTAAAATGATAAGCACGATTGAATTCATTATGACTAATCTTGACAAAAGTTAATAAATATAGTCTTTAAACTATTTTCAGTAAAATTTATAAAAAATTTTGTAGTAGGTTTGTCAGAATGTCAGTGTTCTGACTAAGGTATGTGTTGTCATGAAATTGTATACAACATTACTAATAATTACCAACTCATTTTTGCTTTGTGTTCATTTACGTCGGCGATATTTTGTCCTCGCGAGATTTTGTCCCGCGAGATTTTGTCCCTAACCCGTACCACCAGCTGTCGTAAAATCTTAATTTTATAAAGAAGGAGACAGAGCGAATAAAAGAACTTTTATTTTATAACAATGTTGTTCTTCCTCAATTGAAAGAAAAAAAAAGCAGCATTTAACATTACGTAATTAAAAACAAGAAGAAAGAAGACAGAAGGCGAAGAAAAAGTCATTCACTTGAATACTTGAATGAGTACTTTGACTTCTCGGGAGTTACTCTCTTCTCGTTCTTATGTTTACACTTCAACTTTCACTTTTCATTGAAATTGTTTCTTTTCCCTTTCTACTTGTTGTCCTCTGATACAACGAACTCTCGCACCCCGACGCAGTAATGAACTTTTGTTGCATTCTTCTGATAAAGTCGTTCACCGGTCTTTCACCTGTAAACAAACAGATCAATGACATGTTATGCTCTGAAAGCAATTCCCTTCTTATAAACGTTCTATATGTAGCCTCGTACACTTTAATTCATCCTCGAAAATCGTCTGTTTAGTATACTACTACTGAATTGACCTGAGATTTGTCCTTCTATGGCCAAGTAGCGTCCTCAAATAGTCATTGGAATGACCTATTCTTTGCATAGCACGATGACCCCCCCTTCACACTTGCCCTTGGCCGTTAATGACCTTTTGGTGGGGCGATGACTTTTATCTACAGAATACTTCATAAATTCCTTTATGCAAGATTCTTCATATGTTTTGTTTTTTCAGAAGCAGCGGTCGTTGATTTTGAAGTAAATGACTGATTAGATAAGAGGGGGAAGTGAATTCCTAATGAGAGGCAGGTGAATTCAAAGTTTCTGACAATAACGTGAAAATATTAAACAAGAAAGAAAAATAATGCAGTTCGTGTAGATTAAAACATTTTCTAACTGTATTTATGCGTTAGAGGATTTAACTTTCAATTTACATTATCTCTGTTATTTAACTGTCTATTATTATTTGTTACTTTCCGAACACTATAGTGAGGAAAGCATTGTAATCATGTCAAAAATCCGAATTTGAGATTTTGATGTTTCTATACGTTTCGAGGTCCCTTAGTCTGTTCACTATTTTTACGATGATGTATGTATGTATGTGCGTATGTCTGTGAGTGAACAGGCTAGCGTCTAAACGCTTTGTTCGAATAAGCTAAAAATTGGTACGTATATTGTAAGTCACCATAGTACGAATCCTATAGATTTTGGTGAATCTAGCACTTATAGTTTTTTTTACAGGGACACCAGGAAAAATTCTTTATCATTATGGCCTATGGGGCCAAATTTTTAAAAGTGCGATAACGTCTAAACGCTTTATTAATCTGAGCAAAAATTTTGTACACATGGTATAGGTCACAGTTGCACGAACTGTATAGATTTTAGTGAATTTAGCACTTACAGTTTTTTTTACAGGGGCACAAAGAAAAATTCTTTATCATTATGGCCAATGGGACCAAATTTTTAAAAGTGCGATAGCATCTAAACGCCTTATTCAATTGAGCTGAAAATTTATATGAATTTTCTTACTGTTGCACTAACTATAAGCATTTTGGTGAATCTAGCATTTATAGGTTTTTACAGGGACACAACGAAAAATTCTTTATCATTATGATCTATGGACTCAAAGTTCAGTAGCGTTAAGTAAAACATAGTGTAATATATGGAGAAAAATACTCAAACACTCTATTATGGTTTTCTCTCTTTTGTTTGTTTAACAACTCCTCTTTCTTTACTTTATCTACAAAACTGTTAATTACTCAGTGTTCGGAAAGTCGAGTGGAGTCACTCTAGATTTTTTTTATTTATGGAGGGGATGAAATCTTACAAAAACTATTTTCATAATTTTACTTTTAAAGACAAAGCATAAAATAGATTGCTTTCATATAGCCTGGAATATTGCTAAAAATTTCATACGCAACATACAATGGATTAAAATTTTAATAGAGTAATAATAATAATAATAACAATAAACACGTATAACGTAATTAAAAGTTAAACAATTTCCACTCATGTCCCATATTATATCTCAATATTTTTGTGATCCTCAAAACCAATCAGTAATGTTGATTGCAACGTATTAAAATGTAAAATAAATACAAAAAAAAAAAAAAAGTATGTAATACAGTAAAGCACCGTTTATACGTCTCTCGTTTATATGTCTTTTACATTTGTACGTCCTTTTAGTGAAGTCTCGATTCATTCCTATTTATTTTAACGCAAAAATTTTTCATTTATACGCCGCTAATATCGGTTATATGTTTTTTCCGCTTTACTAAAATTCACAAAATTTCTCGGCCTGTCATTATTTTCCATTTTGAATAAGACGGATTTTTCCTAGAAAGCTTAGGAACACAGGGAAGATCGAAGAATACTGATCAAAGAATCAATTGAATTCACAGTAGAATTTTTAATACTTATAGACAAACAGCAAATGAGAGGAATATTAAACATTTTTAATGTTATTAAATAACTATCTGCATGGACATGAATCGTATGCTTGTTATTAAGACACACAATATAGATAATTAATATTCAAAATGCATCAATATAGTTCTTAAATAATCTGGTGTGTTACTCACACGACTTTCTCTTACCCTGAAATTTAATACTATAAATACAGGTTGCAGATTTAGAGGTAATATAACGAGTACTATTATATAAACCTGTGTTAAACAATTCATATTAGGCTTCTGAAGAGTTTTATATGATAATTAGTTCTGTGTGAGGGGGCTACCACCCCCCTCAACCCCCCGTTTCAATAATGCACCTACATTTATATAGAATTTTATTCGGTTATTAAAAAATAATTCTGTTTTTAAAAAATAATTTATTAAAAATATTAATTAAAAAAATTATCTTTTGTGATAATGCAGACGATTTCCATATTAGAGAAGTAGTATAACACTAAATATCCAAAAAAAGTCCATTTTAATTTCAATATTTAAGGGGGAAAAAAAAGAAAAAAAAAAAAAAAACGATTTTTTATAAGTTTTTTTTCGTTAAAAGTGAAAAAAATCGATAACTTTGTTTTAAATTATCGCAGATCGATGGTTCAACCATTCGTTTTAAAGGTATTGGCGAGCTCTTTTGAAAGGTACCCATCATGAAAATTTACTTCCCTCGAGGGGGGACTTCCCCCCAGGGGGGAAGGCGAGGCTCCTACATACACAAAAAATTTTTCCCAGTTGACTATCTCTATTACAAAATATATATATTCGTTTCATTTGGTTTAGTGCAGTCTATAGACGTTAAACTCTACTTACCTGCAATTTCCCCCATAGACGTAATGTATTAGAATTCTCTTGATTGTCCCTGTACACGAACCATTTGCTTGATCTTAACGAAAAGTTTACTGTAGCATATATCATTACTGTACATATATGATACACATTTAGAATACCAAGTTTGGAATGTCTGCTACTATTTGTTCTTGAGATATGCTGATAACAGACAGACACACACACAGACATATAGACAGACAGACACACACAGAGACCATTTGCTAAAAACATGATTTTCGTATTCAGGGGACCTGAAAACGTGTAAATATAACAAAATCTCGCGTTCGAAAATTTGACCCAAAAACAATACCTTCTCTACTTTATGGGTAAGAGAAAGTAAAAATGTAATGTAATACTAAATATATGATATATGTAATTAGTACCCAGTCATGCATTAATAGTATCATTTTTCTCACTTTTTATAATAAATATTTTTATTATTATTATTAATTTATTATTGTCTTAATATATATATATATAATAAACATTTATTAACTTAAGAAACTTTATTATAAGTATTTTCATGTAAATTTTTCTTAAGTGTCATTAAATTTGTAGTAATCAAAGTGCTAATTATTAAAATTTCGATTATACGTCTTTTCATTTATACGCCTTTTTACGTCAGTCCCTTGAAAGACGTATAAACGGTGCTTTACTGTATATATATATAATTTCATTAGTCAACTGAAAATGCACTTTGAGTATTTTCCATCATTTTTATCCCATAAAGTGCATCCGAATATTTTTGCGTTTTCTTGTAAAGCAGAAATAATAATCAAAACTTAAAATGTATAAGTAATATATAAAAAATACATAAACTAAAACACACAAATAATTTAAAGTAATACATAAAAAATAATAACCCCATAACACAATCGAAGATGAATTTCGAACGTTTCCACTGACATCCCCGCTAAAAGATCGAATTATTTACAGACATTTGAAATACACCATTCTATGAAATTTACCTATCATAATCAAACTTTTCTACACTTTCTTCGAAATGCCAAATTTAAATTTTCAGCAGTTAGTTGTTTTTAAGTTATGCTAACAAAAGACAAGCAAGCACACAAACACACAGGCCAATCGCTAAAAGCTAGATTTTCGTATTCAGGGGACCACAAAAGGAGTAATTATAGCAAAAACTGAGCTTTGAAAATTGGACTCCAAAATATACTTTTTTTATCATATCAGAGATGGAACACGGGCGCAGAATTCATACCACTATCAATGTAAGAAAATTTTCTACTTCTTAAATCAACGATACTACAGGTACAGAAATTTCTTAAACAGATTCCGGTATGAATTCTGCGCCCGTGTTCCATCCCTGTCATATGAAAAAGAGAAAGTAATTATTATTCGTAGGCAATTTTCACGGACATGGTAAACTTTAGTAAAGTACCGGGTGATCCAAAAGTCAGGACAAACTTTAAAAATGAATAATTCGAAACCGAATCAAGATACAAAGATACGGTTTGCACCAAATGGATGAAAAATAAGCCGGGTTTTGTGTGGCTACGAAAAAAAAAAAAAAAAAAAAAAAAAAATTGTTCTATTGGCGACCAACAGATGGCGCTGTCGGATTTCTGATGTAGGATTATGCAAAGCAACAAACGATATAAAAAGGAACAACTACAGCAGGTAATGGTAGTCGAAGCTTACATGCATCGAAATATCGCATTCTCAGTCGCTACTTTAATCACGCATGGCCTCCAAGATCTCCCGATCTGACACCCTGTGACTTTTACTGTGGGGATTCCTAAAGTCAAAAGTGTACCGCGACCAACCGGCATCAGTAGCAGCACTGAAAGATGCCATCCGCCAAAATGTGTCTGCCATAAAGCAAGAAGTGCTACTAAATGCTGTGAACGATGTGGTGAATTGTCTCACATCTGTACTTCTGAATGATGGACATTGAACAGTTACTGTAGTATCACTAATTAACTGACTTGTAATTAAGCTGACTTGTAAGTTGGGAATATTTTTTTTCATTTGTAAATCATCTTTTGGTGAAATAAAACACTATAGCGCCATCTGCTGGTCGCCAACAGAACTATTTTTTTTTTCTTTGCCACACAAAAACCGGTTTCTTTTTCATCCGTTTGGTGCAAACCGTACCTTTGTATCTTGATTCGTTTTCGAATTATTCATTTTTAAAGTTTGTCCTGACTTTTGGATCACCCGGTATTTCCATAATTTTCATTTAATAGAAAATAATATATTCGCTAATGTTTAATTGACAATTAATGAACTATGACTATGAACAATTAATGACTATTAATGAACAATTAATAAGTGTCAAGTTCATTCAAATATCGTGTTAACCTATGGAGTAAATAATCCCTCTTATTATTCATTACGTAATGCATATTTTCAAAGTTTGTTTCCACATTCTTAAAATTCACACGACTATTAAATTATGTCTCATTTTCCAAAGAATTATTTTTAAAAATTTAATATTTAATTTTGAAGCTGTAAAATACGAAATTTATCTAAGAGAAATTTTGCATTTTACGACTTCAAAATAAATTTAAAAAACTAAAAAAGAAAAAGAAAATAAATTTTTGAAAAATGAGACATAATTTAACAGCTATGTAATTTCTTAATGTGAAAACTTAATTTAAAAATATGCATTATTTAATGTCTAATAATAGTAATTACTTTTTTCCATGGGTTAACATGGGATTTGGTTGACCTTGACGCTCGCTGATGAAGAGTCTAAATTTTGGTAGCCCTGTACATTGACTTGTATTCTCCGCACTATTGTGTATTTACATATTTAGCACAATAATAATACAATAATAAAACATACCACAGCTTGAAATGCATTTGTAAAAATTTCCAAGAATAGTCCATTACCTATATGAATTCTTTTGAATGCGCCTGTAAATGGCAAATGCTTTTCATACCATATTTCATTTGAAATATGCTTTTGCGCACATAACAAAAATTATGTAAAATTACGCACAAAAAAAAAACACCTTCCGGCTGGGCGGGATACTTCTCCTTCCCCTGGGGGAGGGGGGGACGATTCTGCTACATTCACAAATTTCTTTCTTTTCATTTTTTCCCTAGTTTACTCTAACTATTATCAATAGACCTTATGAATTTCACAATCATTTGTTTAAAAAAAATTATATACATTCATAGGAAAATTTTGTCCTATACTGTACCATACTGTATACTGTCCTATACTGTACCATATTAAAATTTAAAAAAAAAAAAAAAAAAAAAAAAAATCATAGTTAAATTTCGTTCATTGTATCATGAGATACAGTGTTCGCAAAATTCTTGATACATTGCGACAGACAAACGTTTTCGGAAAATGGTCAAATCGTGTTCATGATATCTTAAAACATGTAAATCCATGGAAAACGGTGGGTTAAAATTTTCCACAGTCTAAAGAGGATTAGACAATAAATTATAATAAAAACAAAACACCACAGAACTGGCGTTTAAAAGTAATGAGCACAAAACTTTGAATAAACACCGTAAAATGCAAGAACTCGCAACAATTGTTTTGGGTCGAAAGAAAACACGACCCTTCGTCAGGCGAACAAAGTAGGCACAAGTGCTGCAAACAAAGTCCCGAAACAATTCTTGAGAGTTCTTGCATTTTATGGTGTTTATTCAAAGCGTAGGCAATAAATTATTTACACTTTACAGGGTGTTCTCACACTTAAGAAAAACGCATACACAACTTGAAACGCACTTCGAGCAATTTTCAACTACCCCCCCCCCCTCCTAATACCCAAATTAATTTCTATTTCAAGCTCTGTAAATGAATGTTGAATGCACCTTATTTTATATTAAACATGCTTTTCTGCATATAAAAAGAAATGTATTCATTTGATCATGTTTTGTATAAAAAATATACGAAACGTAAAAGTACATCTTATAGACGTAACGTATTTGAATTCTTTTGCCTTTTCCTGTACATAAACCATTTGTCTGACCTCAATTGAAACGTCAAATAATATCCTCCTACGATATAAATTTTGTATACCGAATTTAAATTGTCTACCA
This sequence comes from Salticus scenicus, assembly GCA_963930645.1. Taxonomy (NCBI): domain Eukaryota; kingdom Metazoa; phylum Arthropoda; class Arachnida; order Araneae; family Salticidae; genus Salticus; species Salticus scenicus. Next base: position 174,379,270 of record OZ005660.1, on the reverse strand, counting down.
ATATCTATTGTTAAGTTATGCTAATAACAATCCGACAGACAGACACACAGATATCTGCAAAAGATCTGATTTTCGAAGTCAGAAGACCTCAACAAGTGTAATTTTAACAGAAACGCACGCAGTTTAAAAAAATGACTCCAAAAACATTGGGGTTCGATCCCCGGTCGCGCTCGTCGGCCTAGCCGTTCGGAGTTTTCCGTGGTTTCCTCCGAAACTTGCGTAAATACGGGCTAGGATCCCTTAGAAAGACCTCCACGGAAGGCACTCCCCCTCAGGCCTAGGACCCCAGTGTTGTCAATCGGCCTTAATCCCTAACACCAACACACCAACACCAAAAACATTGTAAAAGAAAGTAAAAAATAAATAATAGAAAAGTTTAGTAGATTCATTTATAATTTTCTGGAAGTTTCAGTAAAAACTAAGAATGAGTTCATTTGGAAATGAATTTAAAAAAATACTACAATTTCGGTAGTTCTGCTGATTTATTCTCATAGAATATTTAAAAACAGTGTTACATTATTTATTAAATCTAATAGATGTCAATGAGAAAAAACATTATCAAAACTTAATCAAGCACTTTATTACTTTCTCTTACCCATAGGGTCGAGAAAGTATTGTTTTAGGGTCAAATTTTTGAACGTGAGTTTTTGTTATATTTACATGTTCTGAGGTCCTCTGAATACAAAAATCATGTTTTTAGCGAATGGTCTGTGTGTGTGTGTGTAATCAGCATATCTCAAGTACAAATAGTAGCAGAAATTCCAAACTCGGTATGCTAAATATGTATCATATAAGGATGCAACACTAAGCTTTTCGTGGTGATGAGGCAAATGGTTCGTGTACAGGGACACTCATAAGTATTCAAATACATTACGTCTATGGGAGAAATTGCAGGTAAGTAGAGTTTAACATCTATGGACTGCACTAAACAAAATGAAACGAATATATATTTTTTTGTAATAGAAATAGTCAACTGGAAAAAAAAATTTCTGTATGTAGAAACCTCGCCTCTCCCTCTGGGGGAGGGAAGGGGGATAAATTTCACAAACAACGTGAATTTTTTTCCTGTCTTTTTTTGAAGTGGTTAAAGGAAGGTGGGGATAAATATCACAAACATGTTGATCCTTAAAAAACCCTTTTAAAATGTTCTGTTAATTAATTCCTATTGAACATTGTGTTTTAAACACCTGATGGAAATACTTGCATAATGTATTCTTAAATTTCTCCAGTTATTAATTTTTAATATATAATATTCATTTTACAGCACTTATATATAATACAACATCTTTTTAATTTTTCATAGAAATTTCTTTAAAAATTAAATTAATGCCTTTCAAATTGAATTTAACAAAATTAGTTAAAGGTTTTTTACAATTACAGTAGAATCGATCCATAGTTTTCCATGGAGCAATTGAAAAAAAAAAAAAAAAAAAAATCGATGAAAGCGGAAAAACGATGAATGCGGATTGAAGTCAAAACACGAAGAAAACAATGTTTATGAATTATTACACGCAATGTATGCAGTATACTACTAATAAAAACTAATTTGTTACTGTCCAAACTGTCAAAGAAATAAATCAGTCTTGTAGAATATTAAGTAAATTTTATTTTTTAAAATCAGTAATTTTATATTATGTTTTACGTACATTTTATAAATTGACAGGATTTTTCTAGATTTACAATATTTTTCTGGTCATTTTCTGTAATTTCATGCGCGTATATAAAAGTTCGTATATATTTAAATTCACAGAACACATAAAATTTAGCGCATAAAATAAGTCGCAGAACAGTTTAAATCAAAACTCACTCTCTTGAAATACTATGCGTATGCAGCATCGGTGCATATAGGAAGACATGTAGCCTTGCTATGCTGCAATATTTCCAGTTTACTGGAAAGCTATATCTCAGCTTCTTGCTTCTATGATATATAAAGGTACTAAACTTTGTATGCGAGATAGATATTATGAAAAAATATGCGTATTGAATTTGAGAATATATCGGACATTGGAGACCGGTGGCGCTGTTGTTCCTTATTTCTACGATTTTTCACATCTCAGCATCTTTAGCTTAAGAATCACACAAAAATCTTAAAATTTGTTTGAAAAGAAATCTTTATTGAAAGCAAGTTTATTGATTATGAATTATGGACCACCTTGGAATTGAAGGCAGTAATCTCCGCAACATATAGTTCGGGACAACAACAACAACAAATAAATCTGGTGGGAAACAACCACACGACTTCCATTACCCACTATTACACATATTATATGCATTTTTTGAAGATAATGTGATCAGAAGATATAAAAGTGACCTAAAGAAGTAGAAACCTAACATTTTTCTGGGTAAGATAAATTTTATACACATGTAAATACATATAAAACGAAGCTTACATATAGCGAGGTAAAAAAATAAGGGGGGAAAATGGTAGAGTTATTTTTGAAACACCAATTTTCGAGATCTACCTAAACTTCTAACCTGTAGCTGTTAATTTTCCTCTAATAACTACGTGATACTTAAGAAAGAAATGGATTTATATAATAATTTTGAAGAAAATCGTTAGAGCCGTTTTTGAGATACAACTTTTACCAAAACTCAATTATTGGCAGGAAAACAATAATTACATACAAAAGCATTTTTAAAAGTGAGTTAATATGGCGAGTTTGAAAAAAATCAGTACAGCCGTTTTTAAAGGAATGCCCTTGCGAGACCTGAAATTGAGGTATTTATACAGGGCGCCTATCAATTTTCTTGAACTAACCAACTATATCATTCGAAAGGACATCTAATAGAGTGTTTATACAACAAATTTGAAGAAAATCGTTAGAGCCGTTTTTGAGATACGGATTTATGGTCCCCCTTCCGGTTTTTCAATTTTCACCAAAATTTGGAAAATTCATCTGTACACCAGACTTGTTTCAATTCTAAAGTTTCGTAGTTCTATCTTTATTAGTTTCCGAGATATAATAGCCAGAAAACTCTCCACATACATACACACACACATACACACTGACCAATTGCCTAAAACCACTTTTTTGCACTCAGGGGATTTTAAAACGTGTAAATCAGGTGAAATCTCGATATCGAATTTTCAGACCGAATACAATACTTCCATTACCTACGGTCGTCGGGTAATGGAAGTAAAAAATAAATAAATAAAAATATAAAAGGTGTGTGTGTGTTGGGGGGGGGTGTCTTTCCAGGCCTTTGTCCAAAATTTAATTTTGTTGTTAACTGTTTTTTACATCTAACGTAAAATTTAAATGTTTAAAATGTACCATTACGTTAGCGCAATTAGAAATTCCCTTTTAAAAAATTTATTCTATCAATAATTTATTTTATGATATGAAAGCAATACTTGTCTAAAAAAATTGTCTTAATAATAATAATACATATAAACGGTTTTTTACATACCAAGTAAAATATTAAATTTGACGTAAAATTTGAATGTTTAAAATGCTACATTAACAAAATCATAAATTCCTTTTTAAGAAATCTATTTTATTAATAATTTATTTTATGAAAGGGATAATAAATGTAAACTATTTTTCTCATATTAAGTAAAATGCAAAATGTAATGTTAATACAACAAAGAAACAAGAATAAACAATTAATCAAATGATTATTCCCGATGACGACACTCACTGATGACATAAGAGAGACGTCATGAAACGCGTGAGTAATTCTGGAGTAAAAAATAAACAAAATAAAAATAGTAACTTAAAAGAATGAATGAAATAAAAAACGAAATCATGAGGAGTTGATTTTCTCCACCCCCTAAGGGCTATTGATAGACGAGGCGCGGCGCGCCCAGCGCAATATAGGGCAGAGACCTCTGAAGAGAAAGGGAAAGTGGATGAGTCCATTTGAGAGTAATTTGTAGACAAACTCTAGTTGACTCTATAATTTGCTTTCTCCCCTCCAATCTCGTTGTATGGAATCAACCAACTCCTCCGAACAGCTGTCAGGTCTGTTGCGTGCTTAGTGTTGCCAAATGTAGGGATTTGTTCCTACGCGCAGGGACTTTTAGCAGTTTTCTTCAGCATGTAGGGAGAAAAAAGGTATCTTCAAAAAGAAGATACCTTTTTTCCTCAGGACATTCTCACAACCTCAGCAATAGAGTAGGGACTTTTAACATCAATGTAGGGACATTATGAGTTCGTGTTCGTAGGGCCGTGGCCAACTTTGAGCTGGCAACATTGCCATTGCCTGTTATGTTTTCGCTTTGGCGACCGCGCCTCCGTGATGCCAGATTGGGGATTTTGTCCCCATTTTGGAGATTTTTGAGGCTTCTGAGGACAATTTTGGGAACCAAATGTTTCTGGGGACTTTTTGGAAACAAATCTGGGGAGTTCAACTTTCTGTCAATGTTGGCAACGTAATGATTTATCCCTACGACTAGGGACTTTCAATAGCTTTATTGTTATTTGGGGATTTTTTTTCAAAAATTGCCTTCATTTGGGGGAAAATCTTAGCCGAAATCTGCTTGATATATATATATATATTTTTTTTTTTTTTTTTTTTTTTTTTTTGAAAAAAATTTTATTTTCCCTTTTAAGTAGAAATCAAGTTGGGGATCTTTTCAAAAAAAAAAAAAAAAAAAACCCTGATTTGGGGAAATTTGAAGACCTGTTTAGGGAAATAATTTTCGACCATCTGGCATCACTACCGCGCCTGTTCGGTTCGGTGCTCGGCACAGACTAAGGTGTTTCCTTAGTCTGTGGTGCTCGGTATTCGGTTGGTCGCGGTCGTTCGGCTCTCTTCTCCATTGGAACTTCTTGATTGGAACTGTTTTTCCGTATGGTGAATCGAAAGCACAGCAGCTGACAATGAAAAATCGAAAAATGAAAGGAAATAAAAAGTAATAAAAATGTGGACACTTCTTAACAAATTTAATGTTTTTCCCGAGAGAAAAAATATGTAATCTTTTGTTGCAATCTAAGAATCTTTCTTGCATTGAGAAAAAAGCTGTTTTTAATTCTTTTTTCGCTTTGACAATTGATTTTAACTTGTCATTTCTATTACATGAAAATTTCAGAATTGAATATTACGTAACTTAATATTTGGTTTATACAAGAGTGGTATTTTTCGATAGATTTACATACCAAAGTTTTAAGTGTTATTTTTTAAATTCTAAAAATCCAAGTTTTCTATATCCTAACCCGATTTTGTTTTTGTTTAATGTATGAAATATTCAGGAATTTTGAACCGACAGAGAATTAACCAATAGTTGAAGGAAGTGGGAGAAGACAGAGATAAATATTTATGTTAGTGTCTTGTTTTAGGAAGATGATAGAGTGTATTATACTTTTGTGAAACATCTTTCTTTTGTAATATTTAATTATTAAATATAGCTTTAATGACAGCTTATTTCACTTTCTCCTGCGTACGAAGAAAGTATTTGATTCGATTTGTGAAACTTTTAAATGACTAGTTTTCGATGGATTTATACGTTTTGAGATGATCTGACCATTTTTTGAAAATGGCTTTCAAGGGTGATTGTGTTCAGGTAATTTACCCGATTTCAGTTTATTTTTTTATTATTATTATCATTTTCAGTGTCAGAATACAGGTTTTTCTGATAGGTAAATTCATAAAATAGCATTTGAATTAAACTTAGTATTTCTCCTTATGATAAGATTCAACCTCCCTGCAATAAATTATATGTTTCTCTACCCATACAAAAACTTTTTCTCTCTAAAACTTCTTTTTTTTTTTCACGTATTCATAATCACCCCTGGTCTTGTCTGTATGTTTGTCTCTTTCTCTGTAGGTGTATGTGTTACCCAAATTTTGTAAGCGATGTAGGGTCGTGTCTTATTTCGACCCGAAACAGTTGTTGCGAGTTCTTGCATTTTGTGGTGTTTATTCAAAGTTTTGTACTTACTACTTTTAAACGCCAGTTCTGTGGTGCTTTTTATAATGTAGGATCGTCGCTTCCCATCCAAAGGGTGTCGTGCTCCAAGCTCACGTATCTAAAGCTCACACTAGAGGAATCGTGGCTGAAGCTCACATACACCAGTATCTCGTGTTCCAAGCGCACAAATATATTCATCCCTTTCCCCAACGTATCAACTTGACAGGTGAGAAGAGACTATTCCCTTTTTCCGAAGAGCAGGGGGGGGAGGGGAGGTCGAGGAAGATGGTTTCTTGAAGCGCAATTCAGTTGATGAGGTTTTTTTTTTTTTTTTTTTTTTTTTTTTTTGAACTAAGGCAGGAACTAGGAATAAAATTATTAAATAAAATTATTTTCTACTTATTTACATAAATTTAACAAAAATACTTTCGGGGGTGGATAAAAAATATATATCAGGAATAATGGCCCGAAATGTTTGTTCGTGTATTTTTTTAACGCAGTTTTATTTAATAAGTCAATCTTAAGTACTATATATGTTTTATATAGATTATATATAAGACTACACATAATTTGTGGAATGTCTTTGTTATCAAAGTTAATTGTTGTAAGTAATTTGGTAATTTTAGTTACTTACTTTCTATAATCAATTATAGAAAAAAATATTTTTATGTTTAGCATTTTGAATTAGGTTTTTCATTTTAAAGCCCAAACAACAGTATTAAGCAATCTCAATTAATTTAATTATTTTAAACTTATATTCTTAATAATTAAATTATGTTTAATTAGAATGTAATCTTAAACGATTTTTTAATTAATATTATTTTTTGTATATAATCATTTATATGTTAAAAAAAAAAAAGACGTTTTTGAATTAAAAATATTTTGGTGGTTGTGGTTTAAGCATTAACACCCATTTACAACATGCAGGTCCTAAGCCTGGCTGAAATGCCTTTCATGAGAGTTCTTTCTAAGAAGCCCTGACCTGTATATACGCGAATTTCAGAGAAAACCAAGGAAAATTCCGAATTTCTAGGTTGACAAGCGGGACCTTAGATCGAACCCGGCACTTTCAATTTATCAAGGCCCACGAGCGGCCGAGCGGTTCTGTGCTCAAAGCTGGTAGACCTAAAATGCCGGGTTCGATCCCAGGTCCGTGCTCGTCGGCTTAGTCGTTCGGAGTTTTCCGTGGTTTTCTCAGAAACTTGCGTAAATATAGGCTAGGACCCCTTAGAAAGTCCGCCATGGAAGGCACTCCCCCTCGGGCCTAGGACCCTAGGGTAGACAATCGGCCCTATTCCCAGACATCAACACTAACACCAATCTATCAGCTTGGAGAGCAGAACCGCTCGGCTACTGAAATAGGCCTTTTAATTAAAAGTCCAAAAAATAGCATTAAGTAATTTCAATTAATTGTAAAATATTATATTTTTAATAAATTGTTATTTTTTAATTAGAATATTTTATTGGATGATTTTTTTTAACTAGCTTTTATTATTATTATTATTATCGTTCATAGAAAATAAAATATTTAATAATATAAAGAAAATTTTAGTATAGATTTTTCTATTAAAAGCCGAAACAATAATACTAAACAATCTCAATTAATTTAATTTAGTTATTTCAAAAAATAAATAAATAAATAAAATATTAGTTAAATTAGGTTTCTAGGTTTTTTATTTTTATTTTTCATTGTTTTTTAAATCTTTAATTAAAATATTTAGAAATAGATTTTTCAATTAAAAGCTCAAATAGTTCTATTGAACAAATTAATTTTATTATTAAACATTTTGATTTTTAATAAAGGCAATCATTTTTAATTATTTTTTTATATTAAATAACTCTTTAATTTTTTTTATATAATCTCCCATAGAAAAAGTATTTTTATATTCAGGGATGAGATTTGCAGAAATATAAAAAAGCTGAAACTGTACGCAAAGGCAAGACAACTAGAATTTCAATGACAAAATCCATTATATTAGAGTAATAAATATCTATTTTAATCTTCAATGTATAAAGAAAGGACAAATACACACCAGAAATATAAAAAATTCTGAAAAAACTAAAAAAAAAAAGCTTAAATCAGCTGAAAAGCTGAAGAATCTCATCCCCGTGTAAAAGCATCCATATATATTTATCTATTTATAAAACAAGCAATAAGAATGATTTAATCTTAGCAGAAATGTAAATCATTTAAAAAATATTGGAGAAATGGAAGTATGTAGCTAAGCTTGTAACGTTAAGCAATGGTGTTTTATCCCACTTTTTGCCTACATTCTAAAGCACGTGCTGAATCATCTGTCAATGTTTATCGCAGTGACGTCACGTGCGCCTGCTCTATTTGAGATACGAGTTCCGTGCGCTACGGCCACGGTCTAATCTAATCCCACCTGTCAAGTTGATAAGTCGGGGAAAGGGGTAAATATATTTGTGAGCTTGGTACACGAGATACTAATCTATGTGAGCTTCAGCCACGATTCCCCTACTGTGAGCTTGAAGCATGTGAGCTTCGACCACGGCGCCGCATTCTTATCAGTCCAATTTTTCTATGATATAATAGAAAAATTGAACTGATAAGAATGGTGTTTACAGTAAATTATTGACTTATATTAACGGTACTTGAAGACGAACTATTCAATCCTTATTTAACTCAACTTCATATTATTAGAATTTAAGTACAGTAAAGCACCGTTTATACGTCTTTCAAGGGACTGATGTAAAAGGACGTATAATCGAAATTTTAGCAATAACATTTTGATTACTACAAATTTATTGACACTTAAGCAAAATGTATTTGAAAATACTAATTAATAAAGTTTCTTAAGTTAGTAAATGTATATTAGATTCTTTTAAAGACAATAATTAATTTTAAAAAAAAAATTATTATAAAAAATGAGAAAAATTATACTGTTAATACATGACTGGGTACTAGTTACATATATCAAAAATTGAGTATTATATTACATTTCTTAAGAACTATATGAACACATTTTGAATATTAATTATATATATTGCATTTCTTTAATAATAAGAATACGATTTATGTCCATACAGATTGTTATTTAATCACATTAAAAATCTTTAATATTCGCCTGATTTGTTGCTTGTCTATGAGTATTAAAAATTCTAACTGTGAATTTATTGAGTCTTTGATCAGTATTCTTCGATCTTTACTGTGTTCTTCCAATTAAGATGCTTTATAGAAAAAATCCGTCTTATTTAGAATAGAAAATAATGACAGGTCGAGAAATTTTGCGAATTTTAGTAAAGTGGAAAAGACGTATAAACGATATTAGCGTCAATTTTTTATTAAAATCGCACAATCAACTGATTGGAAGAAAATCATATTTATTGAAATTTTATTTTTCTGACTGAGTGAAAATAATGCCTGGACCGGGAGTCGAACCCCGGATCTTTGACTTACAAGGTCAAGGCTTTACCAATTGAGCTATCCAGGCCGACAACCGGTCTGCATTACTCACTCAGACAACCTTTAGGCAGAAACATCTGGTCTATCATGTAGATAGCTCGACAGAAATGTAGACAGCCGTACAGACCTGCAGCTTATTTCTGTCGAGCTATCTACATGATAGACCAGATGTTTCTGCCTAAAAGTTGTCTGAGTGAGTAATGCAGACCGGTTGTCGGCCTGGATAGCTCAATTGGTAGAGCCTTGACCTTGTAAGTCAAAGTTCCGGGGTTCGACTCCTGGTCCAGGCATTATTTTCACTCAGTCGGAAAAATAAAATTTCCATAAATATGATATTAGCGTCGTCTAAACGAAGAATTTTTGTATTAAAATGAATAGGAATGAATGTAAAAGACGTATAAACGGTGCTTTACTGTATATATATCTCAGATTTTTAGCCCATATTGTGTAATATGAAGTTTTCTTCAAGGAAGGAGCAATTACACTGGTCTGCAACCAAAGAACTAGATAGAATTTTTCGACTGTTTCTTATAGATTTTCATTCGACGAAACCAAACTAAAGAAGTTCTATCACACCTAGCTTAGTTGCAAAACTCACATTTTTAGTTAAATTTTGCAAGAAATCATTTTAAAATAAAATAAAGGTATCCTATAATTCATTGTATAGATATGTTTAATAATTATTTATTACTTTAAAGCAATATTATAAACAGGGCCCGATTAACCTTACAATTGAGGGGAAGCACTAATCCATTTGGGGGTCCCCACTGACTTCTTGCTCTAAAGACTCATACAAACATCTTGAAAAGTTTATAAATTTTTCATTAAATTTTGTAATTACTTGGAATTGAGGACAAGTAAATTCGCTTAAAATATAGACATGCAAATTCACTTGATTTTTGTACCAAGATATAAACTGGTGAAAGCCTATATTCACTACAGTATATGAAATTATTCCATTATAAATGAATGTGTAAAAGATTTATTAGCATATATCCTGTATAATCTAGAAATGATAGTTGTGCAGTCAGATAGGACTGTGACGTTTTATAATCGGAAAATGCTTTTAGACCACAAGCTTACAATTCGGGGTCCATTTTTTTGCTTAATTTGGGGCCCTTTTCAAAATTTTCCAGGGGAAGCACATGCTTCTCGTGTCTATTGGGTAATCAGGGCCTGATTATAAAAGTAAAACTGAAGTTTAAAAATACCAAATTGAAAATATGAGGGATGTGGGGGGCAGTATTGGGGGGTGAAAGTGGAAGCGTGTTCTTAGAAAAAATAAAAAAGAAGAAAAGGTTTCACAGGGAAAAATAGTGAACACATAACGTTAAATGTATCAAAAAGGAACTGTTTACTTAATTATGGGGAAGAATATGTTTGGTTTAATGTAATACAATTATTATTATTAATATCATTATTATTTTCAATTGCAAACCTTTATTTTGCAAAAAAAATCCGTTCATGATAGGTAAAAATAGATGTAATTTTTGGATTCAGCATCTTCGGAAACATAAAATTTACCAAAAAAAGTTTCACGCAGCTGAAAAAAAGCTCTTTTTTGCTGGTGGCGTGCCCTTAAGGACCCTTCAGAGACTGGCTTCAACTTCAGTTTCCTTTGATATCCCTTTGATGTGGGAATCGAATTGACGCACGCGAGGCAGGAGAGAGATTTTCTCGGCTGACAAACCTCCTACTGCGATCGAAATTGGGTCACTTCTGTAAAAGGGCAATAAAAAGTAATGTCCTTCATTGTAAATGTGTGCAAAATTTCAAGGGTCGCTTTCGGACAGTGGATAATTTATGAGTTTTGAAGCTCTGCACCGTTGCTAGTATCTGAAGGATCCTTTAGCGATAGTGCCCTTAATGAAAGAGGAATAGAAGAAGCCGTGCCTTTAGGGTAAATAATAATAATTATCCAAATTTTACGACTGTTTCAGTGAACAATGTGGTTGGACAATTCCAGAATTTATCCATATTTATGGAATGTATATTGGGCAAAATCATCGTATTAATAATCCTATGGAAAGATGCAAATTACATCATAAGATATGCAAAAAATGGGTGTTCAATCGACTATAAGAAAAAGAAAAAAAAAAAAATCTGGTGTGAAACAACCACACGACCTCCATTACCCATTATTACACGTATTATATGCACTTTTGGATATACCTACCTAATCAGGACGACTGTTAATTTTCCTGTAATAACCACGTGATACAGTAGAAAGGATATCTAAAACGGGTTTATGCAACAATTTTCATGAAAATCGTTACAGTCGTTTTTGAGATACCCAATTTTACTAAAACTTAGCATATTCAATTGTTGACCAGAAAACAATAATTACATACAGAAGGATATCTAAAAGGGAGTTACTTTAATATGGCGATTTTGAAAAAAAATCCGAACAGCCGTTTTTGAAGGAAAGCACTTGCGAGACCTGAAATTGAGTTATTTATACAGGACGCCTATCAATTTTCCTGAACTAACCAACTAATTTACATGAAAGGACATCTAGTAGAATGTTTGTATAAAAAAATTTGAAGAAAATCGTTAGAGCCGTTTTTGAGATACGGACTTATGGTATCCCTTCCGGTTTCCGATGTCCTGGTTTTCGAGTTTTCACAAAAAGTTGAAAAAAATCATCTGTACACCAGATTTGTCTCAATTCTGAAGTTTTGTAGTTCTATTTTTATTAGTTTCAGAGATATGATAGTCAGAAGATTCCCCACATACATGAATATACACAAAAAAAAAAAAAAAAAAAAAAAAAAAACCAATTGCTAAAAACTACTTTTTTGGACTCAGGGGACTTCAAAACATAAATCAGGTGAAAACTCGATATCGGATTTTCGGACCGAATACAATACTTCCATTACCTACGGTAGTAGCGTAATGGAAGTAAAAAACTATATTCATGTCGACGAAAAATAAAATAAAAATAAAAATAAATAAATAAAAACCTTCTGTCAATAACAGAATTTTGTTTAGTACGGAGGACTATTAATTTCAATCTGTAATTTTTTTTATTTTTTTATCTCATTTTTTGACCGTAAAACTGGGTCACGTACATTTTAAAATGACTGAAATGAATTAAAATGAAATGTTGTCACCTAAATTTCATACTTTAGTTAATTTAAAAAAATCTAATTGTCTTGTCGAAAATCTGTTTGCACCCTTGGATTCAGAAAAATCGCCCTTTTCATTTGATACCGAATTTGTAACATTAGGACTGATATTTCTAATTCATTTTGGCGTTGCACAAAACTAGTCTACAAAAAATCCAGACTAAAACTAATAGTCCCCCGTCATACTAAAACCAATATCCAGTAAATTGGAAGAAAATGGAGACTTAGGAAAGTGTATGAAAGCACTTACATATACACAGAAGTTACAGTGAAAGGCCAACTGACAGTCCATTAATTTTTTATTACATATCAGATATCAATATTAACACCAGTGATGCCGGATTGGGGATTTTGTACCCATTTTGGGGATTTTTGAGGCTTCTGGGGACAATTTTGGAACCAAATGTTTGTGGGGACTTTTTTGGGGAATTCTAAAATTTTTGGGGACAAATCTGGGGAGTTCTTCAACTTTCTGTCAATGTTGGCAACGTAATGATTTATCCCTACCATTAGACACTTTCAATAACTTTATTGTTATTTGGAGATTTTTTTCAAAAATTGCCTTCATTTGGGGAAAATTCTGAGCTTAAATCATAGAAAAATCTGCTTGATTTTTTTTTTTTTTTTTTTTTAACTTTTTATTTTCCCTTTTTAGTAGAAATTAAGTTGGGGATTTTTTCGAAAAAAAGCCCCCCTGATTTGGGGAAATTTGAAGACCTGTTTGGGTAAATAATTTTCGACTATCTGGCATCACTGATTAACAGAGCAACGAAAAATATTCCTTCAACTTTTCAACTGTATATAACATGACAGTGACGAACATTCTTGCAGTTTTATTATGCACTGCTTCAGTTTTTACTTTCTCTTACCCATATATATGGTACAGAAAGATTTGACAAAAAAACTGTTCCTAAACCTATTTTAGATTATTTGTAAAGTACAGTCGGTAACAAAAGTATCTGAACATTAGCAAAAAATCCTACATAAAAAAAGTAGCGTTAATACGGTTTTGTTAAATGAATCTCTTAGACTCACAGATATAGTAATATATATAGATCTATCATCCCCATGTAATCGAGCAAAAAATTTTGAGGCCGAAAAAAAGTTCTAAAATCAGCCATTAGAGAGTATTGAAAAAAAGAATAAAAAGAAAAATGAATTTGAAACTGTACCTGGAGTTTTTCATTCACCTTTAGTAAATAAATTATTCATAAATTTTATTTACTAAATTATCCGTGTGTATTCCTGAGTGTGATTTACTCGGGAAAAGGCAGCCATTAGAGTGACTTTTCCCGAGAAAAAAGGCATCACATTTCCCTCTCGCTGATCAATCTATGTCTTATTACTACATCTATGTTTAGACTGACTAAGAACATGATTCGACAAGGATTTATTTAACAAAACAGTATTAACTCTACGTTTTTTATATAGGAATTTTTGCTAGTGTTCGGATACTTTTGTTACCGACTGTAGATTGAACTTTTTTATCTTACCTTACTGATTTTCCGACGCAATCTGCAATTTATCTTTATAGTATTGAAATGCAGGGTATGAAGAATCTCTGTGAGTGACACACCACATTATTTTATTGTATGGGTGGATGGTTGGGTTTAACGTCGCACTAGTGCTGCGCAGATGGGCAATTGGCGACGGTCTGGGACACACCCCTAGAGGTGGTCCGGAGACATGCCATCACAATTTTGATCCTCCACGGAAGGGATGGCTCTCCCGCTTCGGTGACCCCCAGAGGTATAATTTTTGATGGAAACATGGAGGACATTGCGGCCACGACAGATTTAACGTGCACCAGCCACCATTAGTGTACACGACGGTCTTTGGCCGGCTCGAGTACCGAACCCGCAATCTTCCAATTACGTGGCCGGCGCTCTACCGACTGGGCTACCGCGGCCCCTTTATTGTATGGATGTGACAACAAAGGACATTCATTCCAATTTTAAAAGTCCTATTTTGCAATATTATTATTCCTTACGAACTCTGAATAAACACCATAAAATGCAATAAACTCGCAACAATTGTTTCGGGTCGAAAAAACACACGACCCTTCATCAGGCGAACAAAGTAAGCACGAGTGCTGCAGTCAAAGCGGCAATTGCATTTTATGGTGTTTATTCAAAGTTTGTAAGTAATAATTTTTACAACGCCAGTTTTGTGATGCTTCTTTATTAAATCTATTTTGCAATAGTTTACTTCTGAAACCACAAAGTTAATCCTAAGTCTGCATATAGAGTGAAGGAAAGTCGAAAAGTTCATTTTTTCAATTTCTTTCTTTCTTTCTTTTAACTTATTGCAGATTTACGGTAAAGACACTTACACGCAATTAAAACTAAATCTCTTTATTAGCGAAAAACTGTTATTATATCACCGTTACTGTTTCAGAACTATCGTTACAGAGATATAAACATTACAGTGAAGAAATAAAGTGTTGACTGAAACGAAATAAAACAAATTGCTAAAATGTAGTTTTTCGAACAGAAAAACAAAATATTTTTTAGGATTTTATTTTATTTTATTGATTTATTTATTTTAAGATTTAGAAAAATTAATGTATATTTAAAAAAAAAAAAAAAAGAACTTTAATCGAATATTGCTAGCAAAAAGTTATTATATCACAGTTCCTGTATCGGAACCATTCAGCAACATATAGCAGCGGGATATAATATAACATAACAATTACAACAGAGTAGAAAGAAATAAAGCGCTGACTGGAACGAAATTAATGATTTTTCAAAAGAGGAGCTCATCAAACAGAAAATAAAAATGTTTAACGTGTTTTAATTTTTTTTTTTTTTTTTTTTTTTTTCTTATTGCAATTTATTTACTAATCGTGTCTTTCTTTATCGGTCGATATTTCCAAAGAAACCTATATTTAAATTTGCTATATTAGCCAAATCAAAAACAGCGGCCAAATGTCATAAAGAATCAATAATGAAAAAACGATTATATAAAATTTCTGTTTTTTATCAAAAAGTTGGAATTCGAATAATGATATGTAATTCGAATTTAATTATTTATGAAAATTAACTTCACCGCGAAGTCATTAAAATCGTCACTACTTTATTTGTCGAAGGGATAATGCTTAAATACCTCAAATTTATTACATTTGTTTTTTACTCTACTTCAATCCGACTCCGACAACAAAAATATGCCCTTTTTGTTTTCGGTTTATCATTTTTATTATTTTAAAAATTATTAATGTCATTAAATATTTTTATTATTCATTAGAATCATTTTAACCTTTTCTTTTCTTTTTTTTATGTTTTTCTTAAAATTATTAATGTCATTAAATATTTTTATTATTTATTAGAATGATTTTAACCTTTTCTTTTTTTTTTATGTTTTTCTTAAAATTATTAATGTCATTAAATATTTTTATTATTTATCAGAATCGTTTTAACCTTTTTTTTTTTTATGTTTTTCTTAAAATTATTAATGTCATTAAATATTTTTATTATTTATTAGAATCATTTTAACCTTTTTTTTTTTTATGTTTTTCTTAAATTAGCTCGTAATTTGGAGGTTTATAGAGTGTGATGGATTCAGTTACAGATTTAGAAGGCATCACTTGAATTGCAACTTTTCTTAAAATTCTAACTTATTATTTTAGTGAAACTAAAAAATAAATACTCTTGTGAAATAACATAACAGAGTTTTAATAATAAGACGAAATAGTACATAACCATTCCATTTAACATCCTGTTCGTACAGGAAAATCATAAAAACATGCATCACATATCAATTTAATAATTACTATTCTGAAGCTATTACTTCACAAACATTTAATTAAACTATTATACATATACTATTATGTACATAGTTACAGTTATTAGAGGACGTATTATTAACGTATTTCAAACTATGTTGACACCATAGTCAACACAAACCATAAAAAAGGTGAACCATATCACCGAACAAGATGAACAAAATTTACTGTTACCATTATAACGACAAACAATACAATACAACTACTACCACCGCTAAAGCGGGAAGGCAGGTGAACAAGAGATGCGCGCCAAGGTTGGCGCATTATAGCCAAACTAAGGTGGGCGGCAACACATGTGTAAAAATTACAGAGAAGTTGAGGAGAACGACTTCTCTCTACCCTGTGCATAATCCAAGTCCCAAGAGTTTTTTCTGATTTTTCAGTCCTCCAAAATTTTGATGAAATGCAAAGGGGGGGGGGACTATTTTCCCACAAGATGACAACAAATCAGAAAGTTTTTGGTCACGTGAGATACGAAGTTCACACCTAGTTTAATAGTTCATTGGTGTTTGCTAGGCGTCAAAATGTCTGGGTACAACCTTAGCCTGAGAGCGCAAGACGACATTATCAAAGTCGAGCGTGAAATTACGGTGACTTTGCATCTGAGAGTGTGAAAGGATGCACGGGATGTCCGTTTTCATGATCCTGCAGACAGAGAGGCACCTCGGACCTCACACTGGTAGTCGAGTACAAAAGAAGAAAACCTTGACGATGTCACATGAGGTGGCCGAGCAAGAAAACCGCCAAATTACTGCAGTTAGGGGTCCTTACATAGAATTACATCTATTTATTTATTTATTATTATTTTTTATCTTTTATTTATTCTTTATTTGTTTTAAATCATGGGTAAAATTTATTTTTGCGTTTATTTGTACATCTATTTCATACATTAATAAAATTTACATAATACTTGGACACATTCGAATTTAAACATTTTGTCAAACATCTAGAATTTTTTTTTTTTTTTAGAATCATCTTGGAAATTTGGGAATATAAAGAACACGCTATACTTGATATATTTCAGTAAAAGTTTTGTCCTGAAGAGGAAAAGTGGACCAGTAAAAACTTAAACAAAAATCGAAATGTTTTGGATCACCCTGTAAAAAGCAATGCTTGAAATACATTTTTGCTGTAGTATGTGATTATGGGGATTCTTCTAATTGTTTGTATAAAGTTGCATGAGGCTACCACATATACTCATGTAGATATAACTGTTTCTTTAAAGATTGAAAAAAAAAAAAAAAGCATTTTTTAAATTATAATATGTAGGGTATTAAACCCAGTGCAAAGGCATTTTTAGGAAACTTGGTGTACTGCATTAGACACAGTATACTGCAATCAGAATTCAACACTGAGAAAAAATTCTGTAAGTGACATCTAGAATCTAAATTGTGGCTCTAGAAAAAATAGTTCCATGCCATCCTTATAAATTCTAGTCTCCTTGGAAAGCGAGTTCTATAAGCCCCTATTATAATTCTAGAGCGTTTGCCTATATTCTCGAGGGTAAAGTTATTTAAAAATCTCTGCAAATAAATGAGACTACAAGAGGCGGGTTTCTGCAACTATAATCTTGGTTTATTACCAAATTCTAGAAAATCAAGCGAGAATTTCTCGCAATATTTAGAATATTTAGAGTATTCACAATGTTTTACCATCTAGAAATGTGTACACTAGTAATTTCTAGCTAAGGGATTTAGAAAATGGCCCCTTATTCATTCTAGAGAAAGGCGGTATATATATATTTTTTTTTTCTCAGTGAAAAAAGTTAAATATCTTACGAAATATGAACTGGTTCTAAATCCCAAAGTTTCGAGATAATTTCCATAGAAGCTTTTTAGATATTTAACAAAACGTCTAACTTCGAGTGTCCAAATACTTATTAAAATGTAGTGTATTTATACATTGTTGAAATTGTGACATCATTTTTTTTCTGCTACATCGTTCTTTCGTATTTTGTTCATTTCTCCAAATCAAGGATAAAAATTTATTATTATTTATTATTATTATTATTATTATTATTTTCAATTCATTTTTGTAGCAATGGCGTAAATTTCGAGGGTTAGTTTAGGGAAATTTGGGCTTTTATTATGAAGAAGATTCTTTTTATTTTTAAAGTTACTTTTTTTAGAAGCTAATTGAAATTGCAATTACGTTATTAGCGAATACTCATTACAGTTAAAATCGCTTATAACGAAGAAGAACAGGCAGCATCAAATTATTTGTGAAATTCGAAACTCTCGTAAAAATCGAAAATATTAATAATAGTGATGATAATAGCGTAAACAACAATAATACTATTACTGTACAGTCAGTAACAAAAGTCTCCGAACACTAGCAAAAATTTCTATATAAAAAGGTACACTTAATAGAATTTCGTTAAATAAATCCTTGTCGAATCCTGTTCTTAGTCAGTCTAGAAGCAGGATTCGACAAGGATTTATTTAACAAAACTCTATTAAGTGTACTTTTTTTATATAGGAATTTTTGCTAGTGTTCGGAGACTTTTGTTACCGACTGTACGTTCGCAGACTTCATTTGTAAACAATAGAGACTATTCTGCTCTAAAATGTGTCGTGCTCCAAGCGCACGTATTTAAAGCTCACACAAGAGGAATCGTGTTTGAAGCTCACATCTCGTGTTCCAAGCGCATAAATATATTCGCCCCTTTCCCCAACGCATCAACTTGACAGGTGGGAAGAGACTAATCCCTTTTTCCGAGGAGCAGAGGGGGAGGGTGGGAGGTCGAGGAAGATGGTTTTTGAAGCGCAATTCAGTTAATGAGTTATTTTTTGAACTAAGGCAGGAACTAGGAATTAAATTATTAAATAAAATTATTTTCTGCTTATTTACATAAATTTAACAAAAATACTTTCGGGGATGGATAAAAAAATATATATCAGGAATAATGGCCCGAAATGTTTGTTCGTGTATTTGTTTAACGCAGTTTTATTTAATAAGTCAATCTTAAGTACTATATATGTTTTATATAGAATTCACAGATTATATATAAGACTACACATAATTTGTGGAATGTCTTTGTTATCAAAGTTAATTGTTGTAAGTATTTTTTAACTAGAAATCGGAACTTACAATACTAAGGTACAGTCTGCAAAAAATAAATAAATAAATAAAATAAAATAATAATAATAATAACACCCCCACCTAAATTATCATCATATTGATAAATCGATTTCTGGTAAAATATTAGTCAGTTATAATTCAAAAGTTATGATTGGAGTATAAATTTGGCAGTCAATGTTAATGAAAACATACATTGTTATCAAATTTTAGTCTAAAATAGTGTGAGTGCCACACCAATTAGTAAAATTGTGTATATTTTAATGTAAAATTTTATTTTAGATTATTTAAATAATATAATTTTAATTATTTCTTTGTTCTGTAATCATGACAAAAGATATCTTTTTATATTACAAAGTATATTGAAATAGTTTTTCTATTAAAAGCCCAAAAAACGATATTGAGTAATCTAAATTAATTATTAAAAAAATATTTTTGATAATTAAATTAGTTTTTAGTTATGATATATTAATAATTATTTTTTTTATATAATCATTGATTAAAATAACTTTTTATATTAATAATAATTTCGTGATGGTAGTTTAGGTGTTAAAGCCGACTGAGAACATGAGGATCGACAACCATGACCTCAAATTGAACCCGGCACTTCCTGTCTACCAGTTTGAAGAACAGAACTTCTCGGCTTATTAATTAAAAGTTCAAATAATTTTATTCAGCGATTTCAACTAACTTAATTATAATATTTTAATATTAAAAGTATTTTAAAATAAATTTTTCTATTGAAAGCAGAAAAAATTGTATTAAGCAATCTAAGCTAATTTGATTATTATTATTATTTATAATACGTTTAGTTTTTAGATAATTAATTAATGAATTTAGTCTTTCTATTAGAATATTTTAAATAAAATAATTTTAATTAGATCCTTAACTATCTTTTTTTTCTTTTTTCATAATTATTCACAGAAAATAAAATATTTTAATATTAAAAGTGTTTTTAGATAATTTTTCTTTTGAAAGCAGAAAAAATTGTACTAAGGAATCATAGCTAATATAATTATTAAAATTTATATTTTTGATAATTCACTTAGCTATTAGATAATTAATTTACTCTTTCTTTTAAAGTTTTTTTAAGTAAAATAATTTTAGTTACTTACTTACTTTCTATAATCAATTATAGAAAAAAATATTTTTATGTTTAGCATTTTGAATTAGGTTTTTCCTTTTAAAGCCCAAACAACAGTATTAAGCAATCTCAATTAATTTAATTATTTTAAATTTATATTCTTAATAACTAAGTTGTGTTTAATTAGAATGTAATCTTAAACGATTTTTTTAATTAATATTATTTTTTGTATATAATCATTTATATGTTTAAAAGAAAAAAAAAAAGTCTTTTTGAATTAAAAATATTTTGGTGGTTGTGGTTTAAGCATTAAAACACATTGACAACATGCAGGTCCTAAGCCTGGCTGAAATGCCTTTCATGAGAGTTCTTTCTAAGAAGCCCTGTCCTGTATATACGCGATTTTCAGAGAAAACCATGGAAAATTCCGAATTTCTAGGTTGACAAGCGGGAACCCGGCAATTCCAATTTATCAAGGCCCACGAGCGACCGAGCGGTTCTGTGCTCAAAGCTGGTAGACTTGAGATGCCAGGTTCGATCCCAGGTCCGTGCTCGTCGGCTTAGTCGTTCGGAATTTTCCGTGGTTTTCTCAAAAACTTGCGTAAATATGGGCTAGGACCCCTTAGAAAGTCGGCCATGGAAAGCACTCCCCCTCGGGCCTAGGACCCTAGGGTAGACAATCTGTTCTATTCCCAGACATCAACACTAACACTAATCTATCAGCCTGGAGAGCAGAACCGCTCGGCTACTGAAATAGGCCTTTTAATTAAAAGTCCAAAAAATAGTATTAAGTAATTTCAATTAATTGAAAAATATTATATTTTTAATAAATAACTTGTTATTTTTTATTAGAATATTTTATTGGATAATTTTTTAACTAGCTTTTATTATTATTATTATTATTATTATCGTTCATAGAAAATAAAATATTTAATAATATAAAAAAATTGTTAGTAAAGATTTTTCTGCTAAAAGCCGAAACAATAATACTAAACAATCTCAATTAATTTAATTTAGTAATTAAATATATATATATACATTAGTTAAATTAGGTTTCTAGATTTTTTTTTTTTTTTAAATTTTTTTTTCTTTTTTTTTTTTTTTTTAATCTTTAATGAAAATATTTAGAAATAGATTTGTCAATTAAAAGCTCAAATAGTTCTATTGAACAAATTAATTTTATTATTAAACATTTTGATTTTTAATAAGGGCAATCATTTTTAATTATATTTTTATATTAAATAACTCTTTAATTATTTTTTTCTCTATAATCTCCCATAGAAAAAAATATTTTTATATTCAGGGATGAGATTTGCAGAAATATAAAAATACTGAAACTGTACGCAAAGGCAAGACAACTAGAATTTCAATGACAAAATCCATTACACTAATATAATGGATTTTGTAATAAATATCTATTTTAATCTTCAATGTATAAAGAAAGAACAAATACACACCAGAAATATAAAAAATGCTGAAAAAACTAAAAAAAAAAAAAAAAAAAAAGCTGAAAAGCTAAATGTACAAAAAAGCTTAAATCAGCCGAAAAGCTGAAAAATCTCATTCCTGTGTATTAAAAGTATTTTAATACAGATTTTTCAATTAAAAGCATCCATATATATTTTTCTATTTATAAAAATCTATTTATCTATTTATATAAAATATTTATCATATCTATTTATAACAATGATTTAATCTTAGCAGAAATGTAAATAATTTTAAAAATATTGGAGAAATGGAAGTATGTAGCTAAGCTTGTAACGCTAAGCAATGGTGTTTTATCCCACTTTTGCCTACATTCTAAAGCACGTGCGGAATCAACCGTCAATGTTTATCGCAGTGACGTCACGTGCGCCTGCTCTATTTGAGATACGAGTTACGTGCGCTACGGCCACGGTCTAATCTAATCCCACCTGTCAAGTTGATAAGTCGGGGGAAAGGGGTAAATATATTTGTGAGCTTGGGACACGAGATACTAATCTATGTGAGCTTCAGACACGATTTTCCTACTGTGAGCTTGAAGCATGTGAGCTTCGAGCACGGCGCCCTCTAAAAAGGGGTGATTTCATGTTAGGCTGGCCAGTGGCGGATCCAGAACTTAACTTTTTTTGGGGGGAGGGGGGTAAGAATTTTTAAGATGTTATTGCAGATTAATGAAAAGTTTACAATTGTAATGTTCAGTTGTGAATGTCAGTACTCCCCCCCCCCTTAGATCCGCCACTGAGGCTGGCGCTGAAAGATTGTAAATGATAAGTTGTAAATATCTATTCTCTTCTCTCGCGCCGGTATTGATAAATTCATAACAGACTTGACACATGCGCATTTCCACATATCCGACTTCGATATGAAAAAAAAAAAATAATAATAATAATAATAATAAAAAATTAGCAAACTGCTTAAAAGAAAATTAACCTACCTGTTTACAATTGCTATACCTGAAATATATTTAATACTCGATACTGCTTAAGCTACAGTAAACGTAAGAGTAAAAAATATACTAACTTTTTTTTTCATACTTATTTTGCATTAAAAAAATAATTTTAAAAAGCCCTGTCAAAGACAGAATTTAGTTTAGTACGGAGGACTATAAATTTCAATCTGTAAAAATTTTATTTTTATCTCATTTTTTGACCGTAAAACTGAGCCACGTACTTTTTAAAATGACTGAAATGAATTAAAGTGAAGTGTTTTCACCTAAATTTCATACTTAAGTTAATTAAAAAAAAATTTATTGTCGTGTCGAAAAACTGTTTGCACCCCTGGATTCAGAAAAATCGCCCCTTTCATTTGGTACCGAATTTGTAACGATAAGACTGATATTTCTAATTTGCCTATTTTGGTGTTACACAAAACTGGTCTACAAAATATCCAGATTGAAACTAATAGTCCTTAAAAAAGAAAAAAAAAAAAAAAAAAAAAAAAAAACAGTAGAAGGAGTTTAAAAAACTGATTCTAATTCTACTTCATTTAGACAAAACAGAAATAGATTTTAAGTATTGGTTGGATCTTAGACGCAGATAATCATAGATATATTGGTCAAAAACGATTGCCTACGATACGAGAAGACTTAAACCGCGTGAAAATCCTAAATGTTGGTATTTCTAATGGATCCTATTTCGAGTTTTCGGAAATTTCGGCAAACCACAGAAAAATCTAAATAACTATAGATTGGTGATGCAATGGGCTCGACCCTACTACTCTATGAACTTTGTGAGAAGATATGTCGAACTCTGTTGGAAATGATTTTAGAAATATTTTGGATGGGTTAGCTAACCAACTTGATCTTCTTGCTGTCTTGTTTGACAATCATTTGAAAATTTTAAACTCGAATAAAAAACGTATTTATGAACCGATTTATGAAATTCGGTATATATATATATATAGCCAAGTCAAGGTCTCAACCAAGTTTATTAATCAACTCGAAATGGTGGTCGGTTTTTAGTTCCCTATCATACTATAGATATGGGGAACTTAGGTAATCGTGAAAATTTTCGACCTCGTTCTTTTGACTTACTTACACGTTTTCAGGTTTGAGGAATCCGAAAATGACAAAATTTGTATGGTGTCTGTCTGTAGGGTGTCTGTTAGTGTGTTAGTCCGTTAGTGTGTAAGTCCGTTAGTGTGTTTACACGATATCTCACGAACAAATGATCGTAGAGAGGTCAAACCAGTTTTAAAATATTACTTTCGACACTGGCAAGAACCCTATTTATTTGCAACATTCGAATTAAAAAACTTCGCACGTTATTTGAAATTTACGATTTTCTTAACATGGGAGAATAGAGCAAAATTTCACTTAAACTTGCATTAAATGAAAAATTTTCGCTGTAAAAATGTCAGACTAGTTTTAAAATATCAGTTTTGATGCCGGAATGAACGTCAGTTACTATAAACATGGTACTTTAAAAAATTTAGCAAGTTATTGGATATTTACGAATTTCTTAAAATGGCAGAATAGGACAAAATTTTATATAAACGTCAATTTTGAGGGATATTTTCATCGTAAAGATGTCAGACTACTTTAGAAATATTATTTAGGATACTGGCATGAATATTATTCACTATGAATTTTGCAATATAAAAATTTCGTAAGTTATTAGAATTTTACGTATTTCTTATCATAACAGAATAGGGCAAAATTTTACACAAACGTCAATCTTGAGGGATATTTTCATCATAAAGACGTCAGGCCACTTTTGAAATATTATTTAGGATACTGACATGAATACCATAGAGGATGAATTTTCCAATTTAAAAAATTCGTAAGTTATTTGGAATTTACGATTTACTCAAAATGGCAGAATAAGGCAAAATCGAGCATAAACGTCCATTTTGAGGATCATAAATATATCAGACAATTTCAAAATAACATTTATGATACTTGTATGAACATGATTTGACTACAAATATTCTAATAGGAAAATTTCGTAAGTTATTCGAAATTTAAGATTTTATCAACATAGCAAAATGGGGCGATATTTCATATAAATACGCATTTTTGGGAAAGTTGCATTTGAAATAGTAGCATGAAAATAAACTACGAAATTGATCCAAATCAAATAAATTAATAGATTAGAATAAGATAAATATATCGAATTGAATGGTGGGTAGCCTATTAGGCGAGGATTTCGTTCTGTCACTGTGTCAAGCGTTTGGTTAAATTCATTTCTCTTAACATGTATATAATATGTCCTGTACAAGAAATTTATGAGAACATACATGTGATGGAGAACTGAGCAGAGTCCACCTATGCTAGCTAGTTTATTTATTAATCAACTCTATCTGCTATCGTATTTCAAAATAACAAGCACTTGAAAATTTGAATATCACGTAATAAGCATATTTATGAATCGATTTTTATGAAACTCGGTATGCATATAGCCCATATTAAGATCTCAAACAAGCTTATTAATCAATTGATCCCCGATCTTGTTTCCTCAAAGTTAATTCAAAAGAACAAATACATCAACCTACTCTTCCGACTGAGCCATCAAGTATTGTTTTCCCTTTGAGATATAAACCGTTAACAGAGGTAATAAATAGATTTTTTTTTTTTTTTTTTTTAGGACTGAGGGCCTATTAGTCTCAATCTGGGATTTTTGCATTGTCGATTTCGATAGTTGGACATTTGTCGAAATCTAAAATTTATCGAAAATATAATTGAATAATTTGAAAGCGATGTTATAATTTGAAAAAGAAAAAAAAAAAAAAAAAAAAACTAATAGTCCTCCGTCCTAAACTAAATTCTGCTTTTGCCAGAATTTCATCAATTTTTTTTTTTTTTTTTTTTAATTATTATTATTGAAAGAAAAAGAAAAGAAAATTAATAATAATCAGTATCGTTACAAGCGATATCGAAAAAGTTTTTTTTTTAATAATTTTGAATTAGGCAATAAAAAGTGCGCGTGAAATAATATGAAATAAAAATTAGTAAAAAAAATGAATTTAATGATTTAATGTTTTTGCTTTTCAGGGGCTGCTCATGCATATAAAAAATGCGTATTAAAACGAGTCGAAGAAGGAAGCGAAATAAGTATTGAGTTATATTATGATAAATACGATGTATAATATGATACGATATATTAGACTTATCGTCCAGGGTTAGTAGGCATTTTCGTTGAAAGAAATAGTTTGTTCGTTCGGTGCAACTTGCACATTAGTCCAGTGAGGTACAACTTTCACATTAGTCCCTTGAGGTACAACTTTCACTTTAGTCCCGTCATGTACAACTTTCACTTTAGTCCCCTTTAAATATAGTGACCAGCGAAGCTGGCAAATCATTCGTTGATTCACTACCTCAATTGATTTTACATTCCGCCATTTTATATTTTCATATTTTTCTTTTTCTTTTTAAACTTAAAATATAAAATTTCGTTCTTTAGCAGTGATTACTATTAAAATTTCTATTTCAGGTACTATATCAATTTAAATTTAATACATATATATATATTTTTTTTTTGCTCATACATAAACGTACTTTTGTCTTGTACACAATGGGTTAGAATCTATTAGAAAGATTTCCAAGGAAGGCATCCCACCACATTTAAGTCACAATAGGCCTTAAATCTAACGTAAGCATCACCTTGTGTATAAATAAAATGCAAATTAGTAAGTAAAATATTTTATGGTATAAATTTTTTCTCTTTTCTTCTAGAAATAAAATTTTCATAATTTTGTTTTTAGTATAATTTTTGTTTTGTGATGTATTTAAATAAGTTACTTAAATTAAAAATGAAATGTGTGTTATTTAGGCCCTGAATAGAGAAACTTTTATAGCGATCTTGAAAGAAATTATAATTAAAAGAGAATAATGTAAAAATTAATAGAATGTGGTTCATAGTATGACATGAGCACACTATTTCTAACAAAATATCATATTACATAACAGACAAAATAAAGAATTATAATTGTTTCACTTGTTAAAGAATTTTTTTCGTTCAATTTATGAGTTTTATTTTGTTTATTTTTTATTACGAGTTTTAATGATTGAGAGTTGTGTTGTTTGCTGTAGTATTAAAATAAAAGGGGAAGAAGGAGAAAGAAAACGAAAAAAAAAAGCTAAACGAATTATAAAATAGTTTTATAACATTTCTCTTTCATTTTATTTCCTACTAAATTCAAAATGCAGATTTATTATATGATTTCGAATCGAACAAGAAAAGCAATTATAGGATAAATCTAGTTGCTAACTGAAATAACACTTCAGTTTCCTTTTAAAATTAAACTTATTAATTATAAACAACCGTTACTAGCGAGACAAAGTTATAACTCGCAACTTAGAGGGAAAAACGAACGAAACATAACAGTTTGATCCAACCAAAGTTTCGTGCTATTTGGCACATCGCCAACTGTTATAGGAGGGTCGATGAGATTCCAGCGCTTTCTCTCTTTTGACTGTTATTTTCATCTGTTAGCGTCGCTGCCAATCCCCTTCCTGCTATCTCAATGTAGAGGTAGAGAAAGGAGCAGATGTACGGGGATACAGTTGAAAAGAGAAGCGTAACCCGTAACCTATTACGAAGTAACTTGTTATACTGCTTGCTATATATGAATATTGTGTAACTGCTTGAAGATAATTGTTTATCAGAAGGATAGAATAGAATAATACATTTTTACGTGTTCTAAAGTAATTCAGATGAAGAATTTTATTTTGTTTTAATGAAAACTAAAGTTTTTACTTGTCAAAGATCAAATTCGGGTGGAGTCTGTTTACTTCCATTCCAGCTTCCAGTGTCATGAAACAGGAACAGGTTATTTTTCAAATCTTATATCAGATTAGTTTATTCTTTTTATAACATTCTTAAATCAAGTGGATGATGTATAATTAGCAAATCATTATTTTTTGAATATGTATCAAACTAAGAGACGAGCTAGTTATATATGGTCTTATTTTACAGTTGTAGATAAAGATGAAAAAGTTGCAAGTTGTAATATTTGTGGGCAACAATTAAAATACAGTACTACGATAACAAATTTGAGAAAACACATTGTAAGAAAACATCCATCAGTCGAGCTGCCGGATAATTCAAAATGTAAATCTGTATCTGAAAACAGAGAGAGTAATGAAAATCATGAACGTCCACGTAGCCCTGTGGTATCCCAATCCAGTTCTCCCGCAATAGTTTCTGTTCCTAATGAAAATCAAGTAAATCAAACAACTGTTACTCCAACAGTACAATTAATAAATATTGCTTCGGAACAGACGTTGACTTTAAACGACTTAATAAATTCTCTTGGAATCCCCGAGCAAACACAATTAAGTGAATTAGACAAATTACTTCTACAGCTGTTTATTAAAGGATATCATTCATTTTCCATACTGAAGGAAGTAGCATTTATAAATTTTGTAAGTAGTTTAAACCCTACCTACAAAATACCTGACGGAAAGACAGTTAAAAATTCGATGATTCCTGCGGAATATGATAAATGCTTGAGGGCTGTCCACCATGAATTAGCATACGTGCATAGTATGTGTTTAAGCATTGATTTATGGAAAACTGAAAATTTAAATAATTATTTAAGCGTCACAGCACATTATATTACAGATGCTTACGAATTGAGATCAGTTTTACTAGACACTACCTTAATGCCATTATCTTATACAAGTACAGATTTGGCCGAACACATACAA
Organism: Salticus scenicus; assembly: GCA_963930645.1. Taxonomy (NCBI): domain Eukaryota; kingdom Metazoa; phylum Arthropoda; class Arachnida; order Araneae; family Salticidae; genus Salticus; species Salticus scenicus. The sequence goes on along the minus strand of OZ005660.1, from coordinate 174,350,787 downwards.
TGTGTATGTATTACCAAAAAATTTAACCTTAACGACAAAGTGTTTTTAATAGTTTCCGATAATATCAGTTCTATGAAGGAGGCAGTAAAAGAGATTAAAAAAGAACATTTTAATTGTTTTGCACACACATTTAACCTCATTTTACAGGATGCTTTAAAAGGTGCAAAGGAACTGATTCAACAAATAAAAAGTATTGTGAATTACTTTGAAAAAAGTCCCGCTAGTTTAGAAAAACTGAATGCAGCCCAGAAAATGACTTTTGGTCTCGAACCCAAGAAACTGTTCCAGGAAAATTCCACCAGGTGGAATTCTACCTATAATATGATACAACGTTTTTCCGAGTTACAAGATGCTATTAAACGCACAGCAAAATTATTAAACGATGATTTACCAATTCTATCAGAAGATGAATGGGTAACATGTAGGGAACTTAGTATGGTACTGGAACCCTTCCAAGAAGTAACAGAAGAAATTTGTGGTGAAGGCGAGCAATACATCCATGGTAGTCTTGTGATCCCTATAACAAACGGGTTAAAGGCAGTATGTGAAAGAGTACAGGAAGAAAATTTTAGTCCCGTTACAAAACTTGTAATAGATGAAATACTTAAAGGTTTGAATACAAGATTGAATAATATAGAAGATAATCAAACATTTGCGCTCGCGACCTTTTTGGATCCAAGGTTCAAGTTGGCCCCATTTATAAGTGAAATTTCTGCTCAGTTTATTAAAGAGCACTGTGTAAACTTAGTCGCCGAAATTTGGAATCAGCAACATCAAGAAGAAATAGTTGCAAACGGTGTTTCCAATCAAAATAATACTAAGAGTAATAGTTCTACAGGGAGGCCGATAAAATTTTCTGTGTGGGAAAATCTAGACAAAAAGATTGCGTCAAACAGAGTTTCAGGTATGTCTTAAATTTAAATGTGAAATTCTAATATAAGTCTATTCGAAATGTAAATTTAATAGCGGACAATAATTATCTTCACTGGCAGCCAAAGCTAATTTCATTCTGTGGGGAAATTTGTTTATTTACAACTACTCATTACCTAAGTTTTTTTCTTAGTTACGCCTTCATTTTAATTGTAAAAAAGCACTGCAGAATAAGAACTGACATTTAAAAGTTAAAAGTAAGAAACTTTGAATAAATACCATAAAATGCAAGAACTCGCAACAATTGTTTCGGATCCAAACAAAACATGACCCTTCATCAGGCGAATAAAATCGGCACGAGTGCTGCAAACAAAGAGCACACTTGCCGCTTCACTTATAGCAGTCATACCAACTTTGAACTTTGTTCGCCTGACGAAGGGTTGTATTTTCTTTCGACTCGAAACAACTGTTACGAGGTCTTGCATTTTATGGTGTTTACTCAAAATTTTGTACTTATTACGCTTTCACATTCAAAAAACTCATAATCGTTAAATTTGTTCATGCTTCTTCCCCCCCCCCCCCCTCCCCTTAAAAAAAAAAAAAAAAAATCCGAATAGTGATTTTTTTTTTCCGAAAAAACTTATTTTTATCTTTATCTTTTTATAGCTCCAGAATGAAAAAAAAATTTTTTTTTTTTTTTGGAAAACAATAATAAATTTAATGGTGGTGAAATTTTTTAATGTGAAAACTTATTTAAAAAAAAACATTTAGTCTTAACTCTTAAGTAATTATATAAACAAATTTCCTTATAGAATACAAATGTAGTTTGTCTGTCGGTAAGGCTGAGTATTGTCGGCTCTTAATCATTCGTTTGTAATTACAATTCTGTATGTATTTCTATTACTGTATTATAATATTATTATTCTAACTTCGACTATTAATATAGTACGACTATTAATATAGTCGAAGTTAGAATAATAATATTATATTATTACTCGCTTTTTTTTTTTTTTTTTTTTTTAATGAAAAGGCTAAAATAATTTTATAAAGGGGTGGGGGAGGGATATGTGACTAGCCAGAATTGGAATCTGTGTCTTTTTGCATGGCAAGTTCTGGTCATGTATTAAAGGGGTAACTCAATTGGGAGGGCACACTGAGCCAAAAGACCCAGGTTCGAGTCCTGCTTTGATTGTTTTTTTAAAATTATCTTTATTATTCCCTACATTCTTCCTCTTCAGATTGTTATGCAGATACTTATTTCGAACATAAATACGTTCTATTTCTTTTTTCATTTTAATAACATAAATTTAATTCTGTTTGAGATGCATTACATATTTTATATCTGAAACATAACTTTGATCATTTTAAAATAATATTGAAAAATAAATAAATAAATAAATAAAACAAATACAAGTATCAAAAGTTGCAGAATATGTAAACTGTTTCAAGGCAATGTATCCTTCTTCTTCAGGCTATAATGCAGGTGCAGTGATAATATAAATGTGTTCTGACTTTGTTTAATTATTTTTATTTATTTTGTAGGAACAAATGATGATTCCAGCCAAAGTAATACAAAGAGCAACGCTTCCGTGGGACGGCTAATAAAATTTTCTATATGGGACAATCTGGACAAAAAAATAGCATCAAATACAACTTCCAGTATGTTTTTTAATTTAACTCTTAAATTCTCAATAATATGTCTACGTGAAATGTAAATTTAATGCATTTAAATTAGTTTATAATTACAATTCTATATTAATTTTCACATCCATTATCTAAGTAATCATTTTTGATATTGAATATATTTGTTGCTTCGTTTTATGAGTATATCTGAATCGTAAGTATCAGGCGCAGTTATCGCTTTCGGTTTCTGATTTGCATTTGATATTTAACTAGAAATTCTCTAATTTTATCAGATGCTAATCAATCAGTTTCGAATATACGCAAAAAATATTATTTTCTATTAGACTTTAACTATCTAAGAAAATACATAGTACTAGATTTCGTAAGCACAGTTTTAAATACGGAAATAGCAATTAACTACTGTAGTTAAATAAATCTTTTATCCGATTTTCCTGTAATGTTATATGCAAGCAATAAAAAGGAGCTTACTTTCTCCTTCTATAAACAGTGACGTCGACAGGGAGAGAAAAAAAAAAAAAAAAATCAGGAGGGGGCAAATTGAAAATTATAAAATTTTCGGTATATTTTAGAAATTCAGTTCGACTAATTAGTTGATTGATTTTCGACGATTAAAAAAAAAATTAGTTGATTGATTCAGATTATTAATTACTGTTATTAACCTTTTATCTGAATTTCCTGTAACATTATATGGAAGCAATAAAAAGGAGTTGACGTTTTCCTCCTATATATAACTGTTTTATTATGCATTAAGCAAAAAAAAAAAAAAAAAAAACTTCATTTTACCATGTTTTTATTAATTTCGATTTTTGTTTGTTTGTTTCTTTGTCCAGTACAAATCTTGCAATCGATTTTTAACTAACTTCCCGACTAGCTAAATATTTGAAACTTTCAGGATGGCTCAGAACACGGTGACAATACTTTTTTTAATACTTTTAGTCAACTGTTTCAGGTCCCTACTGCCTTCGACAGCGTTATCAGTACAAAACTTGCAATCGATTTTTCACTAACTTCCCGACTAGCTAGACAGTTGAAACTTTTAGGATAGCTCAGAACACGGTGACAATACTTTTCTTAATACTTTTAGTCAACTGTTTCAGGTCCCTACTGCATTCGGAAGCGTTTATATGATTCAACAGAAAATTTATTTAACTAACTTCCCCAGTAGCTATACATTTGAAACTTTCAGAATAGTTCAGAACACGGTAAAAATGTATTTTTAAAATATTTTTAACCAATTGCTTCGGGACCCTGCTACCCTCGGCAGCGTTGCCAGTACAAAGCTTGTAATCAATTTTTAACTAACTTCCCAGCTAGATAGCCATTTGGAACTTTTATAATAGCTCAAAACACAATAGCAATGAATTTTTTTATACTTTTATTCATATGCTCCGTGTTCCCGCTGTCTTCGGTAGCGTTTATATGATTCAACAGAAAATTTAAAAACATGGTATATAAAAAGTTCTTTTTATCTTATAATTATTTATGATTAAATGAATATTTACGTTTTTAATATAATAAAATAAGCACTTGTAACAGTAATGTTTTATATTAAAAAAGTGTGTTACATATTTGTGAAATGAGTTAGTTCTGATTATTATTCTAGAAATATATTTACGTTTCAAAATTAATCATATTACTATATTAGTGGTCAGTAGAATTTTAATTCGAGAATTCGTCCGTGAAGTCGAAGCTGTTCATTTCAGTTTCTAGGAAAATCACTGACAAGGAGATGAAGATAATCTATTCTGAAAATTGTAGGGAGAAAAATCGGAAATATTTAGCGCATTTTCAGCCATGATAAATTCTAGTAAAGGAAACGAAAACATACGTCACAGATAAGTAGCAAATGTGTGAATTGGAACGGACAAAGTAATAAAATCCAGTATTTTGTGGCCATCACAAGACTTTCTTCTATATAATCTTATACAAATTCATGCAGTACAAATTATTTATTAAATTATTATTTATTAAAATTATTTTCTATGATGAATGCAGGTGATTTTTATCTCAGAGAGGTATAACGCTAAAAGCCGAAAGAAAGTCAATTTTATGCCAACATCAGTAGGAATGACTTTTCTTTTTTAGGTTAAAAAAGAAAAAAAAAAAAAAAAACAGATAACTTTGTCTTAAATTATCACAGATCTGTGGTTCAGCGCATTCGTTTTAAAGGTATTGACGAGTTCTTTTGAAAGATGCCCAAATTGAAAATTTACAAAGATTTAAGAAAGCAGATCGGAGGGTTTTAGTTACCATGTTATAACAAAATATACAGTTTTAAAGACCTCTTTGTCCTGTTCGAATAAAACTCAAAAATGAAAAACACTTCAATTATAAAATTTTCATTCTGTATCTGGTTTGAAATAATTTAGCCTTCTATTATTATTATTGTTATTTATTATTATTGTACTACATTTAGCTTTACATCATTTTCATTTACCATTTTTAAACTCATTAATACAGTCAAAGCTTTTCTCCCTGCAAGTGCTAGATTATTATTTTTTTTATTATTTATTTATTTATTTATTGTTGTTGTTCATATATGTAAATAAAACCACCTCTGAAACTCGAATACAATTAAAATAAATTTAATTTAAAGCAAAACTCATTTATATAAAAATAATTTATAAATTTCAATTACTGACTGTACTTGCCAACCATCTCATTTCATTAATAACCGTACAATTGTTAACGCCCCCTGAAAAAACGCCCCTTTCCTCACAACACTATATTTTTAGAGTAATTCTCTCCAAATGTTGTTCCGATTAAATAAGACTAAAATTACTCTAAAAATTTATTGGTGTGAAAAAAAAGGCGGGTACTAAAAATTGTACGGTTCATAATAAGATGGTTGGCAAGTATGCAATAGAATAAAAATTTTCATTTGTTTGATTAAAAAAAATGTTTTAAACAGTGGTGTAAATCATGGTTGAAACCATTGTAGTGGCGATTATAAGTAATAAGTAAAGAACTTTAAATAGCCATCATAAAATGCAAAATACTCGCAGCAATTGTTTCGTGTCGAAAGAAGACACCACCTTTCGTCAGGCGAACAAAGTAGGCACGAATGCATTGTCTGCAGCACTCGTGCCTACTTCGTTCGCCTGTCGAAGGGTCGTGTTTTCTTTTGACCCGAAACAATTGTTACGAATTTTTTGCATTTTATGGTGTTTTTTCAAACTTTACTTATTATGGTTAAAACCAATTGGTTTAAATCGTACCAACCCTAAAAAGAGTACATAGAGATTAAAAATGGCTGTGTGCCTTCTGGAGCATATTTTAAAAACCTATTTTAAGTGTTTAGTGATTTTCGATTTAGGGAGATGCGTTACTTTAGGTTAAATTCGAGAGCTCCCTTTAGCGTTAAATTTGTACTGGAGAATCTACGAAAAAACTTCGATCAAAAATTTTGGTCTGTGGGTTGGTTATGTGCATCTGACACCCATTGTGACGAGATCTGGCGAAATCCCCAACCCCCCTTTTCGTCCCTTTGTGAGGTGGGGAGAACTAAGTTTCCATGCGTAAATATGCTCCAAGTTATCTTAGGAAGCCGATTTTTAATGTGTGGGTTGGTTATGTGTATCCAACATGCATTATAAAAGGATTTTTGGGAAATATGTCTCATAAACGCAGTTTTTAGGTATGTGGGTTGGTTATTTGTACCAAACGTACAGTATAATGAATTATGAGAAATTCCCTCCCCCTCCCCTCTTTGAGAGTGGGGATCAAAAAACACGTTTTCAAACATAATTCTTTTCGAAATTATCCCAAGAAGGCAATATTTTGGTGTGTTTGGCGCATGTTGCCCCAACTTTCGCTATAAAGCTATTTTGAGAAATGTCCTATTTTGAGAAATGTCCCCATTCTTCCTTCGGGGTTGGAGGGGAAGGGGACAAAATACACGTGTCAAAGCGTAACTCTATTCCAAATTATCTCAGAAAGGTGATTTTTTGGTGTTTAGGTTTGTTATGTACACAGAATAAATTTTGAAAAATTCTCATTTCCCTACGGAATTAGGAAGGAGAGGGTTAGGGAACACATTTCAAAGCGTAAATATGTTTCTAGTTGGTTATGGGTGCTAAATATATACTAAAGACAGATTTTGCGGAATCTTCTCCTTTGAGGAGGGGGGGGGGGCAAAATACACGTTTCCAAGTGTTACTCTATTCCAAACTAGCTCAGGAAAGCGGGTTTTTTGGTGTGTGGGTTGGTTATGTATATGCGACACACACTGTAGGAACTTAACTACAAATAATTAATTTTCGACGGACCATCTTCGTTGTTTTAATATTTTTAATTTGTACGATCACATACATCAAGTATTTACACTATATACAACGAAGAATAATAGGTAGCACATAAATAATAATTGTGGGCGTCAAATAATTTAAAGTTCTTTGCCCACGTCCATTGTACTTGGCTTCTCATAGCCTTCTGCCCGGTGATCCGCGACGGGGTGGCGCGCATGCATCAACATCCCGCCCGGCCTTGCTATGTTGTCATGCAAGAACTTACAATATTTTTTTTTTTTGCAAAACTTTAAATTTACAATTTCACATAACATAAATAGATAAAATAATAACAAATAAATGAATGTAACATAATATCAATATTTCGCACAACACATAGAATTAGAAAAAAGATTAACTGATTATAATAAACAGAAATTTTCATAATTAACTAACAAATTTAGAGTAATATATATAATACAGTAAATTAATATAATAAATGTTCATATTCATTTTTACTCCTCGATAGGCAGCACACACAATCTGGAGATGGATCTTTTGTAAATCCCTTTGGTAGTTTTTATATCTACCAATCTAACTTTATTATCCTGACCAGGATATAGCTTTATTACACGCCCTAAAAACCACTTGCATGGTGGAAGATTTTCTTCCCTGACTAAAACCATGTCTCCGATTTTTAAATTTTCTTTATCAATTATCCATTTTCTGCGCTGTTGTAAGTTATTCAAGTAAGAAAGACTCCATCTTTTCCAGATTGCCTGAACTGACTTCGTAATATTTTGCCAAGCATTTAGGCGATTTTTTTCAATATTGGTTAAAGAGGGTTCAACAACAGCCGTTATTGGCCTTCCAATAAGAAAATGGGCTGGAGTTAAAACCTCTAAATCTTCAATACTTGAAGTTAGCGGAGTCAGTGGTCTCGAGTTCAAGATCGCTTCCACTTGAGTAACAAGTGTAAGCATTTCTTCAAATGTAAATTTTGAATTACCCGCTATGCGTTTAAAATGGTATTTAAACGCTTTGATATTTGCTTCCCATAGACCACCCCAATTTGGACTCCTTGGAGGAATAAAAACCCATTCTATTTTTTCCTCTGCAAAAAAATTGAATAAGGATTCTTCCTTATCTCTTACCAGTTTATACAAGGCATTTAGTTCCCTGTTGGCGCCTACCACATTGGTCCCATTATCCGAAAATATTTTATGACACTTGCCCCTTCTCGAAATAAATCTTTTTAACGCAGCTATCAGAGCTTGTGAAGTTAAATCACTAATAAGTTCAAGATGTATAGTCTTTGTTACTAGACAAATGAAAATACAAACATAAATTTTGATTTCTGGACCTTTCCTTCCATATTTATTTTTGATTAAAAAGGGTCCAGACAAATCTACCCCAGTTGAATTAAATGTTTTATCTGGCGTTATTCTTTGTTTTGGCAAGTTTCCCATTTTTTGTACACATACTTTCGGATTTGCTTTAAAACAGACTAAACATCTGTGCACAATTTTTTTACAAAGATTTCTCCCATGAATGGGCCAATATTTTTGCCTAACCTGAAACAGAAGATGTTGGGGACCAATATGAAAATATTTTTCATGATAATATTTTACAATTAATTCCGTTAATTTATTTTTTGAAGGAAGTACATAAGGATGCTTAATCGAATAAGATAACTGCGAATTTTGCAGTCTCCCCCCTACCCTTATTAAACCATTGTCATCCAAAAATGGAGATAAATTAAAAATTTTACTCTTATGCGATACATTACCGCCACTTTTCAAGGCAGCTATTTCAGTAGGAAATTCCTCCTCCTGCAGCTGTTTCAGTAGGAAGTCTTCTGCCTTTGTCAGCTCTTCAGGCATCAGCGGTCCTTTCTTCTTTTCTAAAGGATTTCTTAGATTGTGAAGAAACCTGAAAAGAAAACTACATATACGTAATATTTTTAAAAATCTATTACTACGATTTATCAGATAGTTCAAAATAGTAAAGTCCTTTTTCAAATTTAGAGTCACTGCATTTTCAGATTTTAATTCAGGAGTGTAGTCTTCCTCATTTAGTTCTGAAAAGTCAATAAAAGATTGTTTGTTTTTCGGAAATTCAGGATCTTTCAGAAATTCAGCACCTGTCCACCATGTGGCGCTGGTTGTTAGGCTTTCAGCAGTCATCCCTCGAGACAACAGGTCAGCAGGATTTTCTTTACTTGCACAATGGAACCAAGAGTTAGGGTTTGTCAGGCTGGCAATTTCTTGAACACGGTTGGCGACAAACTGCTTCCATCGGGTTTTAGTACCCTTTATCCAGAAAAGCACTATCTGCGAATCAGTCCAGTGATATTCAACAGAAGGTCTTTTAAGGTTTACAGTATTTTTCACTTTGGTGATCAGACGAGCTGCGACCAGGGCACCCAATAATTCAAGGCGAGGTAGTGTAACACCGCTGAGGGGAGCTACACGGCTCTTGGAAGTCAAAAGTTTTACTGAAATACCATTTTTTGATTTTGTTCGTACATAAATGGCAGCGCCATATGCTTTTTTGCTAGCATCGCAAAAACTATGTAATTCAACTGCATCTTCTGGGGAAGTGGCATCAAGGACGAATCTAGGGACTTCAAGCTCTTTTAACAAGGGTAATTCCGAACACCATTTCATCCACTCTTTTTCGATATTTGGTGATAATGATTCATCCCATTTGGTTTTTGTTGTCCAGATATCTTGAATGATAATTTTTGCCCTGACAGTGAATGGAGAAATTAACCCTAAGGGGTCGAAAATTCTCCCTACGGCTTGAAGAATGGTACGTTTTGTAATTTTATTTATGGATATAAAGTTCAACAAACTCTTGATATCTACAATCAAATTATCTTTATTAGTATCCCAAGATAGTCCCAAGATCTTTGTCTGATTTATACCTAAGCTGATGGTAGATTCTACAGGGTATGTATCAAATTTTTCGCTTTTCCACTGCTCTGTTAATTCGGTATCGTTACTTATCCATTTTCTAAGGGACATTCCTGCGGCTTCCATAATATATTTTGCACTTCGTGATAATTCAAGTGCTTCGTTAAAATCATTACCTCCAGAAATTAAGTCGTCTACGTAAAAACATTTATCTAAAAGTCGAACAGTAGCGGGAAATTCTTCTCTATACTTCTCAATGTGATGTCTAATAGTAGCAGCGAGTAAGAATGGACTTGAACACACCCCAAAATTAACTCGATTGAAACGATAAATCTGTAATTTGGGTTTTTTATGTGCATGCGGTCCTTCATCACTCCAGAAAAAACGAACAGCGTCTTTATGTTCATCAGCGAGACAGATTTGTAGAAAGGCTTGTTTAATATCAGAACAAAATGCTATTTTGTTTAATCTAAAATTAATTAAAACATCCAAAAGATTCGGATTTAAATTTATCCCCTGCCATAGGCAATCATTCAGTGACAGCTGATTATTTTGATGACTCCCTGCATCAAATACGATTCTTGTTTTGGATGTTAAGCGACCTTCCTTTCTTACTGCCTGATGAGGCAAATAATAAATAGGTTTGTTTAAATTATTTTCTGCTGTACTGGGTTCAACTATTTCTATTATTTTTTGATTTACGTAATCACGAATAATCTCTCTATACTGTTCATATAATTCTCTATCATATTTAAAACGTCTCCATAAACTTAAAAATCGTTGTTTCGCTAACGTGTAATTATCGGAAAGTTCATTATAGGGTCTTCTAAAGGGCAAGTGTACAACGTAGCGTTTGTTTTTAAACTGAATCGTTTCATTAAAAATTTCTATAGCTTTATCACTTTCTTTTTGAATTGGATCGTCTCTTATTCCAATGCTTTCTAGATCGAAAAAGAGTTTAAGAGTGCTACTAAGGGAATCGTCTGACAAAACGAAACACTGTTTCGAATTATTCAGTTCTGTTTCTTCAACCTTTCCACACGCTAGCCATCCAAATTCGGTTTCCTTAAAAAACAAATCGTCATTTATTTTATAAGAATTATCCTTTAAAACTTTGAATAATATATCTGCACTGATTAACGCTTCTATTTCATTCGGTTCAAAAAATGTCTCGTCACTCAATTTCAAAAATTCTGGAATTTTTATGTCTGAAATGTTTAATTTATTGCATGGTGTAAGCCCAGTTATTTTATCTACAATCAAAAATTCTACTGGTTCACTAAAAGAACAATCTTCATTTGAAATAAAGGTATCTAATTTCCACTTAATATTTTGGGTCAATCCATTCAAACCTGAAACTGGAGTTTTTATTTTTTCTCTTTTAATTCCTAAACATTCACTCATCTTTTCAGTTAATACGCACACATTTGAAGCGGAATCCAGAACGCATCTTATTTTTATTCTTTTTTTGTTTTCGCATTAAACATAAATATAAGCTGTGGAAAACAGAATACTTTTTCTATTTTCTTTTAAATATCTGCTATTATTACTCAAAACGGAAGCATTTAATTGCGCAACCCGTTTGTCTATATCTGGTAATTTGGATGAATTTATTTCATCTGAGTCTGGAACCGGGGTTTTGGCGCCAGAAGAAAAACATAATAATCTGTTGTGCTTCATTCCGCAGGTGCATTTGAATTTCGATAAGCAATCATTTTTCTTATGGTTTTGCCTAAAACAAACCTCACAAAGCTTGTGAAGGCGTATTATACTTAATCTTTCGTTAATGTTTAATTTCGAAAATGCATCACATTTATAAATAGGGTGATAAGTATTTTTACAAACAACACAATTTTTGTTTTTATTTTCATGCATTAAAAGAGTTTTAGATTTGTTAATAGCCGGAAAGTTTTTGTTAGTATTTTTATTTCCGCTAGTCATATTCGTTCTATTAATAGATAATAAAACTGATTCTCGTTGTTCCAAAAATTTGATAAATTCTTCAAAGGTGGGAACATTTTTTGATTTATGGGATAACTCAAAATTCTTTCTAGATTCTCTGTCTAACTTTGCTACGAGAATATTTATAATGAAAACATCTGATAATTTATTCTGTACATATTTCAGAACTTTCAAGGCACGCAGATTTTTCTGAATACAATCAATCATGTTTCTTATCTCTTTGGGATTTTCAGTTTGAATTTTCTCAAAATTCAGAATATTTTGTACATGAATATCAACAATTAATCGCTCGTTATCATAGCGATTTTCTAATGCATTATATAATGATTCAAATGTATCAAAATTACTAACTAGATTTTTAGCGTCATATTTGAGACAAGATCTAAGATAATATAATTTCTGCGACTGATTAATATGAACATTATTGGTTATTAAATCATCAAATTGTTCTTTAAAAGAACTGAATTCCTCATATTTTCCTGAAAATTCAGGTAATACTAAAGGAGGAATTTGAGTTTTAATTTCAAAGGCATCTTGAGATGCATTTTCAGTCGCATTTATTTTTTTATGAGAATCAAATTTCTTATAAGAATTAATAAGAGTATTAATTCTTACCTCTAATTTTTCCAGACGTTCTTCACATGAGTCAAGGTCGTCATCTATGGTTGCTTGTTCAGCATCTTTCAAGTCTTGAATTTCGTAGTATTTTTGTCGTAATTCATCGATTTTTGTTTGTAGTAGTTCTATGTTCTTTAATTTCACTTTTAATTCCACTATATGTATATCGTAATTTTCGGCATTCGTGCCTTCTACATAGTTTTCAATTCTAGTTATCTTCCCTTTCAAGGAAGATTTCAATTTATTATTTTTATCCATAAGTCGCTGATTACAAGCTCCTTTCTCGACGGAGCCACTTTTTGTAGGAACTTAACTACAAATAATTAATTTTCGACGGACCATCTTCGTTGTTTTAATATTTTTAATTTGTACGATCACATACATCAAGTATTTACACTATATACAACGAAGAATAATAGGTAGCACATAAATAATAATTGTGGGTGTCAAATAATTTAAAGTTCTTTGCCCACGTCCATTGTACTTGGCTTCTCATAGCCTTCTGCCCGGTGATCCGCGACGGGGTGGCGCGCATGCGTCAACACACTATAAAGAGATTTTTTTTTCAAATTTCGCACCTTTCGCTTTTTGGGGTTGGTGTTAAAGCCCGTTTCCAAGCGTAACTATGACTATGTTCCAAATTAGCTCAGGAAGGCGGTTTTTTAGTACATAGTTTGATTATGGGTATTATGATTTTCGCTATTAACAACTTTATTCATAATTAATAACTTTATCTATTTATTTATGCATATTATATATCTTTTAACTCAAATGTTTTAATTAAACTTTAGTTTACCTGCTACAAAACCATTACATTAGTTAACCCATTTCTTAAATGCCAAAACATTAATTTTAAACCAAAATTTGATTGTATAGTTTTTTAATGTTATCTTTCATTAAAACGTTGTAAAATCTATATTTTCAACTAATTGCCTAACTAAATAAAATAGTAATATAGCTCAAGACCCTACTCGACAGGGAAGACTCTCGTAAAGATAATTTAAAATTGTATGTCAAATATTTTAATGCTGTAATAAATTCATAGTAAATCCAGAGACCAGGTGTTCTAAATATTCTTCTCTAAATTAACTAAAGTTATGAGGTTACACTTTTAGAGGTATTATTCTTAACTCTATTCCAAATTCTTTTAGCAAGACGATTTTTTAATGCATGGGTTAGTTTTAGTTATGCTTACACAACACACACTGTATAAAGCAATTTTACAAAATGTCCTTCCCCGCCTTTGGGGTTAGGGGAGGGCAAAAAAACGTTTGCTAGCATAACTCTGTTCCAAATTATTTCAGGAAGGCGATTTTGTAGTGCGTAGGTTGGATATGTGTACCTAACACACACTATGGACGGATTTTGCGAAATGTCCCCCTTTCTTCCTTTGTGGGTGCAGGGTAGGGTAAAAATACACATTTCCAAGCGTAAATCTATACCAAGCTATCTCAGGAAGGCTTTTTTTTTTTTTTTTTTTTTTTTAAAGTGTGTGGTTTGGTTATGTGTACACGACACCCATTGGAAAGGGAATTTACAAAAGGTTTTTCCCTCACCTTAGGGATGGCTGTAGGACCAAAAAGAAAAAAAAAAGCTTTCAAACTTAACTCCGCTCTAGTTTTGTTTATCTCCGGATAGAGAGTTTTGTTTTGTGGGTATTGGTTATATGTATGTAACATAAGCTTTCACGGGACTTTGGCGAATTTCCTAACTTTACCCGTCGAAATTTAAAGGGGGGGGGGGCGTAAAAGACACAATTTCAAGAGTAATCCGAGAATAACGAATCTGGGTAGTAGGCAGCTAATCTTGTCAATAAATTGCAGGACTCCGAGCACTATCCTTCTGACTCGTCGGTGCGTTTAATTTACTTATTTTTCTTGCACATATAATAAAATGTACTGATTTTCTAGCTTTTTCACGAAATGTGAATGTGCACGGAAAACTGTCAAAAATGCACGATAAAACACAAAAAGGGGTAAAAAAAAAATCGCAATTACAAATGTGAAAAAGCTAGATCAGTTGACACCAGTCTAAATATGCATGAAGAATAATTAAATTGAAGACACTGTAGAGCAGGATAGGGATGGTTTAGGACTCCAAAATCGTGATCAAGGCTAACTAATTAACTCCCGTCTATTACATATCTAAATTTATGATTATCTAAATTCTAAATAAATGCCTATAAAAGTGATATTTATTTATTTATTTAATCCTTTTAGGTTCTGTCACGCTTTAGGCTTAAGAGATTTCCTTGGACTCTGTCTCCTAATTTTCATACTTTAGTTAATTTTGAAATATCTAATTTTCTGATCGATAAGCTGTTTAATCCGACGGATTCAGAAAAATTGCCCTTTTCATTTGGTACCTTATTTGTAACGAATTTTTGATTAGATTTTTTAAAATTAATTGAAATGTGAAAATAACAGATTTAAAATAGACATTTAAATTTTTAATTGTTGTCATATATATATATATATATATATATTTTTTTTTTTTTTTTTTTTTTCAGCATAAAATGAAATATGCTTTCACGTAAAAAAAAAATAAATATATATATATATATATATATATATAAAACATTAAATTTGCTCATTCATATGAAAAAATGACGTCTATAAAATAATAATAATTCTAAATTTTAAAGGTAACGAAGAGACATAGAATAATAATAAAGGAAGAAGGAGCACGCCAATACTCTAATGCTTTCAAACCCCTTCTAGTGAAATACCAGCGAAAGCTACTTTTGCTCCTCTCAACCTTGAAGTAGGGCACCCATCCTCAGCGCATTTATCGCTGTTTGTTGTGGGTGCTGCCTCGCAGACTGACAGAGAGACGAGACGATTCAAAAATCTCGTCTACAAGTCGCCAACCAATCAGATGGAAGTTACAACTGTTACAACCCTATACCCGGCATTCCTGGATTTTACAAACCGAAACCAAAACACGTACGCTCCTTCTTCCTTTATTATTATTCTATGCGAAGAGATAAATAAAGTGCGAAAATTTCGCACGGGCTTGCTAGCAAATGAATTATTTAAAGTGAGAAATAAATAAAATTAAATGATCATTTTCCAACGGGCGCCTAAATCTAACTAGTTCTAAATAAATGCCTATAAAAGTGATATTTATTTATTTATTTTATCCTTTTAGGTTCAATATCAACTGCCCAAATTGAAGTTAACAGGTACATAGAAGATAATTTTATCGGTAGGAGAGAAGATCCCCTTGTGTGGTGGAAGAAGAATCAACACAATTATCCACTGATGGCAAAATTAATTAAAACCAAATTTAACGTCATGAGCACCTCGCTGCCATGCGAAAGACTTTTCACAAAAGCTGGTAATCTGATTTGTGAGAGGCGTTCTCGCCTCAAAGCGAAAAACATAGAGAAACTTTTATTTTTGAATGCGAATTATTTTTTAATAAGTTAAATTTTTTAATTCGATTAGCTTATCTGCATTATCTCTTTTTTTAAGGGATGGTAGTCATTTTTATCAAAATTTCTTGGAAACTAATTAGTAATTGAAAATTGAAAAAATTCTAAGTTTTTGAATATTTTAAAAATGCTCCCTGTTAATTAGTTTTCTTTTTTTTTTTTTTTCTCTCGATTCTCCAATCTTCTAAGAATATTTGGGTATATTATTTTGGATTCATTGGTATTTTTTTTTTTTTTTTTTTTTTTTTTAGTTTCAATGTTTGAATTCTGAAATTTAATGATAACGATTGTAAATAAAAATAAATTAATAAATAAAAATAAAAATAAATTAACTTACCAGTCAATCCACAAAGTGGGGTTGGAGACAAAATCTCGCTGGACAAAATATTGTGATGACAAAATATCGCCGACGTAAATGTATACAAAGCAAAAATGAGTTGGTAATTATTAGTAATGTTGTATAAAATCTCGTTACAACACATACCTTAGTCAGAGCACTGACATTCTGACCAACCTACAACAAAAATTTTTATAAATTTTACTTAAAATAGTTTAAAGACTATATTTATTAACTTTTGTCAAAATTAGTCATAATGAATTCAATCCTTCTTATTAATTTTAAAAAATTTAATTCAAGTTTGTGAACAGTGTTCAGCTTTAATGTCAGCAGTGATGTACACGATTTTTAAAATGTATTTTGAATAGTGAAAAGCAAAAGATAAAATAACTTAAAAATAAACATAGATAAAATAATGAAATTCAACTGTATGATTTATTTATTTATTTATTTTAATTAATTAATTAATATTTATAAGGCCTTGTGGCCCCTTCCAGAGATCACAGACACAAAATCAAATTTTCCAATAGATCATATTATTTTTTTGACGCGATATTTTGTTCGGCGAGATTTTGTCCCTCGATATTATATCCGGATCCCCCACAAAGTAGTATCTAAGTATGTTTAAGTATAATTATAGGTTTATATAAAAGGAAAATTTAATGAAAAAATTTTAAATAATTTTCGAGGGATTTCTGCTGTCGGAAAGGATGGATAAGTATTTCACGCTGAGCTTATAAATCATGATAACATTGATTTAACTTTTTCTGAAAAGGGGATTTGAGAACATTTTTGTAACATGGAAGTATATTTTCGCAAATACCTATATGCAAGAAATAGCTATTATACATCAATAGCAGTGGTTGACACTCTGTATATTTCTGTTTTGTTTTTAGCATTATGTTTATTATTCCTCTTGTGAAGTGAGTGATATTACATCATATCAGTCTATGTTTTCATATTATATCGGTTCATATTTCTCTTTTGTTTTCAGCATTACATATTACTTGCACATTAATGACATTATTTTACGTCACTTTTTAGTTAATATTTTATACTACGTGTTATAATATTTGAGTGCATAAACTTGTAAAATATTGTACTTGTATTATTGTGTTTTATTATTGTTTTGTATTAATTGCCTAGTAGAATTTCTCTTGTGAAGTGAGTGATATTGCATATCAGTCAAAATTTCCATTATGTCGGTTCATATTACTTTTTGGTTTTTACCATTATATTATTTGTACATTAATGACATTATTTTACGTTTATTACTTAACTTTTCTTACTTTGTGTTGTAATATTTTAGTTCATAAACTTGTAAAATCTCGTACTTGTGTTATTATTTTGTTTTAATTGCCATAGTAGAATTACTTTTGTGAAGAAAATGATATTGCATTATATCAGTCTATGTTTTCATTATATTATATCGGTTCACATTTCCCTTTTATTTCTATCGTTAAATATATTATTTGGACATTATTTTACATACGTTAGTTAACATTTCTTACTTTGTGTTGCAATGTTTGAGTTCATAACTTGCAAAATATTGTATGTATATTATTATTTTGTATTATTTGTCATTGTAGAATTACTTTTATGAAGAGAGTGATATTGCATTATCAGTCTGTGTTTTCAAACATTTCATACTTTGTGTTGTAATATTTGAGTTCATAAATCATAAATTTGTAAAATACCATACTTGTATTATTATGTTTATTATTATTTTGTATTAACTGCCATAGTAGAATTATTTTTGTGAAGACAGTGATATTGCATTATATCAGTCTATGTTTTCATTATATTATATCGGTTCACATTTCTCTTTGTTTTTACCATAGCATAGACATTATTTTTCGTCTGCTAGTTAATATTTCTTATTTTGTGTTGTAATATGCTTTTAATTGTTCATAAAACTTGTATTATATCCATATCCTACTTGTATTATTACGTTTATTGTTATTTTATTTTAGATGTCATAGCAGTACTTTTGTAAAGAGTGTGATACTGCATTGCATCAATCTATTATTATATTTCTGTGTTGTAAATTTTAGTTGAAATTGTATTACACTTTCCAAACAGCCATAATAAAAAAAAAAAAAGAAAGAAAGAAAGAAAGAAAAATTAAAGCCTTCGTACATGATAAAGGCTACTTGTACTTCTATTTTTATACTGTCATTATATTGAAAAGTGTCATTACCGTAAAACTGTTATGATGTGTTAAAAAAATGCCACACCACATTGGTATCATTTTGATATTGTATTAAAAAAGTAATAAAACTAGTCTTGACACGTTTGCATTGTTTTACTTCATCTTTTGGTAAACATATTTTTTTTTTTTTTTTTTTTTTTTTAAATAATAATAATAAAAAGGATGAGGCTCAAGAATTTTTCTTTTTGGCTAAATGGCTAAATAATGACAATAATAATTGTTGACGATACTTTATGAGTGGACTGTATATCAATTTAATAATTACTATTCTGAAGCTATTACTTCACAAACATTTAATTAGAGTATTATTTACATATCGTATGTACATATTTACAGTTATTAGAGGACGTATTATTAACGTATTCAAATATGTTGACACCATAGTCAACGCAAACTATAAAAAAGGTGAACCATATCACCGAACAAGATAAACAAAAGAGATGTTACTCTTACAACGAAAAACAATACAACTGCTCCGCTAAAGCGGGAATGCAAGTGAACAAGAGATGCGCGCCAAGGTTGCGCATATAACCAAACTAAGGTGAGCGGCAACATACCGGCCCACCTTGAAACATTGTTTCAAAATTACAGTTCTAATATGTAATAGCCTAATTATAATTAATTATACGAAAATATTATACATGCAATTTAAATAATAAAACTTATACAAGAGAAATATTAATAACATTGTAAACAATAAAATAATACAAATGAAATACAATAAACAAATTAAATTTAACTATATACATTATTCATTTTCAAACAACTTTTTTTTTTTTTTTTTTTTTTTTTTTTTACTTTTCCAACGGCAAAAGAGCAATTTTTGAAATAGGTCGTTTATATGTCCCATTTCTTGTTTTGACGGAGACTACGCGTATTTTGTTATCCTTTCCTGGAATAATTTCTACTATTCTACCCAAAATCCAACTACATATGGGCAAGTTTTCTTCCTTTAATAATACCATATCCCCATTTTTAAGGTTATCTTTCTCAATTTTCCATTTATTTCTCTGTTGTAATGTACTTAAATAACGGCATTGCCATTTTTTCCATATTCCTTGAACTATTTTAGTTAATTTTTGCCAGGTATCTAATCGATTATCTGGAATGCCAGAGAACTCGGGTTCGATCACCGCTGTGATGGGTCGACCAACTAAAAAATGGCCGGGAGTCAAGACGTCCAAATCTTCGATATCGTTTGAAAGGGGGGTAAGGGGTCGAGAATTGAGGATTCCCTCAATTTGACAAACAACGGTTAAGAATTCCTCATATGTTAATTTAGCGTTTCCTACTGCGCGTTTCAAATGATACTTAAACGATTTTACGCCTGCCTCCCATAGCCCTCCAAAATTTGGGGCACGGGGTGGTAGAAATTTCCAATTAATATTCTCTGAATTTAAAAAATTAGTAAGGTTTTCATCAGGCTGAGTAGCTAATCTATGTAACCTTTTTAATTCATTATTTGCACTAACAAAATTTGTTGCATTGTCACTGAATAATGTTTGGGCTTTGCCTCGTCTAGCAAAAAATCTTTTTAAAGTTGCGATAAAAGCTTCGGATGTTAAATCGCTAACTACCTCTAGATGCACGGCTTTAGTAGGCATGCAAATAAAAATACAAACAAAAATTTTGTTATAGATTCCTTTTCTTTGACCCCGATATTTAATTAAAAAAGGGCCACAGAAATCTATACCGGTACAATAAAATGGATGAGTCACATTTACTCGTTCCTTTGGCAAATTTCCCATAAGTTGATTGACCGTTAAAGGTTTAAATTTGTAACACGTTACGCAGTTACGAAATATTTTCCGAGCTAAAGATCTCCCACTAACTATCCAATATTTTTTTCTAACGTGGTATAACAAGGCTTGAGGTCCTACATGAAAGAATTTTTTATGGAAATGTTCCATAATCATGGAAGATAATTTATGGTCGTGGGGCAACAAAAGGGGATGTTTACTATCAAAATTTAAATTAGCATTTTCCAGCCTTCCACCCACTCTTAGGAGTCCCTGAGAATCTAAAATTGGATTAAAACAATTTAATTTACCTGATACGGGCTTCTTTTTCTCTAAGCAGATCAATTCTGCGGCAAACTGTGTATACTGTACCTGTCTGATTAAATGCATTTCAGTTTCGTTTAATTCGGTGCTTCGGAGTGGTCCAGTTACTTTATTTGCCTTTGCTCTTGTATTCCTAATAAATCTAAAAATAAAACTACATATTCTAATTAATTTACAAAAATTATTTGTTAATGAAAACAAATGATTATAAAAGTTCTGGGAAGAATCCGTGGATTGGATTAATCCACACAACACTGCAGGGTTAGCGTCACCCTGGTGATTATTTTTCAACTCACTAATCACAATACTATTATCACTGGGGGACAGATAGTCAGAGTCATTGTTTATGATACTACTGGATTTACTTAGAAAGTCTGGTCCCTGCCACCACAACTGATTATCCATTAAATCGGTGGTAGTTAGACCTCGTGAAATTAAGTCTGCTGGATTTTCCGCAGAGGACACATGGTTCCATGTGAAGTTTTTAGACAGTTCTTGAATTTTGGCAACCCTGTTGCCAACAAATGTTTTCAATTTCCAAGGCTCGGTTTGGATCCAGGCAAGAGCTATTTGAGAGTCTGTATAGAGATAAATATTATTGATCTGTAACCTCAAAGATTTCAAAATTTTCACAATTAATTTGCATAACAAAAGACAACCAGATAACTCGAGTCGAGGGATAGAAACAGTTTTTAGAGGTGCAACTTGAGATTTGCTGCTAACCAAATTGGAGACAATTTCAGAATTATGAATAGACTGAATATACACGGCTGCTCCAAAAGCTAATGACGATGCGTCGGCGAATCCGTGTAAGTTTATTTGTTGTGCTTCAGGAATTAAAACATAGCGATTTATTCTAAGTTGTTCAAGAGCTTTCAACGAAGTGGCGAATTCTAGCCAATTTTGAGCAATAGGGCTTGGAATAGGGTCATTCCAGTCCAATTTTAATTTCCATAGTTCCTGCATAAACAACTTGGCTTTAACAATAACAGGACCGATGAGACCCAATGGGTCGAAAATGCGAGCAATGTCTGATAAAATGCTTCTCTTTGTCATAGACTTTAACTGACACAAATTTATTTTAAATGTGAAAGCATCTAAATTGGGTTTCCAGGCAACCCCTAGGGCTTTGGTTTCCTTATCAGAGAATGTGTACTCAGGGTATGTCTCTTTAGAAAAGTCAAGTAAGGAAATATGATTTGCATTCCATTTATGTAAATTCATTCCAGCGCTTTCTAACAAGAGTATAAGTTGTTTTTGAAGCTCCCTAGCGGATTCTAGCGATTCTTCCCCACTTATTATATCGTCCATATACGAATCATGTAGCAAGGTATCGGATGCTTTCGGATATTTCTCGGCTTCTTCAAGGGCTAATTGCTTCAACGTTCTGATGGCTAAAAAGGGGGCACAAGCGGTACCGTATGTTACGGTATTAAGTTCATAGGTTTCAATTTCTGAGTTCACATTATTTTTCCATAAAATTCTTAACAATTTTCTCTGATCCTCGGTAATCATTATTTGACGATACATTTTTTCAATATCGGCCAAAAACACAAATCGGTGTTGTCGAAAGCGTAACATGATTTCATATAAATCTTCATTAACTACACCCTTATATGTGATATCGTTTAATGATATTCCACTAGTTGTCGGACTCGAAGCATTAAACACAACGCGAAGCTTCGTAGTAGATTTTTCGGGCCTATAAACGCCATGATGCGGTAGGTAATAACAGCTAGCTTCATTTAAATTATCAACAATTTTTGTCATATGATTCAAATTAGTGTATTCTTTAATAAAATCACAATAAAGATTTCGCATTGTTGGATTCTTTTCTAAACGATTCCATAACTGCTGGAGCCGTTTTTCTGCGATAGATTTAGACTCCCCAAGAACACTAGCATCTTCCTTCAAAGGCATGGCTACCATAAATCTTCCCGATTTATCTCTCCGATACGTTTCTAAAAAATGCTTTTCACAAAATTCTTCTTCCTGACTAATTGGACGTAAGTCAATTTCAGGAGCTTCTATTTTCCAGAATTTTTGAATGGTTTCATTAAGATAATCATTGCATGCAGTAAAACCGCAAAAAGTATTTTCAGATACATTGCGGTCTATGGTTCCCGCAACAATATACCCAAAAACGCTATTCTGAAAGGTGAATTGTCCTATTTTAAATTTATCTGCTTTTAATATTTCATAGAAAAATTCAGCACCAACTAAAGCATTTATTTTAGATTTTTTCCAAAATTCACTATCAGCTAATTCAAGGTCATGTGGCAGATTTAAACTTCTTATGTTTATATTGTGTGACGGAATGAATTCTGTAATTTTAGGTGTAATTAAAAATTCAATTGGTTCACTAAATGAATCATCTTTATTGGAAATAATGGTACGTACTGAAGATTTCACATTTGTCATCTTACCATTAATTCCTGAAATATGAATATCGCATTTCCTTTTTTGCAAATTCAATAAATGAGCGAGTTCTCTGTCTAACAGGTTACATTGACTACCATTATCAATAATAACACGAACCGGAATCTTTTTTTTATTGCTACTTTCCAAATAAACTATAGCAGTTGACAGCAATACATGTTTTTTACTTTTTAAGATGGGATTATTAATCTCGTTATATAATGTCATCGAAACATTATTTTTTTCTTTCTGCAATTCAGGATATGAATCATTTGATTGCAGCAGGTGCAAGCCTTTTTCTGACGCCGTCTGGGAGTCAGGATTTTGTTTGTGTTGTTTTGATGGGAAATTATTACTTTTTGTTCCCGGCAAAGTTCGATGTAGAAGTGAATTATGTCTTTTAGAACAGATATTACAAATTTGATTATTTTTACAATTTGATACCTGATGATTGGATTTCAAGCAATTAATACATAACAAATATTTTTTTACTGTTAGGAATCTTTCGTGTTCATTTAATTTTAAGAATTCACAACATTTAGATAAAGAATGATTTCCTTTACAAAGGGGACAGGTTTGATCGTTAAAAGAATCATTTTTAGAAAAGAAAGTTTTTATTCTAGTACTCTTTTCCGCATTCATTAATTTCGGTTTCGTATTCGAAACGCATTGTAAGCTTTCTAGCACCAAACATCTTTTTTGTAAAAAGTTAATGAAATCGCACCATGTTGGCAATTCTGTAGAACTTAAAGATAATTCAAATTGTTTTTTAGTTTCTTTATCAATCTGTTTAAGAACTAAGTTTATAAGTAAGGCCTCCGTAAAGGGATTCAATTCCAATCCTATACCTTTGAGTGCTCGAATATTTTTCTGACAGCTATCTGTTATTGTTCGCAAATTTCTAACTAAATCTTGAGAGAGATTCTCTACGTTCAATATCTCATTTAAGTGAGAATTTACAATCATTCTTTTGTTTTGGAATCTATCTTCCAATGCTTTAAAAAGCGAAATATATGAATCGTCTTCGGTAATTACATCTAGTGCTCTTCCACAAAGTGTAGATTTTAGATAATATAACTTTTGGTTATCTGAAAGTTTATCATTCTGATCAATTAAGGTTATAAATTGATCTTTAAAACTATACCATTCATTATATTGTCCATTAAATTTGGGTAAAGGAATTTCAGGTAAACGAAAATTGATAATAGGATTATCTTTAGATTCATTTAAAACACTTTCATTTTTACTAATGTTATTAGAGAGTAAGAATTTTCGAAGCCTTACCTCTAATTTTTCTGTCTCTTCTTCCAATTCTGCGAAGGCGTTCAATTGAACTTCCAGTTCCGATTCATCAGCTATTTCGTAATACTGGATTTTCAAATTATCCAGTTTTGTTACTATTTTTTGCAGATTATCCTTCTTTATTTCTAAAGTTATAATGTCTTTATTGTCGTCACTAACAGTCTCTAAATATGTCACTATCTTAGTCAATTGGCCTTTCAAGGTTCCGCGTTGGCGATTAAGGATAACTAATTTATTTTTATCCATAATTAATTTTCATCAATGAGCACCACTATTTTTCATTATATTACGATTGATCTTCCTCCGGTTCTACTAGACCAAATGTTGACGATACTTTATGAGTGGACTGTATATCAATTTAATAATTACTATTCTGAAGCTATTACTTCACAAACATTTAATTAGAGTATTATTTACATATCGTATGTACATATTTACAGTTATTAGAGGACGTATTATTAACGTATTCAAATATGTTGACACCATAGTCAACGCAAACTATAAAAAAGGTGAACCATATCACCGAACAAGATAAACAAAAGAGATGTTACTCTTACAACGAAAAACAATACAACTGCTCCGCTAAAGCGGGAATGCAAGTGAACAAGAGATGCGCGCCAAGGTTGCGCATATAACCAAACTAAGGTGAGCGGCAACAATAATAATAATAGCCAAAGTTACTTTCAAGAAAATCAATTAATAGTAAGTTTTTAATTAATGATCACTACTTGTTAATATTGTTATAAAAAACTTGTCAACTTTCTTGTGTGAGAAAATAGTTCGTAAAGAAACAGGCAGGTTCTAGTCGGTGTCTTTATTCAACGTAATTTCTCGAATCAGTACATCAAAACTGCGATTACAACGAATATTTTAGAAACAGTCCTGTAGTACTGTTATTTCATCGAATATTCTAGTAGCAGTCCAATGAAGCTGCCATTCCAACCTGAAAAGTCACTATTCGACGAATATTCTGGAACAGTCACTTGTTCCGCAGGAGTAAAACACATAACGTCAAATACTTCACAGCAGAAATCTTCGCTAGATCACGAACAAAATTCAGTCGCTTAGAGCACAATCTCCAAAGTGCAATTGCTCAGAATGGATCCCGGAAAAAAGGGCACTTTTCCAATTCGCAAATCTCAAAATAATAAATATCAAAAATTGAATTTAGAGAAGGACTTTCAAACTACATTTTTAGAAATTTCAATTGATTTGGTACAGCATTCATTTAGTATATATCTCGGGGAAGAGGGGGCAGGAGCACATCGAAAGAAAATAATTGTTTTTACAAAAACTCTTACCGATTTTAATGAAACTTTGTGTAATCACGTATAATTTGTGAAAAAAATGACAGTAAGAGTCGGGCAAACTTGGAGGAGGAGGGGGGGGGGGGCAGAGGAAAATAAAAATATCTTTTATATCACCGTTTTTCCGATTTAATGATATATTCTATAATTATCACTTACTTTTTATGAAGATCACAATGACAGGGATGGAACACGGGCGCAGAATTCATACCACTACCAATGTAAGAAAATTTTCTACTTCTTAAATCAACGATATTATAGGTAGAAAAATTTCTTAAACAGATTCCGGTATGAATTCTGCGCCCGTGTTCCATCCCTGCAATGAGTGCATTATATACTGGAGGGGGGAATATGGTAATAGATTTCATTCTTCTTTAAACTATCCTTTTATCGATTCAAAATACCGTATAATCATGTATAATTTGTGAAAAAATTACAGTAAGTGTCAGACATACTTTGGGGGTGGGGTAGGAGTTAAAGAGGGGGAGGGGCAGAGGAAAACAAAATGATTTTTTATATCACCATTTTACCGAATTAATGGTACATTTTATAACTATCACTTAATTTTTATGACGATAACAGTGAGTGTATTATATACCTGGGGGGGGGAAGGGGGAGTAGATGAAAATAAAATATATTCTTCTTTAAACTACCCTATTATCGATTTAAAAATTTTTGTATAATCACGTATAATTTATGAAAAAATTACAATAAGTGTCAAACATACTTGGAGGGGGGGGGGGGGGGCAGAGGAAAATAAAATGAATTTTTATATCACCATTTAAGCGAATTTAATAATATATTCTATAATTACCACTTATGAAGATTACAATGAGTGTATCATATACTGGGGGGGGGGGGGGGCAAGAGGATTAGATGGAAGTAAAAATATATTCTCCTTTAAACTACTCTATTATAGATTTAAACAAAAACTTTGTATAATAACATTAAATTTGTGAAAAAATTCCTCTAAGTGTCAGACATACTTCGGGGGGGGGGGGGGGGCAGAGGAAAGTAAAATGATTTTTTCTATCACCGTTTTATCGATTTAATGATATATATTCTATAAATATCACTTACTTTTTATGAAGATCACAATGAGTGTATTACACATCTGGGGGGGGAGGGGGCGCAGATAAAAGCAAAATATATTATTCTTTAAACTACCGTATAATCGATTAAAAATAAAAACTTTGTATATATACAACTTTCTGCTTATGAACAATTACAGTGAGTTTACACATAACTGGGCGAATTGTTACGGGGGGGGGGGCAGAGTGAAAAAAATGTTTGTTTTTATATCACCATGCTACTTATTTATATTAAACTTTGTACGACTAACACTTTCAGTTTTATTAAAATTATCGTGAAAGTTACCTATAGTTGATAAGGGGGGGGGATAGTGGGGGCAAATGAAAAATAAAATAATCCTTAGAAATATTTATTCATGAATTCATCAACCGTGAATATTCATTTTAAGTAAATTGGAGTGTAAAGGTTGATATTTTGTATTTACCAACTGTGTGAAAAATACCAGAGCCGGGAATCGAACCCGGGCACGGCTGGTTGTCAGCCAGGGTAGCTCAGTGGTAGAGCATCCGTGCGTTAACCCTTTGCGGCGCAAGACAATTCGGATCATTTAAATTATACTGCCACCGAATTCATGAACCAAATTAAACTAAAAGAAATTTTAAATTTTAAGGTTAAAAAAACTGGCCTTTTCTGATATGTTATAAACGTAAAATTTTTGCTAAAAAATTTCCGGGATGAATTTTTTCAGCTGGATCTTAAATTTTGTGTCCTCGCAGCGAGGACACCGCGCGTTAAGGGGTTAAGCGGAAGTGCCGGGGTTCGATTCCCGGCTCTGGTATTTTTCACATAGTTGGTAAATAAAAAATATCAACCTTTACACTCCAATTTACTTAAAATAAAATAATCTTTTTAAAAAACACTTATTACCTATTGTTTTATTTACATTCTGTGTAAATATCAGTTAGTATTAATGAAAAATTACAGGGAGGTACTCAAAAATTCAATGTATATGATTTAAATCTGTAAAAAAGTTGCTAAAAATGAAATATCTTCTTTTAATCTGTCTCTTTTGTCCCCCCCCCCCTCACGTAGAAATAAAAAACTTACGCTCTCGTTGATGCTTAGCATGAGTTTTACAAGGAGAAATTAAGAAAAGTGCCCTTTTTCCGGATTGCGGAAAAAAGGGCACTTTTCTTAATTGTTACTTGTAAAATACTTGTTAAACATGGACGATTGCAAAAATTTTTTGTTTCTACGAGGGGAGGGGGAGAGGCAGATCAAAGAAAAAATTCTGTTTTAGAATAATCTTTTACCAATGTTTGATATTAACTTTTAATTCATGTCTGATACTAACAATGTATTGAATTTTTGGATTGCGGAAAAAAGGGCACTTTTTTTAATTTCTCCTTGTAAAACTGATGCTAAACATCAACGAGAGTGTAAGTGTTTTATATCTGCATGGGGGGAAGGACAAACGAGACAGATTAAAAGAAGAAAATTCATTTTTGAATAATTTTTTTACAGATTTAAATCATACATTGAATTTTTGCATACCTCAGCATAATTTTTCATTAATAGTAATTGATACTTACACAAAATGTAAATAAAACAATAAAACAAACGATAATAAGTGTTGTTTAAAGAAATTATTTTATTTCCCATCTGTCCCCCCTACCCCCCCCCCCCTTATCAACTTTAGTTAACTTTCACTATAATTTTAATAAAATGAAAGTGATAGTGGTACAAAGTTTCATATAAGTAGGTAGCATGGTGATATAAAAACAAACATTTTCTGCATTCTGCCCCCCCCCCCTCCCTTAACAAATCGTCCAGATATGTGTACACTCACTGTAATTTTTCATGAGTAGAAAATTGCATAGATACAAAGTTTTTTTAAATCGACAATGCGGTAGTTTAAAGAAAAATATATTTTACTTCTATCTGCGTCCCCCTTGTCCCCCCCCCCCCAGATGTATAATACCCTCATAAAAAGTAAGTGATAGTTATAGAATATGTCATTGAAATCGGTAAAATGGGGATATAAAAAAATATTTTATTTTCCTCTGTCCCCCCTCTCTTTACTCCCCCCCCCTCGAGTATGTCTGACCTTACTGTGATTTTTTTCACAAATTGTACTCTATTATACAAAGTTTTTGTTTAAATCGAAAATAGTGTAGTTTGAAGAAGAATATATTTTATTTCCATCGGTCCCCCTTGCCCTTCCCCCCAGGTATATAATACACTCATTGTAATCTTCATGAAAATTAAATGATAGTTGTAGAATATATCATTAAAATCGCTAAAATGGTGATATAAAGAATCACTTTATTTTCCTCTACCCTCCCCCCCCCCCACACACTAAGTATGTCTGACACTTATTGTAAATTTTTAATAAATTATACGCGATTGTACAAAAAAAAAAAAAAAAAATCAATAATAGAGTAATTTAAAGAATAATATATTTTATTTCTATCTGCCCCCCCCCCCCCAGGTATATAATACACTCACTGTGATCTTCATAAAAAGCAAGTGATAGTTATAGAATATATCATTAAATCGGTAAAACGGTGATATAAAAGATAATTTTATTTTCCTCTGCTACCCCATCTTTAACCCCCCCTCAAGTTTGCCTGACACTTACTGTAATTTTTTCACAAATTGTACGTGGTTATACAAAGTTTCATTAAAATCCGTAAGAGTTTATGTAAAAACAATTGTTTTCTTTCGAACTGCTCCCCCCCCCCCTTCCCCGAGGTATATACTAAATGAATGTCGTACCAAATCAATTGAAATTTCTAAATGTGTAATTTGAAAGCCATTTTTTAAGCTCAGAGGGTAGAATAGGTCTCTGAACAACTCAGAATTGCAGTGACTTCACATTCTTATACCTTTTGCTATGATGGGGCTTGGCGATAATTCCATAGAAAGTTCGAGATCTAGGTTCCCGTGCGTCGGAGAGCTTTAAAATTTCGAGAACCCTAAACTACAATTTTTTGCCAAATTTATCACCAAGTTTGACCTCACTGAAAGTGAATGAACTGCCTCGTTATTTTCACTTTGCCTCTTGCCTGTAAAACTGTTTTCACTGCAACAGAACAGTTGAGGCAAGGAAAAAGCTTAATTTGTTCGTTGTAACAATATTAATTACAAAAATGCACGAAAAATGAACAGTTAAAAAAACAATTATAAATTCATTTCTAAACAAAAATAAAATAAAGTTCACTTGTTGAAAACTTAATACTTTAATTAAGTATAAAACAAATTAATAATTACTTATTAATATCATTAATTTATATAAACCAAAATACTTAAAAAAAAAAAATCATAGTTATAAATGTATATATATATGTTGTATTAGTAATGTTTAATCAATATTTTAAGAATAATATATATATATATATTAGTATTGGTTAAACATTAGTTAATCATCATACATATATTTATGCTGTTCAGAAATTTAAATATATTTTTTATGCTATTCAATATCCTTCAATGGAATTTTATTACAGTTCATGACTATGAATCTCAAACCAAGCAAATGTTTGGTTTGAAACTTGAAAGACATAACATCTAATTATTTTATGGTGGTCAAGGTCATTGCTCTTTTCTAAGTGACTTTCCATGAATTGTCCGCATCTTTAATTCTTCATTGTTAACAAATTATGATGATTATTATTTTTTAATTACAGCAATAATTTTCTGTTTGGTCAAGAGAGGTCAATTTTTCTACTCTATCTGTCAAGTTCATACCAGCCCGATTTTTTTAATTGTATCAGGTCATATAAAGTCACAAAACACGTGAAGAGGTCGATTTGAAAGTCAACAGGGGTTTCTGAAGGTCAACTGAATGCTTTGACTTCCAAATGAAACCGCGCGAGCATCCCAGTTGCGGTCAAGGTCAATTTCTGGGTACGTGCGGTGTAGGCGGAATTTCCAGAGCACTCATTTTGGGAGCCACGCGCTCAAAAGCACGTGTTAACGGTTCACTTACTCAGTAATAGAACAAGATGACGAAATTTCAGAATAAAGAATACAATGATGAAAATTAACACTCAGCTCAGCATATGTTATCTGGAAAGTTTAAAATAATAATAAAATATAATAATAATTTCAAATTCATTTGAAATTAAAAATTCTTTTTAAATAAAAATAATTAATAATTTAATAAATAGATATTTTATTTACATACCAAAGCAAGAGGTGCAAAGTTCGTACGAATTGTCCTTAACCCTATGATATTTTTCAATAGTATTCTTTGCTAATAATTATCTGTAATCAAATAAGAGGAAGAGTTCTATATCTAAATAGTGGTATGAAATAGATTTTTCGTTAGAAATAACTTGGCACCTTTGACCAAAGTGGTTTCCAACTAAAGCTTTTGAAATGAAATGCCTTGTTTTGGACACTAATTAAAGTAAAAGATGTAGACTTTCCAAAATTTATTTCCTAAAAGGGTGAAGGGGGGGGGAGTTTTTGAGCTTTACCACCGTATATCGGGCCGTGCCCTTAGCGTAAATGTTATATCACCCCCCCCCCTCGGTGGGTGGCGTGCTTTTACGTAAGTGCCTTTAGCGTAAATCTGTAATAAGTTAAATAATCTGGTGTGTCACTCACACGACTTTCTCTTACCCTGAAATTTAATACTATAAATACAGGTTGCAGATTAAGAGGTAAGATAACGAGAACTGTCATGTAAACCTATGCTAAACAATTCAAATTAGGCTTCAGAAGAGTTTTATACGATAATTAGTTCTGTGTGAGGGGGGCTACCGCCCCCCTCAACCCCCAATTTCATTAATGCACCTACATTTATATTGAATTTAATTCGGTTATTAAACAATAATTCTGTTTTTAAAAAATATTTTATCAAAATTCTTATTTAAAAAAATTATTTTTTATGATAACGCAGACGATTTCCATATTAGAGTAGTAGTACAACACCAAATATCCAAAAAAAGCCCATTTTATTCTCAATATTAAAAAAAAAAAAAAACGAATTTTTTTTCTAAGTTTTTTTTTTTTTTTTTTTGTTAAAATTTAAAAAAAAATCTATAACTTTGTTTTAAATTATCACAGATTTATAGTTCAACCATTCGTTTTAAAGGTATTCGCAAGCTCTTTTGAATGATAACCATCATGAAAATTTACTCCCTTCGAGGGGGGACTTCCCCCCCAGGGGGGAAAGGCGAGGCTCCTACATACACAAAAATTTTTTCCCAGTTAACTATCTCTATTACAAAAAACATATTTTCGTTTCATTTGGTTTTGTGCAGTCTATAGACGTTAAACTCTACTTACCTGCAATTTCCCCCATAGACGTAATGTATTAGAATTCTCTTGATTGTCCCTGTACACGAACCATTTGCTTGATCTTAACGAAAAGCTTACTGTAGCATCCCTATATGATACACATTTAGAATACCAAGTTTGAACTTTCTGCCATAATTTGTTTTTGAGATATGCTGATAACAGACAGACACACAGACCATTTGCTAAAAACATGATTTTCGTATTCAGGGGACCTCAAAACGTGTAAATATAACAAAATCTCGCGTTCAAAAAATTTGACCCAAAAACAATACTTTCTCTACCTTATGGGTAAGAGAAAGTAAAAATAATAAATAAGTGAACTTCTCAATTTCCCTTTACACTATATCCAGACATAGATTTAGCTATTTGGTTTCACTTTCAGAAGTAAACTATCGCAAAATAGGGTCGTATAAAATTTGAAGGCCTATCCATAGTTGTCATATTCGTTCAATAAAATAATCTGGTGTGTCACTCACACAACTTTCTCTTACCTGCATTTCAATACTACACTCATGCTTGTAAAAATTGCAGCACCATGAAGGGATTATGCAAATTGAACCAAACTTACAGGAAACGTAAAGTGAGGTAAGGCATGCAAATGATTAGAATTACAAAGCGATTGCACATGCGTGGAACGAGAACCGACTCTTTATCAGTCGCTTGTTCTAGGTATATAAAGGACTGTAAAGGCGCGTTAAAATCTGCTTATCGTCCTCTGTCTGAGGTAAACGTTTCATTGGTGGTCATTATGCCTCGTCAAAAGCGGAGGGTACCATTCCAACAACTAATGGAGTTCGTACAAGGCCGCATCGTTGGTATTCGAGAGAGTGGATTTTCGTATCGAAAAATCGCAGCCCGCACGCAGTGTAATGCCAATGCCAGAACAGTGATACGTGTTTGGAAGAAATGGACAGAGGAGAATCAAACAAGCCGTAAACCTGGCAGTGGGGCACGAGACGACAGACACCTCATCCGCATGGCTGTGACGGACCGTACCCGTACTGCGTTCTCTCGTGTGTTAGCACAACGTTGGAGTTGGAGCACGGCTACACGTGTTTTGTTGTCTAGCTCCACGGTTCGTCGCGATTTCCCGCAGCATGAACTGCGTGTAAAGGTTCCTGTACGCAGGATTCTCCTCTCGCTGAGTCACAGACGCCTCCGACTTCAATGGGCTCAGCCGCTCAGCAACACAGCACGTGGCGTGCCCAGTGGCAACAAATTGTTTTTTCCGATGAATCTCGCTACAATCTGGACCTGGAGTACAATGATGGAAGAGTACTGCATCAGACGTTACAGGGGGAACGTCTGCTCCCACAGTGTGTTATCCAGCGTCATACTGCAGAAACGCCTAGCATCATGGTGTGGGGAGCTATTGGTGCACATTGCGGGCAACCTCAACAGAGTGATCACTACATAAGGGAAATTTTGGAGCCAGATGCCCTTCCCATTCTTCGACGCATTCCGGGTGCTGTATTTCAGCAGGATAATGCCCGTACACATGTTTCTCAGACTGCACAAGCCTTCTTCAGTGCACAACAGGTTTCGCTTCTTCCATGGCCTGCTTATTCCCTGGATATGTCGTCCATCGAATATGTCTAGGATTTCATTGGTCGGCGACTCACCCGTACAACTGATGGGGGCGCACAATAAGATTGAACTTTGGCGTCAAGTCGAAGCTATCTGGAATGGAATGCCACCCCAGGATTATCTTCAGAACCTGTATGATGCAATTACACGACGTGTACAGGCTCTCTTTTTTCTATTCCTCCTTCCTTAATTCCAACCTTTTACTCTAGGGGCACGTTACGCTAAGGACACGTCACCTGTATATATTCAGTGGTTTCCTCTAGAACAGGGGTGGCCAACCTGCTTCCCGCCATGTAGTTTTTTGCGGCCCGTGAGGAGACTAACGGTTTTTTAACGTTTGAGAACTTTGGTTAACCCTTTCAGGGGTGGTGGTATATATTTTAACCACCTACCAGCTGCAAAAATCCATCCCGGAAATTTTTTAGCAAAAACTTACGTTTATAACATAGCAGAAAAGGCCGGTTTTTTTAACCTTAAAATTTACTTTAGTTTAATTTAGTTCATGAATTCCGGTGGCAGTACAATTTAAATGATCTGAATTGTCTTGCGCCGCAAAGGGTTAACACATTAAAAATAAATAAATACGTCCTGATTTTTCGAAGTGAAAATAAATACCTTTCAACGATTATGGTCTCTAAAGAATCACATTGTTGTTATGAAATAATATTAGGCTTATTAATTTTTCTTTTTTTTATAGTTATTAATACATATGTCAGACATTTTTTTTTGCTACTGTTGTTATTTTATGACTGTAAACAATTTAAATTAATGTATTCTGTTCCGAATCTTCATCCTTCCCTCCCCCGAAAACGCACGCATATACATACATGATTCATACACTCAAAAGCACCTTATGTATGTACACCTTATGTACACATATACATAACGTGTGGACCGCCTGAATAAAATAGGTTTCCAATGCGGCCCACCATCTATTTTTGGTTGGGCATGCCGGCTCCAGAAGATGAAATTTGGCAAAATGTCTCTTCTTAGATCTTAATTAAGGTAAAAGATGAGTGAATCCGGAATTTAACATTTAAGGGTATGAAAGCGGGTGTTAAATTTTTTTAGCCTTAGCAGCGTGTCTTTGTATTCGTTTTCAGTAGAAGCTTTAAACTTTGAAAAATATCTCCTTTTAGGTTCTAATTAAAGTAAAAGATGAAGACACTTCCGAAATTCAAATTTAAGAGGTAAAACGAATACTTCTCTTTTTTTTTTTTTTTTTTGTACAAATCTTCATTTTCCAATAGATTTAAATCAATCTTAGCCTTCATCAGACCACGAAATAAGCAATCTCTTGCCAACGGGACAAATTGGCTTTGCTTTCAATCTCTTTTAATTTTTTTTTTTTTTTTTTTCATGTCTGAAGAACGGACAGGACTGCTAGTTATATATTTTATAAATGTTTCGTTAAAATCAGTTAAGAGGTTTATAAAAAAAAAAAAAAAAAAAAAAAAAAAATATCGTTTTCTTTCAAAAAAGAAATTAGGGGTGTTCCTTCTTTCCCTCATGTTTACACATAAAAATTTTACAGGCATTTTTTCCCCTATGGGCATTTGATTAATCTATGTTTATTTAATACGATATGAATATTTTCAATGAGTATTTTTAAAAAGAACAGATCAATATCGTCCAAACGAATGATTGAATCATAGATCTTTGATAATTTGAGACAAAGTTATCACTTTTTTTTTTCCTTTTTAGCAAAAATAAATAAAATTCTGAAAAGATATATTTTTTAGATGTCGTCTATAAGGCACAAAAGTGACTTTATTTTGGCATAATATAATGTTATACTTCTTTGACATGAAAAATAATAATTTTATTAAATAATTCATAATTTGCACTACGTTAGTTTGTATAGAAAAATGCAGTACGAAATTTAGTGATGTCCCTAACATACTAATTGTTCAATGCAAGGCAGAGTCCCTTAAAATAAATTATATCAAGTCACGGTCAAAGTTAATTTATGCTTTCACTTTGTGTTAGATTTTTTCTCCTCCCACTCTCGTTTGTAATTCACTTTCGAAAGTATAAACTTTCCCTTCACCTTACAGATATCGGAAACAATACCAGGTCAAATAGCATTGCTCAACAATACCTCGTTCTATTATCACTCTGGGTTATCACCATCTTACGCCCGTTCTAATAAACCGAAAGCCCCAAAAACGTATGAAATTAGAACTCCCGGAATTTTTCGGAACGCCAAACGTCTCTCACAATCGAGGTTGGAAGTGATTTTGAAGACCCTCTTTCCGTGTTTGCGACCCAAAGTGACCCGATTCTGCACCGTGTCACCTAAATACACCACCGCGCGCGCCCTTTGCTGGATTTCTTTCATTTTTCGAACCTTTTAGTTCCAAGGACCCCCTTTTTCAAATCTGGGTGAGTGATGTCGTCCGAACATGTTCCATTGATCCATCCGCATTCTGACCCCGATAAGCATTGGATTAAAAACTGCTACCGTGTTCGAGAGGAGTAAGCGACCGAAAGTAATACTTGAATAAACAATAACTGGAGCATCAGTGTTCGTCAGTTCCGTCTAGTCTAATACTTACTAAAAGGATATTAAAAGTCCAAGAATAAATACAGTAGAACATGGATAATTCGAAGTTGAAGGGATCAGAGAAAAATTCGAAATATTCAAAAATTCGAATTACATATACTATTTTGTTTAAAAAAAAGTGATAAATTAAAAAAAAATTAAAACTCTACGATCAAAGATTCAACACATAAACTTTATATCTAAGAATATTGCTACATTACCCCTTTACCCCCCCCCCCCCCCCATTAAATCAATATTTTCTACGAGCTTAATTATTCAACACTTAAAAAAAAAAAAAAAAAAAAAGAGTCAAATATTTTTGATTTATTTTTTAAGTAGAATCTTTGTGTCATAGCATATGACCTGATACAAAAATAGAATCTTCTACATTACACATGACTTTCAATTCACAAAAACCTCGAAGTTCATATACATGCACCATAATCTTCTGGTGCACTAGCTAGGGGCTTCTCTTGTATTTCCTTATCCTTCTTTTGAAAGACTGTTAAAATATATAATGCACTTCAGAGGAGAAAAATCTCGGGAACAAATTTTACTGTAATATTTTAAAGGTAATCGTATGAAAAATTCTAATTATCCAAAATAGAATTCGAATTATCCACGATATTTTAACATTATTTTAATACAAAATTCAAGGGACCGTGTAAAATATTCGAATTATCCAGAATTTCGAATTAAACAAGTTCGAATTATTCAAGTTTCACTGTACATATTAACTTATTAGAAGAAAACGTTTTAAAAATACGATTTTCATATACATATACTAAAGGAAAAAAAAACTGGTAATTTTTAATCTTTTGATTAAGACCGAGGGTCCTAGGCCTGGGGATCATCTGGTAGCCAAATATTTAGCTGTCTGGGCTTCAACTGTCGGGTTCGAGTATTGGTTCAGGCATGGATCATCGTAATAATCCACTCTAAGCCGCAGGTCTCAGTTTAAAAAGCCTTAACAGGGCCTGATTATCCAAAAGGCTCAGGAAACACAAGCTTCCCCTCTAAAATTTAAGGGGGTGCCCCATAAGGATTAAAAACATGGTTTTGAATTTTTGTTTCATATTTTCACACTGAGATTGAATTTTTTCTAAGAAAGGTTACCTAAAACAAGACAAAACACTCACTATTTTGGGAAAAATCTATTATTTAACCTCAAAAATCTGAACGTTCTTAATTAAAAAGTTGTATGATTTTAATGTTCTGTGTAGAAACCACCCAGATGTATGGAAAAAAAAAAAATTAAAATAAACGCACACTATTTTTTGGTCTATAGCATTTTTATATTACAATATGTAACAGGAAAACAAGATTTTTCCGAAATGAAAGGGGGCCCCGAAATGATGCTGAGCTTCCCCTAGCTTCAGAGCTTAATCGGGCCCTGAGCCTTAATGAGCAAAAAATGAGTATAGAGCCCAAAGCTCCCAATACCTGGCTGATAAGGGGACGGAGATGTGGGATTGGAAGGGATTTTCTAAGGAAATCCTACCTTGTATTAACGTGAGTTTCAGTGAAAACCACAGGAAACTCCGAACGACAAGGTCGAATAGTGTGACCAAGGTTAGTACTCGGCATCTCGCGTCTACCAGCGTTCACAGCAGAATTTCTCGGTCACTGATGGACCAAACTTTAAAAGAAAATGCCATAGAGCGCAAAAACACGCAACAATTGGTTCTGGTTGAAATAATTAAACATGACCCTTCATCAAAAAAAAAAAAAAAAAAAAAAAAAAAAACAGGAACAAAAAACACTAGTGCGTTTAGATTAAAAAACATTTTTATTTAAAAATCTAATACATCATAAATATGAAGTTATACATATTTTTCAACTTAATTACAAAGTGCAAAAACTGTTTAACAGAACTGAAAATGCACCTCTAACAAGTTAAATCTATGTGCAGTAATACATTCGATTATTTCTGTGACCTCCTATAAAAGAAGCATTAATGTTAATCATGCCATTTTCTATTGGAAACATACATTTTGCTTATAAAAGATATATATTAATTTCATTATATTCAGCGTATATAGATGTTGAAATTTGCTTAAAAAACACCTTTAGTGCACCTAAATTATTCTGATTCTCTCTCTGTACAGAAACCAGCACAGCACTGCTAAAAGTATATTTTTCCAAAGGAAGTTTACAGTAAACTTTGTAACGGATTAAATCCTTTCCCCGCCTTAATTGTACTCTTGCAGAGAAAGTAGTTTTACAGTCAAAATGAAATTAAAGGAGCAGTCTATTCATTTCCAGTGAGAGTGAGGCCACCCTTGACGACGGATTTGGCGACCAAATTTGGCAAAATGTGATAGTTTGGGGATCCCGAAGTATCGAAGCTCTATGGTGAATAGACAGAATTTGACGCTGTTTGCTTTACTCTTATGAAACAAGTAACTGTTTTCTTGGATTGTTTCCAGAACATTCATCGAATAGTGTCTTTTGTGATATAAGCAACAACTTTATTGGACTGCTTTGAAAATATTCATTATTGGACTGTTTCGAGAATATTTCTTGAAATTACAGTTTTGTTGTACTGTTTCATGAAATTACACTGAATAAAGTGCATCCATCGACTAGAACCTGCCCGTTTCTTTACGAATTACTTTCGCCATACAAGGAAATTGACATCTTTCGTAACAATATTATATCAATCCCAAGACATTCTAAACAGGGTTGCCACTCAAGCAGGAGAATGAAATTCCCTGATTTTTCCAGAAATATTCTAAGAAAATTCTAGTCTAACCGTATATTCAGCATTGGTTGTGTTAAGGGCAAAATCATTATGGTACCAACTTGAAATCACAAAAGTTATATATAATAAAAGTTGCATATAGTGACAGCATCTGTTGCTTATAAGCGAGATAAGAAATTTCTTTTATGGGCGGAAAAGAAGGGTGGGGGTGTTTAAAACAAATGCCAGAAGCTTAGAAAAGAACGAAAAATGACCCTATGTTGGCGGAAAAATTGTTTATTTTTTGGCAATCATCATAAGAAATTAACTGACTTTTCCAGATTCTGGCTAAAATATTCAAATTTCTTGACATTTTCCTGACTATTCCAGGTTTTCCAGGTAGCGTGGCAACCCAGTCTAAATGTACTGATAGAATTGAAAATGCGGACAGACAAACCAAAAAATGTCACGAAAAGTATTAAAATGTAAGCTAGAGTATCATATGAACTTGTGCATAGTTTTTCTTTTCTTTTAATCTGATCAAGGGTCGTGCTCTGTTATATCGATTTGAAACAATTGTTGTGTGTTTTTGTAATTTGTGGTGTTTCTGACAAAACTTTTTTTCTGCTTCGTTCAATATTAGTTTTACGGTGCATTTACCTGCATCTTCTGTATGTTGGTTGATTGATATATTTCTGTATTTATATCAATAGCTAATCTGAGAGATTTGCTAGTCATGCGCTGAGCCAACACCTTCTATAATAATGTCTCTGAACTAAGCTTTATGTCACAGAAGATAGGCCGATTACTATTACATACAATCAACACTTTCTGTAACTTCTATAGAATGATGTAGATTCGATGTAATCGGCCGATTCTCCATGACGTAAAACTCAGTTCGTAGGCATTATTATAGGAGGTGTTGGCTGGGCTGCTTCTCCTATCTCCATCTTAAAATTTCTCTGTCTCCGGTCACCAAATCCTATGTAACTCTAATGGGGAAATTTGTTTATAGAAATACTCATTATCTAATGTATTTTTACTTTCTCTTACTAATAAGGTACAGAAATTATTGTTTTTGGGTCAAATTTTCGAACGCGAGATTTTGTTATATTTACACGTTTTGAGGTCCCCTGAATACGAAAATCATGTTTTTAGCAAATGGTCTATGTGCATGTCTGTCTGTTATCAGCATATCTCAAGAACAAATAGTAGCAGACATTCCAAACTTGGTATTCTAAATGTGTATCATATATAGATGCTACAGTAAGCTTTTCGTTACGATCAAGCAAATGGTTCGTGTACAGGGACAATCAAGAGAATTCTAATACATTACGCCTATGGGGGAAATTGCAGGTACGTAGAGTTTAACATCTATAGACTGCACTAAACCAAATGAAACGAATATATATATTTTGAAATAGAGATAGTCAAATGGGAAAAAATTTTTGTGTATGTAGGAGCCTCGCCTCCCGCCTGGGGGGGAAGTCCCCCTTCGAGGGGAGTAAATTTTCATGATGGGTATCATTCAAAAGAGCTCGCCAATACCTTTAAAACGAGAGGTTGAACCATCGATCTGCGATAATTTAAAACAAAGTTATCGATTTTTTTTTTCTTTTAACGGAAAAAAAAAAAACTTAGAAAAAAAATCGTATATATTTTTTTTAATATTGAGAATAAAATGGACTTTTTTTGGATATTTAGTGTTATACTACTTCTCTAATATGGAAATCGTCTGCATTATCATAAAAGATAATTTTTTTAAATTAAAACTTTAATAAATTATTTTTTAATAACCGAATTAAATTTTACATAAATCTAGGTGCATTAACGAAACGGGGGGTTGAGGGGGGCGGTAGCCCCCCTCATACGGAATTAATTATCATATAAAACTCTTCCGAAGCCTAATTCAATTGTTTAACATAGGTTTACAACATCGTTACCTTACCTCTTAATCTCCAACCTGTATTTATAGTATTAAATTTCAGGGTAAGGGAAAAGTCGTGTGAGTGACACACCAGATTATTTTTTTTAATTCTGTTTTCACAAGCAGAAAATTTGCAACCGTTAGTACTTGTTTTCTAAAAATTCATTGTTTATTATTTATTTTTTACTTTCTCTTACCCATAAGGTAGAGAAAGTATTGTTTTGGGGTCAAAATTTCGAACGCGAGTTTTTGTTATATTTACATGTTCTGAGGTGCCCTGAATACGAAAATCATGTTTTTAGCAAATGGTCTGTGTGTATGTCTGTTATCAGCTTATCTCAAAAACAAATTATGGCAGAAAGTTCAAATTTGGTATTCTAAATGTGTATCATATAGGGATGCTACAGTAAGCTTTTCGTTAAGATCAAGCAAATAGTTCGTGTACAGGGACAATCAAGAGAATTCAAATACATTACGTCTATGGGGGAAATTGCAGGAAAGTAGAGTTTAACATCTATAGACTGCACTAAACCAAATGAAACGAATATATATTTTTTGTAATAGAGATAGTCAACTGGGAAAAAAAAATTGTGCATGTAGGATCCTTGCCTCCCCCCTGGGGTGGAAGTACCCCCTCGAGGGGAGTAAATTTTCATGATGGGTATCTTTCAAAAGAGCTCGCGAATACCATCGGTTGAACCATCGATCTGCGATAATTTTAAACAAAGTTATCGATTTTTTTTACTTTTAACGGAAAAAAAAAAAAAAAAAAAAAAAAAAAAAACATAGAATCTTTTTTTTTTTTTTTTAAATATTGAGAATAAAATGGACTTTTTTTTTGGATATTTGGTGTTATACTACTTCTCTAATATGGAAATCGTCTGCATTTTCATAAAAGATAATTTTTTTTAAATAATAATTTATTAAATTATTTTTTAAAAACAGACTTATTTTTTAATAACCGAATTAAATTCTATATAAATGTAGGTGCATTAATGAAACGGAGGGTTGAGGGGGGCGGTAAATTTTCCAAATTTTGGTAAAAATTGGAAAACCAGAAATGGGACATCGGAAACCGAAAGTGGAACCTAAGTCCATATCTCAAAAATGATTTTCGTCAAAGTTGCTATATAAACACACTATTAAATGTCCTTTCAAAGGATATAGTTCGTTAGTTCAGGAAAATTGATAGGCGTCCTGTATAAATAGCTCAATTTCAGGTCTTGCAAGCGCGTTCTTTAAAAACAGATGTACGGATTTTTTTCAAACTCGTCATATTAACTCCCTTTTAAGTATCCTTATGTATATAATTATTGTTTTCCGGTGAATAATTGAGTATACAAAGTTTTGGTAAAAGTAGGTGTCTCAAAAATGGCTCTAATGATTTTCTTGAAAATTGTTACATATATCAATTTTAGATATCCTTTCTCATGTATTACGTGGTTATTATAGTAAAATTAACAGTCATCTTGCTTAGGTAGATTAGTTTTAGGTCTTCAAAATTGATGTTTAAAAAAACAACTCTATTATTTTTTTTTTCTTCTTATTTTTAACTTGCTATGTGAACTTTGTTTTACATATCTTTACGCAATTATTAAGTTTCTCTTACCGGAAATATTTTAGGTTTCTACTTCGTTAGGTCAATTTTATGTCTTCTGATCACATTACTTTTTCTGATCACATCTCCAAAAAATGCATATAATACGTGTAATAGTGTGTAATGGAAGTCATGTGGTTGTTTCATATCAGATTTTTTATTTATTTATTTTTATTTATTTTGAATAATGAAATATCTAATGCCTATACTTTTTACTATTGAATTTTTTAGTTAATTTAGGGCAATATGTAACATTCTCTATATACAGTGGGTGATCAAATTATTAGATTTTTTTTTTGACATTTTTTCGATTATCTAAAAAAAATACTAGATGAAATAGCTTGAAACTTCATACATGCAAAAATCATTTTAAAATTCATATTTTCCACTATCACTTTAGTTCAGAGTGAAATCAGGGGACCAGCCACAAACAGATTTTACGTATTTTCCGGAGTTAAAATTTCATAAGGGGTTTTTCACATGCTGCATATTTGATTTGAAGATCCAATTACTTTAACCACATTGCTAAAGTTCTTTTTTGTGAAAAACTTCTTATAGACTGGTAACTTTAACATATTTTTATTTATTTACTAAGAGTTCAGAAGGGGCTTTTCACAAACAACAACAAAAAAAAACTTTTGCAACAAGAATTGAAAGAATTGGATCTTTAAATTAAATATGAGGTATGTGTAAAACCTCTTATGAAATTTCAACTCCGGAAAATACCTAAAATCTATGTCGTTCTTTTACTGACAACTTGTTTAATTTTTATTCAATTTAAATGAACTTTTGAAAAGTTGCTCAATATGTTTAGCTTTCAACCTATGCAATAAAAAATTTTCTATCTTTCGCACACACGCATTAAAATACTTACTAAAAATGCTGCCTTGTTTTAAAACTATGATTTTGGTAAAAAACTAAATACGAAAGAGAGGAAAGAATTTTTTATTAAATAAGGAGTCAGTATTAAAAATTTCTGGAGGACTCGAGTCCCCCCCCCCCCCCCCCCCCATTGTTGGTACATATATATATATATTTGATATGTGAAAAATATTGAACTTTCCTATCTCTTTACAAGTTCTAGGATCTCATAAAACAAATAATCTTTTCAAATAAGGATAATTTTATTGATTAGTAATAAAAGAATCATTTTATTCACCATTCATAGGTAATAAAAATAATTTATTTCAGTAAATGTTGTAAGAAAAATACAGGATTTTTTGCAAAACAAAGCACATATCTCAGAATTAAAATTTGATAAATTGCCCAGTTTTGCATGTTAGCTAAAAAAATCCATTTATTTGAAAAATTGATGGCAAAAATATCTCCAA
The DNA here is from genome assembly GCA_963930645.1 of Salticus scenicus. Classification (NCBI taxonomy): domain Eukaryota; kingdom Metazoa; phylum Arthropoda; class Arachnida; order Araneae; family Salticidae; genus Salticus; species Salticus scenicus. Next base: position 174,307,462 of record OZ005660.1, on the reverse strand, counting down.
CTTTAGCAATTAGTTGTAAATAAAGGATATTCTCCCTTATCAGCAGTGAAATGATCCCGTATTTTGGCAATCAGTTGCAAAAATATTGCATATTTCGTAAATAAGGTATTAAAAAAAAGGAAATTTGTTGATTTACAGCAGGGTTGCTACACAAATCAGGAGAAAAAATTCCCTGAGTTTTCCCTATCTCTCTTAAAAGCAAAACAGACCATGTGCAATCATGCAGCATTAGAATCTGACATGTTTACAAGTCAACTGAACACATCTAGGGAATATTAGTTTTATTAACCTACTATAGTTGGGTGAAAAACTATAACTGACTTTTTTTTCTTCATTATAAAAACTAAAATTAAAAAAAAAAAAAAAAGAAATTGATTATGAAAAAATTTCCCAATGCTTTTCCAAAAAATATGAAAATTCCCTGTTTTTGCAATAAATTTTGAAATTATATAAGTTTTCCCTGTTTTTTAATAGTTTTTTAAATTCCCTGAGTTTTCCCTGTTTTCCAGGTACCGTAGCAACCCTGAGCAAAATAACTGAATATTTTGGGAATGAGATTTAAAAACATTTTGCTGCTAATTGGCAAAATAATCATGTTTTTCGGAAAATCGTCAGTGATAAAATTCCACATTTCAATACATATTGTGTATTTCGATAATCATGCACAGCGGGAGGGGAAATTTTGTTAATTTACATGTATTTCAGGAATTTGGTTTGAAAATTCTGGGAATTTTGTCGATTGACGGCAAAATAATCACATTTTTGGGGCATCATTGGCGATAAAAACACTCATTTCAACAAATATTCCGTACTTTGGCAACAATATAAGAAAAAGCAGAGATTTTTGTCGTTTTTTGACGAAATAGTCACATAGTACGGAAATAATCACATAAAAATTTTTTGTTTTATAATTAGCGTTGAAATATTCAAATATATCTGAAAATCGGTGGCAAAACATATGACTAATTTTAGCTCTAATTCAATTTTTTCCCCAAACAACAATGAAATGATGGTGTAATATCTGATCTTTCTGCAACAGATCGCAATAATAATAGTGTTACGGAAGTTAAATAAGAAAAAATTCAGAAATTTTGTTGATCTACGGAAAAATAAATAATAATCCTGCATTTCGTTATCAGCTTTGAAAAAAGTGCAAATTTTATCAATTTTTGAAGAAATTATCATATATTTCAGGACTGCCGACAAGAAAGGAGGAAAAAAAAAAACATTATTCAGGAATTAATATATTTCTTCCCTTTTTCTTTTAAAACCGCTACGAAATGATCGCATATTTTGACAAAAAATTGTGAAATAATCCCATATTTTGAGAAGTAGTGGCAAAGAGAATTATGTAATTCAGCAATTAACCATGATTAAATGTCCTCCCCCCCCCCCAACAGTAGAGAAATGATACTATAATTTGGTAATTTGTCGCAAAAGTATCGCATTATTTTACCAATCAGACTAAAAAAAAAAGCGGTACAATAAATAAAATAATAATGATAAAAAATGCTGAATTATGTAATTCAGCAATTACCCATGATTAAATGTAATTTTTTCCCCTCTCCCTAACAGCAATGAATTAATACCGCAGTAAGATATAAGAATAATTTAGTATATTTTCTGCCCTTTCCATAATTTTCGCTAACAATTTTCAGTTTGCATTATCTAAGAAAGTCGAAATGGCCTTCGAAAAAGCTGACTTTTGAAAACTAAAAATTTCATTTTAATTTAGAAATTTATTTATCAACCTTGAAAGTTCATTCAGAAAATTTTGGAGTGGAAGGCTGATTTTTTATACCAACTATGTGAAAAATACCAGAGCCGGGAATTGAACCTGGGCCTTCCACTTTACATGCGGATGCTCAAACCATTGAGCTACCCTGGCTGATTACCAGCTAGGCCTCTCTCACATAACATTCGTTGGCAAAGTCACTGAGTCTGTAAACACAGCTATATCAAGTGACATTAATATTCATGGCACAACTCCAATAGACCATGAAATTTATTTTAATTTAGAAATTTATTTATCAACCTTGAAAGTTCATTCAGAAAATTTTGGGAGTGGAAGGCTGATTTTTTATACCAACTATGTGAAAAATACCATAAATAAATTTTGTGGTCTATTGGAGTATATTAATGTCCATATTACTGGCCATGAATATTAATGTCACTTGATATAGCTGTGTTTACAGACTCGGTGACTTTGCCAACGAATGTTATGTGAGAGATGCCTAGCTGGTAATCAGCCACGGTAGCTCAATAGTTTGAGCATCCGCACGTAAAGCGTAAGGCCCAGGTTTGATTCCCAGCTCTGGTATTTTTCACATAGTTGGTATAAAAAATCAGCCTTCCACTCCAAAATTTTCTGAATAAAAATTTCATGTTCGAAACTATCTGTTTTTGGTTTCAAAAAATTTTTTTGGCACTTTAAAATAACAGCTTACTTAAAATTTTAATTAAAATTTAAAAATTCTCATAGTGCATTTAAAAATTCTCTGTAGTGTATTCTAGGATGAAACCAGTGTAACAGCTGAAAACTTATATTTAAAGACAATTCAGAATGTTATTGTAGAAAGTCACTGTGTAAGAATTACTTTCATGAAATTATTATTCTAATTTTAATTAAATATATAAGCAAGGTGAGATAGATGCAAATGAAAACCTTGATTTATATTAATTTTGACTAGTATCACCCAGTCATCGTAACTCGACCAGTTTTTTAAGTAAGCATTCTAATAATAAATACAGAAATTCAACATTTCCTTGTAAACAATATTCACAGCAATTAAATTTATACACACCATACTTGCCAACATACTAATTAATATTCCGTAGTATTGTTAACCCTGCCTTTTTTTTCACACCAGTAAAGATTTACTGGGGTGAAAAAATGGGCGGGACTAACAGCACTATGGAATATTAATTAGGATGTTCGCAAGTATGACACACACACAAAACAAAACAAAAAAAAAAAAAAAAAAAGGAAAGAAACTTGAAAAATTGTTGCATAGAAAAAAAAAAAAAAAAAGTTTAACGTTTGGTTTTAATGTGAAACCAATGAATGTCAAGGGTTAAATTGTTTATGATAAAATTGAAATTTTCTGCAGCAATTCATTAAGTTACAAGCACATTTTAAGTATTGGAATTTTTTAATGGGACCTTAAAAATTAAAAGCTTGGAATTCTTAAATTATAAATGGCTGATAAGTTAAATTATTTCCCTTATTGCTGTTTTGAAAAATTCTTTTAATTCTTGTACATGCTTCTTGCACAAATTTGCCCTGTGATGAGCTGCATAATGACCTCTGTTTGTACAGGTTCTATTGTTGTACTATTGCTCTGTTTGTACAGCACTGCAATTGTGTTGGATGGTGGCTTTTTAACTGTGTTTTATATTGAAAAATTTCCTCGCATTCATTGCACTCAATAAAGTTATTGTCTATTATAAGGTTATTCTTTTGTCCATCTTCACCATGAAATTTTTTTTTTTGCATGTTTTTATTATGCAGAGATATGTATTTGGGAGTGTCTCTTTGTGTTCTGTGAAGTCTGCCTCGAATGTAAACATCTCGCAGACTTCACATTCAATCCTTGGTCTTGGAAGTTCAGAACCGAACAACACTCTGATTATTTTGCTTCCTACTATCACCCCAACAAATACCTGAAATCGGAAAAAGAAACTGAATCAATAAATGAATAATTTTAGTTAAAAAAATAAAAACAATAACTTAATTTTTTGCCAGCAACCATGATGGAATGTGTCAGTGACACATTGTCACGCCATATAATATCAAGTATTGCATACCCCCACCCCTCCTAGATAAAAAGAAGAAAAAAAAAAAACTATGGATGAAATTCTGCCTATGACAGAATTTAATTTAGTACAACAGAACTACTTATATTTGTAATTTAACACCCTTTCAATAATAATAATAATAATAATAGAGGGCGCTCAGTAAAATACTTTAACACATATTCAAATAATGTATTAATTTTTAATTTCAAATAAATTAATAAAATTTGAATGCATTAATTTTACAGTATCTTCCTCTAATTGCTTAATACTCATTTACTAAATATTTTAATTAGTAAAATAATCTTAATAATAATTTAATATTTATTATTAACAGTTTCAGTTTCTACAGAACAAAACATAATATTAAAAAAAAAAACTATAAACCAGTTACCAAAACTAAATGCATATACTGGTGTACAAACGATAAATAGACAATAAGACTTCTTCACACACCATAAATTTTAAGCCAGCACAACCGGTTTTGAAAGGGCGTAGCCTTCCTTCATCAGATGCAAAAAAATATGTGCTACTGCATTGGAGGCAAAAGCTTTGGCTTAAAATTTATGGTGTGTGAAGAAATCTTATTGTCTATTTATCTATTTATAAACCAGTTATTCAATATTTAATTTATACTCAAAATTCATCACAGATTAATTAATATTAATCCATTAATTTTTCAAAAACATAATTAGTATCAACATACTCATCTTATAATCAGAAAATAACACACATTTCAAATAAATTTCACAGTTTTAGTCTAAAAATATCTGAAAACACTAGTCTAAATAATCAGGAAATAATCTGACAAAACCTGTTGGCTCTGTGGTCAGAGAACACAACTATGAACCTGAAGGTTGTGAGTTCAATCCTCACTGATGGGAAGTGAAATCTGTAAGAAATTAAATGGTAAAATTGGATATTGTCAGAAACACTATAAATTGGTAACAATACAAAATGGCAGATTGAAAGAAATAGTCCTGTTGTACTAATATATACTAATCATACTATCAAACACATAGTAATCAATCTATAAATTTCATTGTTGTTTCATAGTTTCATTATTCTTTATCTGTAATGAAATTTTGCTTTTTTTAATCCATATGACTCCTATTCTGGTCTTCGCAGGCTGGGGGAGTGCTGCCAGCGTGAAACTAGTTTAACCCCATAGGCAAGTCACAAGTCTTGGTGCCTGCCTCCTTACTTCCTTTCTTAAGTTTCTTAAATTAATTTATCATAAATTTCAATTTAGTTTATGTTTTTCTGTTAAGATTTTGTTGAGTTAGTTTACTGTTTCGTTTGTTATGCAGGCTGTTAATTAATAAATTTGGTTTCTTTAAATATGCGTATTTCATCCCCTGATGAATTTTTTTCACCTTTCTGAGCTTCTCCTACATAAAGAATTATTTGTCTTTGTGGTTTCAGTGATCCTATATCTGTTGCTTGGCTTCTAAAATTACTATTGGCTTCTAAATTTCTTCTACTACTTGGCTTCTAAAATTACTAAATTGGCTTCTAAAAAGGCTTAATAAATCATTATTACATATATTGAGGAAATAGCTACTTTATTGGTTAGTAAAGTGCTTTTTTAAGTAAATTAAAATATTCTACTATATGCAAACAAAATAACATAAAGAAAAGAGAAAACACACACACACACACACACACAGCAACAAACTAAACCACAAAATCTTTTTTAACAAACTAACAAATAATTTCTATTACATTCCGCATTTCACACAGAATGATGCCTAATAATGATTTTATAGAAAATTTTGTCTATACACATCCAATAAAAATATTTTAGAATATTTAGGTAAATATTAAGTTAATGGTATTTGGGCAGTTTAAAATATTTAAAGGGAAAATTTATTTCCATACTCATTACGTAATGTATTTTTCAAAATTTTGTTTCTGTATACAGAAAATTTACAATTGTTAAATTAGTACTCATTTTTCGAAAACTGATTTTTAAAATTTTTTGTATTTCATTTTGCAGCCAAAAATATGAGAAAAATGCACTTTGTGAAAATTCTTTTTTTAACACACACACACACACACAAAAAAAAAAAAAAACCTCAATTTTTCGAAAATGAGTATTATTTTAATTGTTATGAATTTCCTGAATGTGAAAACAGTATTTTAAAAAATACTTTAGGTAATGAATAATTGTGGAAACAAATTTTCCATAGAATAACATGGACATTGGCTGTCGACAGGATTAAGTACTGTCCTAGTCTCCTCTCTTTCTTTCAGAATTTCTTCAACTTTAGTAGCCAAAGTCTATATCGTTCTACGGTAAAATTTGTTTAGAGAATTACACATTACCTACAATATTTTTTTAAATTCCATTTTCACATTCAAAAAATTCACAACTATCAAATTTGCTCTTGTTTGCCAAATTTCCAAGTGTGAAATCAGAAAGTAAAAAAATATATATCGCATAATGAGTAATTCTATTAACAATTTTTCCAAATAGATTAACATGAGCATTAGCTGTCCACTATGATAGGTAAAATGTCCCCTTAGCACAATAAATAAACAAATGAAAAATCAATAAAATTAACAGGAAAACAAATAAGAAAGTATGTGCCATTAAAATACAATTTTTATTTTTCATTTTATAAATTAGTATTTTTATAAAAATATAATTTATAAAAATCAACAAATTTAACAATCACATCATTTATAGTTCAACATAACAAATCAGTTGCACTGTTAAGAAAATTCATGCATTTAAATTGTAGCACATAATGTGATGTTTTTTCCTTAAGCTATTTTATTCTCACTTGGGCCTTCTTGATCTAAAATTCTTTTCATTTTAGCTAAAGCAGTGAGACGAGCATCCCTCCACTTTCTACGCTCTGCTATATTTTCTAACGGAGATATTTTGCAAATTTCTTCATTTACATATTCAGCAAGTTCGCCTTCCATTCTAGGATTGGGCCCAAAAGTATTAGAGACTTTATATATACCTTCTCCATATTTCTGACAGTAGTCAAGCATACCTGGAAAGTAAATCTTTTAATAAAAATGCATTTCCGGACCTCTTTCTAAAAGTATTTAAACACTAACAATAGAGATTTTAAAAACAGAAAACCATCCATGTTACAAAATAAAAAATACATCATAACTTTTTACTTATAAAAATATATACCTAAATATACTGTCCTTTTTTAAGAAATATGCACTTACAGCTTTAGAGCAAATATATTTCAGATACATTGTATCCATCTTCAGTGCATCATTGTGACACCTCCTTCTGTTCTGGGTTGTTTCTGTCTTCTTGATCTTCTATTCTCTTCACTTTGTACAGTTTTTTCTTAATTAGGTGTTGCCATGCAGATGGTATTACGCTATGCTCACGATCGTTAATGGAAAGACTGTTAGTTATTATTTCAATGGCTTCTCTTTTGAGAGCATAATGGTGGTTGTTATAGGGGGCTATTTTTTGGGTATTTATAGTATTAAGATTAATTGGGTTAGTTTTATGGGTGGTAGACAGAGCAGTAAAAGACCTATTAAATTTTATATCTGAGAAGTGTTCCTTTTTGGGATCATTAATACAACGTTTTGTCATGCCAATGTAGCAACCTCTTTTATTATTTTCATGTTTAAATATCCCCATTAAACCGAACGAAAACATATTTCAACGACTGTGTAACGAAAAAGATCAAATTAACCCAAAAATCACTTCAGGTATTTATAAAATCGACTTTAAACATGAAAATAATAAAAGAGGTTGCTACATTGGCATGACAACTCTGTCTACCACCCATAAAACTAACCCAATTAATCTTAATACTATAAATACCCCAAAAATAGCCCCCTATAACAACCACCATTATGCTCTCAAAAGAGAAGCCATTGAAATAACTAACAGTCTTTCCATTAAGGATTGTGAGCATAACGTAATACCATCTGCATGGCAACACCTAATTAAGAAAAAAAACCGTACGAATAGCCGTATGAATATACGAATTTTTCACACCTTCTTCACATTTAAGTTGCATTGCCATTACATATTGTGACAGCTGATATAGCAAGGCTTGCTTGTGAAAAAGGTCGTTTTATTCTGCTCAATAGTTTTTGATTGGTGCCCTATCAAATAAAGAAAATCAGAAGCGACATTTTCGGCATATTTTGTTTTTGCTATCAAAAATGCGAAAATACTATTCAAACAAAGAAAAAAAGTATACGATGTGTGCACAGAAAATTTATTTAAAGAACGCTATTGTCAAAACTGGTTTACCAAATTTTGTTCTGGCAATTTTGAGTTGAAGATGCATAACGTTCTAGAAAACCAGTTTGTGCTAATGAAGACAAAATAAAGTGTTGATTTATGAAAAACTGCCAAATAACAACTCGTGAGATCGCTAAGAAACCGATCAAAGTGGAGAATATATAATTCATTAAAATATTTATACAATATAAGAAAATCGTCTTTCATTTTCAAAGGAAAAAACGAAATTACTTTCCAAACAACCCAATAGATGTAGGAAAAATCTAAGAAAAGTAACTCATTTGAAACATCAGAATTAGATGAAAATTTTTCCTTATTTGTTAAAATGATATTAATGTATCTGATCTTAGCAGGGTCACATTAAGGCATGGACACATAGGGTACTGACCCAGTACCATCACATTTAAGTGGCATAGTAAAATCGGAAGAATGATGTAAATTGTATTAATAAATTCTTGTTTCCAGAATTAACGATAAATTTCTGTAGGTAAACAATTAATCAAAAAGTAAATGAAAAATAATTGAACTATTCTCTGAATTAATTTGAATCTGACATCTTCCAGAAATTTAACTGAATTTGTATTTGAAAAAATTTACTAATCAGAATTTTATACAATTTAGTTGAATTGACTAAAGAAGTAAGTTTTTTACCTTTTTATTTATACTATTAAATTAATAATAATAAATATATATATATATATATATAATTAACTTGTAGTCTTCTGTTTGGTAGAGAATTAATCCCCTTTTAATAACTATTTTCCGTAAATTTGACATTTTAATTCCTTTAGCTCTCCATTAACTATCAATAGTTTAGATGTAAATGACTATGATTTCATCAAACTCACAAGAAGTGCCTACAAAATTTCCGTAAAATTAGGCACTGAAGTTTTTTATTAAATTGGTCAAATTAAGAATTCAAGAGCATATCCATAATTTAAAAGAAGGTACTAGTTCTGCTTTAGTTGAATTTGCAAATAATAGGATAGATTGTGAATTCATGAAAAAATATCTGAAATTTTAACAAAAAACCGATTTTGTATAAGTAGAGAACATATAATTTATTGCAAGGAGATCCAATCTTCTTATTATGAAAAATATTTGTTTTAATTAGGTTTAGAAGTCATATGAATTTGATATTTTATATAGATATATATATTTATGAATTTAACAATCAGAAAAACTGAAATTCTGATACCAAAAAAGAAGATTAAAAAAAAAAAAAAAAAAAAAAAAAAAAAAACACCTGAAATCAGGTAAATTACCTAAATACAATCATTCCTGATATAATAACCCTGGAGCCACTTCTATTTCGTCTGAAATTGAAGTTATTACTGTACCTCCAATAACACCAAATTAAAGCACTCTGAAGTCATCAATATAATTAAATTAAATGTAAAAACCTCAATTAATAATAAAAACTGCTGTGCTCCCTAAAATTTGGTACATTTCATTCACTCTGTAAAGTCAACTTTGTTTCTTCCACAAATTTTGTTTCTAACGCTACACAAGTTTTCGGATATTGTTATGGTTCTAAATGTTACTTGAGTGTTTTTCAGAGCATTCAAGCTTAGCTCCTGTTCAATTAAAACATTAAACATTATAAAACTAAACTTATCGTTGAACAGAAATATAAATATTTACACAACACTGAAAATGCCAATGTAAAAAATATTAAAAACAAACTGCAGTTTCGGTAGCATAAAGCATATCGTCATCAGCACAGAATAACAAGGTGGAGAGCCATAATCCACACAGTCATTCTGCACTGACGATGGCACGCTTTATGCTATTGAAACTGCAGTTTGCTTTTAATATTTTTTACATTGCCATTTTCAGTACTGTGTAAATATTTATATTTCAATTAAGATATATTCCGGCTTGCACAAAGTTACAAGTTTTTTATCCACATATATGCAATCTCTACTACAAAGTTCATCAATAGTGAATTCTTGACATAACTATCGTATTCTGTAGGATTTTCTACTGATATGTAGCGTAAGTTTCACCATATATATCTTGACTGTCTGATCATATTTGATCACCTGAAGGCGCCATTATGTAATGCTTAAAAAATTTGCATTGTAATTTTTACAAACAATCTTTTATCTTATGTACCATTTTAATTTTGACATTCATATAAAGACAATGTTTTGAAACAATTTTAAAATATTTTTCAAGTTCATGTTTAAAAAATTAATAATTTTTACAGGGACACAATGCAAATTTCTTTATCATTATGGCATATGGGCTCAAACTTTTAAGTGTGAGAGCGTCTAAATGCCTTATCCGATGGTGCTGAAACTGAATATTTATTTATATAAATATTAGGGATGGACCGGATATGGATATTTCCGGATAACCGGATACGGATATCCGGCATTCCGGATATTATTGTAATTTGCCGGATCTGGATATCCGTCCAGATATCCGGCAATCCCCTTTCCCAGTACTCGAAATTTTCAGTTTTTTAAGAGCACACAGTAATTAAAAACAGGTATTTGATTTGGTTTTTATGCAACTGGATTCCATTCACATACATAAAAATGTCAATACCATTGGGATAATAAGCCATAATAGTTTTATTTTATTTTTTAGTATCAATTCTTATGCGTATGTGTCACGTGATAGTTAGGTTAGCAGAATATAATGTGCAATGTTGTCTGAACTATGTGCTTTGTCTGCCTTGATATGCATATAACTGACAAACTTACTTAAATAATCTGGTGTATTGCTCACACGACTTTCTCTTACCCTGAAATTTAATATTATAAATACAGATTGGAGATTAAGGGGTAAGAAAACGAGTACTGTTATGTAAACCTATGTTAAAACAATTCAAATTAGGCTTCAGAACAGATTTATTCTACAAATAATATGTGAGAGGACCCCTCTCAAACCCCGTTTCATTATTATACATACATTTATATACATTTGAAGTCTGTTATTAAGTTCAAAAGTTCATTTAAAATTATTCAGACAACGTTCACACGCAATATTTCTTAAAACTTATCAATTTTGATCAAATTTTTCTACTATCAAACATATTAACTTCAAAATACAACATTTGGATCACCTAAAATTACCTGTTTTTAATTTAAGTGAACAGGCAAAGATAAAGCATTAAAACTTGATTTCAATATTCAGGAAGCCTCAAAACATGTAAATAAAAAAAACAAGCAATGAATACTTAGGTTTAAAAAATACATTATTAACAATATGGCCATGTAGAATTAATTTCAATTCCTAAGCAGATTTCCTGGATATGGTAAAATATTATAGTAAAGCACTTCCACAAACAATAAAAAACAATATTATGGCTTAAATAGTGGCAGCCCTGTATATCTTCTGAAGATTATATAAACACCACATGGTGCACATAAATATAATCCGATATTAATAACAGACGGCACAACCTGAAATACACTTCCAATGATTTTCAAGTATTGTCTTGTCATACTATAATCTAGTTCTTTTGTGTAGCTCTGTAAACGAACAGTGAATGATTTCCATACCATATTCAGTATGAAACATGTTTTTACGCTTATAAAAAATATACATTCCTTTCATTTGGTTTAGTGCAGTTTATAGTTGTTAAACTCTACATTCCTACAATTTTCCCATAGATGTAATATATTTGAATTCTCTTGGGTGTCCCTGTACACGAATCATTTGTTTGATCTCCACGAAAAGTTTAGTGTAGCATCCCTATATGGTACACATTTAGAATACCAAGTTTGAACTTTCTGGTATTATTTTTTTCTTGAGATATGCTGATAAAACAAACACAGTCAAACTGCTAAAAATATGATATTTGGATTCAGGGGACCTCTAATCGAGTAAACATAACAAAAACTCGATTTCGAAAATTTGACCCAAAAACAATACTTCTCTCCCATTTACATGGGTAAGAGAAAGTAAAACTAGTATGTTGTGGCTAGCACAAGACTTTCTTCTGTATTTTCCTACATAAATCCACTCAGTTCAAATAAATTACAAAAACTGTTACTTATTAAAATTATCTGCCATGATGAATGCAGGCAATTTTCATCTTAAAGAAAACTAACAGTAAATATCCAAAGAAACACAGTTTAACTAACATCTTAAAAAATGCATTTTCATAATGGTTATATCATGTATCAAGTTTTGTACTGTTAAATGTCATAGAAGTTGAAATATAGCATTCCCGTTCTCGGGAAAAACTGCACTATAGCAGCGCAACCAAATGGTAGATATACATCCACATTGAATCGGCATGTCGCACAATGGCTTTTTCTCATATCAAGTATTGTTTCATTATATGTATTAGAACCTGAATTATAATCTTCCCTTAAGCTGAGGAAATCGCTGTATAAGAAGCGCCACCTGTTGAGCAATTAGTACCAAAAGTTGATTCGCAATAACTTACATCAAGGTGCATACACATATAAATATTTGTACAATTTTGCACAGTAGTTCCTGAGATATAACCCTTCCTTAAACTCTAAAAATCACTGCACAGCAGCGCCACCTGTTGAATAGTTGACCCTAAAAATTGGTAAGCACTAAGATACGTGCAGATACATCTACATATACATTTATATGCATTTTTATGCAGCAATTCCTGAGATATAGCCTTTTCTTAAACTCTGGAAATTGCTGCATAGCAGAGCCACCTGTTGTGTGGTTGCCACTAGAAGTTGATAGGCACTAACTTATATCAAGATTCATCTATATATGAATTTATACGTATTTTTATGCAGTAGTTCCAGAGATATAGCCTTACATTAAATTGTAGAAATCACTGCATAGTAGCCCCACCTATTGAGCTGTTAACACCAAAAGTCGATAGGCACTCTAATTTATATATCAAGTTGTATCTATATATGACATTTTTTGCAATTTTGTGCAGTAGTTCCTGAGATATAGCCTTCCCTCAAATTGTGCATATCGCTGCATAGCAGCGCCACCTGTTGATCGGTTGACACCAACTGTTGATAGGCACTACTTTAGGTCAAGGTGCATTTACATATAAAATTATATGTAATTCTGTGCAATAGTTCCTGAGATACAATCGTCACAAAGTTTTTGTTACACACACACGCACGACATTTTCTAAAAATGGTGACATCGTGTTGAGTCTCTCAAAATGTATAAATCCACCAAAAACCGGGAGTCGAAAATATTTACGTATCCAATGCTTTCTTCAATTGAATGGAGAAGAAAGTAAATAAGGAAAGTTATGCGAAAGAAAACTGCTGAAAGTTCATTATATATATATATATATATATTACTTTCTTCTATATTCAATAGAAGAAAGTATTGGATTTGTAAAAATTTTTTACTTCCGGTTTTCAGCGTATTTAAACGTTTTGAGAGTTCTAGAACATGATTTTACCATTTTTAGAAAATATCCGTCTGTCGGTCTGCCTATGTGTATACAACAAAAATTTTGGGGCAATTGTATCTCCTGAAATATTGCTCAGAATTGTATATAAATATATATGTAGATGCACCTTGACCTAAACTAGTGCCTACCATTTTTTGGTGTCAAACGTTCAACAGGTGTCGCTGCTATATAACGATTTCCGCAGTTTAAGGGGAGACTATATATCAGGTTCTATTGCGTACAATCGAACAAAATTTGATACATTAAAAGGTCATCATAAGCCATTATGCTGATTCAATTTGAATGCTTATCGGCCAACAGGTGGCGCTGCTAGACAGCGATTTCCGCAATTTAAGGGAAGGCTATATCTCAGGAACTACTGCACAGAATTGCATATAAATTTATACGTAGATGGAACTTTACACAAATTAGTACCTATCACCTTTTGGTGCCAACTGCTCAACAGGTGGTGCTGCTACACAGCGATTTCTGCAATTTAAGGAAAGGCTATATCTCAGGTTCTACTGCGTATCATCAAACAAAACTTGATATGTGAGAAGGCCATTATACTGTTTCAAGTTGGATGCTTGTCGGCTGATATATGGAGCTGCTATACTGGAAATTTTCTCGATAACGGGAAGGCTATATCTCAACTTGTATGGCATATAACTGTACGAAACTTGATATGTGAAATAATCACTATAAAAACGCATTTTTTAAGATGTTATTTTTAGACAATAAAACTGTCTTTTTTTTTGGATATTTAGTGTTAGTTTTCTCTAAGATGAAAATCATTTTCATTCATCATGTTAGATAATATTAATAAATAATAGTTTTAATAAATTGTTTGCCCTCAGTGAATTTGTACAGGAAAATATAGGAGAAAGTATTGTGGTGGCCACAACATACTAGTTTTTTAATTAAAAGAAATGAATTACAGTAATCTACATCTAAACAAGAAGATCTCCTGACTGACGTGCTTGCTCACTCAGAAATGCCCAGTTAAACTAATGGAGATACAGATGTGGAATTTTATGAGATTATTTCTTTAGTGACATGATTTAAGAAGTTATTTTTTATTATTTTATTTTTTTTTAAGTTTCCCCCCAAACGGAGGAGCAAAAGTTGTTTCTCGCATTTCCCACCATATCTCAACCAAAGAAAACACGAAAAAAGAAGAAAACACAGATATTCATAAAAGCCGGATATCCGGCATATTAACCGGATATCCGGTGGTTTTGATCCGGATATCCGATGATATTTCGGATATTGAAAAATCAGCCGGATATGCCGGATACCAGATATTTAACGGATATCCGGTCCATCCCTAATAAATATAAGTCACTGTTGCACTAGCTATATGCATTTTGGTGAATCTAGTATTTAAAGTTTTTTACAGGGTCTCAACAAAAAATTCTTTATCATTATGATCTATGGGCTCAAAGTACAATAGCATTACAGCAAAATGGGCTCAAAATACAATAATGCTAAATTAAACATCATACTATATGGAGAAAAATACTCAAACACCCTATTATAACTTTTTCTTTTGTTTATTTAACAACTCTTCTTACTTTACTTTATCTACAAAACCATTAATTACTCAATGTTCAGAAAGTCGAGTGGAGTCACTCCAGATTTTTTTCTGTGACAATAAACGTTGACACCATTTAATTTATCACTAAGTTAAGTCTTTAACTTATGAATAAATAAATAATAAAAATGTAAAAAACAAAAAGGGATGCTTTAGCAGAAATTAAATATTTAATAGTAATGATCTTCTAATATAATTTTGTTAGTAATTTCTAGGGTCTTTTCACTTTTATCCTACATTACTTTTAAGATTAATATTATAGATATGTAGTGAATGCATTAAATATTCTTAGCTAAAACTGATTGGACTTTAAACCCATAGATATTTTATTAATTGCAAAATAAATTTTTAAAATATTTCTTAAAAGCATGCAATACCTAATTTCACTGATAGTCAAGGCATCAATTCTATGAGAAAATTTGTTTCCACAATTACTCATTACCTAATGTATTTTTTCCAATTCCGTTTTTTCACATTCATAGAAAAATCACAATCATTAAATTAGTTTCTTTCTAAATTTTTAATATCTTATTTTTGAGTTAATAAATAACTAAGTGCATTTTTTAGCCAGAAAATAAAATACGAAAACTCAATTTTTTGAAAATGAGTACTAATTTAATGATAGTGAATTTTCTGAAAATGGAAAAGGAATTTGAAAAAATACATTACGTAATGCGTCACTGCGGAAACAAATTTCCCCATAGAAAATTATGAGCTTCGGCTGTCAGCGAGATTAGGTAATGTCCGCTGTTAATGGTATGCTACCAGACTTAAAATATCTGTTCTAAAAGCATGTTTTAAAAATTTCTTTGTATTTTTACATTAGAAATTATACATTCTATTCAATTAAATATACCATGCTAGATCAAGGAAATATACATTTTCTCACCATTGGCATTTAAGTGACATGTTTCCAAAGGCCCAATAAAAGCATATCGTAAGCCAAGTCCATCACAAACTGAAGTCTCAATATCTTCCAGTGACATTATATCATTCTGCAATTTATAATTATGTTTATACATAACGCAATAATAAATATTATAAAATAGCATATTGTATTATAATTGTCATAATGTACACATTTAGAATGAATAACATTTCATGGCATAACTGATGAATGCCACACTGCTACATTTAATTATTACAAGATATCTTCGATGCTGATTAAGTTAAAGTTTTATAATTTCTTTAATTGATTTTCTTTCTTTCATTTATATATATATATATAAAAAGAATTTTATTATAAGAAATTTAAATAAACAATATTTAAAATATATAATATAACACAAAGCTATCAATAAATTTTAATATCTTATTAATTATTAAAAGAAAAAAAAATATTAAAATAGGAAAGTTTAAATAAGTAAATTATATTTAACATATGATTGAATCCTATATTAACATTTGAATTTTCTAATGGCTATATTAAACAAATTAATCTACCTGCATACATCACTCAAATAGTACAGTAACAGACTTATATAACTATTATACATCCAAACATGTAATATTGGTATATGTCACACGGAATCACCAAATTATTAATATCAAACAGCAGCCTAAAAATAAAATAAAACCTGTTTCATCTGAGAATGTCACTGTCCTAGGAAATCACATCAACTTAAATAATAGTAAAATTTACATTTATGAATACGAAAAATTTAAACTACCCCAATAAATTATATTTTTTAAATTTGAATACTACATAGTTAAATATTTAGTAGAGAAAGGAAAATAAAATAATATACTTATGGTAAAAAAAAAAAATATATTAATTAATTAAATCAAATTAAAATTAAGGAATACTGTATCTTTTAGTTGTATCTTTCACTTTACTATATCTTGCAATTGTATCTTCAAATTTTCATTTTTATGAAAATAACAGAATCAAAATAATAATAATACAATAATAACAAACAAAGAACAATAGTTTAATTCTCACCAATTTAAATTTCTGATTATGATTAGTTTTAAATCATTATAAATATTTTATATTTGTGAGAGAAGAAAAAAAAATAAAAATAAAAAAATAAATAAAAAATTCATAATTTAATTTTGTAAAAAAGTAGCATAGAAATAAAATACTGAAATTTAAAGACAACAAAAATTTTGTAAACAAACACAGTAAATTACAAAGAGATGCAACAACTGTTTCAGATTGAAATATTTAAGCACAACTCTTCATCAATCAAAAGAAAAGCAGGCATGAGTGCAGCATAAAATCAGGAAAAAAAAAATATATGTGAATTGAATTAAATATAAAGGTAATATATATAAGTAAAAATAACTACTAATAAAATATAACATATAAAAAGAAGAAAATAAATAAATAAATAGTAACAAGAAAGAGAAAACTTATACAAGTAATTTCTAGGCAATAAAATAAAAGAACTTTAAAGAAAAAAAAAGACGTTAATTTTTTAACACTTCTTTTCCTGTATTTTATTTTGCCACATAATTAGACTTTAAGGTTTTCTGCATCCTTACCTTTTCTCTCTCTCTCTCTCTATTTTTCTATCTGATGAAGGTTTGTGCTTAAATATTTTGTCCTGAAACAGTTGTTTTATGTCTTTGCAATATATGGTATTTGCTTACAAAACCTTTATTTATCAATATATAAATGTTTCAGTCTTGTGGTTTATGCATAGTATTTTTTTAAATAATAAAAGCCCAAGTTTCTTGGGTGTTACATTCAAAACTAATTCATAGCTACAAAAATGCATTGAAATAAAGAAAAGAGAATTTTATCCATGATTACCATGCTTGTATTTCAGATGAATAAAACAATGAAAAAAATAATTTATCAGAAAAAATTACACCACAACAACATGTTGAGCAAAAGAAAATAAATTTTTATCCATGTTTTTGAGTAGTTCATTCATTCAAACAATAAATTTAAAAGCACACATACAAATTTCATCAATTCATTTACAGAGAAGATCTCAATTTAAAATTTACTTGAGTGCAGTATATATGTATATAATATAGTTCTTCCACTAGCAGAAAACAAAGCTTGAATATCCAGATAATTTGCTAGAATTGATTCATTCACAAAAAGAAAAAAAAAAAAAAAAGCTTGAATAAAACAATTTCTTTTTAAAAATAAATTATTTTCATTACTATGCGAAATTTTCATACATCATGGGAAAATAACATTTACAGACTTTGCAATACATTATAAGGCAAATTAAACATTCAAAATGAGGAATTTCTGTAAAAACAAAGTAATTTAACATGAAATTCAAAGACAGCAAAATTTTCAAAAACCCTGAATTCAGGGGTAGCCCCTGAAAAGTTTCACCCCTGATATTCAAAGAGTAATGTTTAAAAAAAAAAAAAAAAAAAAAAACAGAATAAGGTAGGTGTTCCAGTGATTGACATCTATCCTGAAATAATTAATAAATAAGAAAAGTAATAAAATCATATATTTTACATATAAGAATTTTAACATTTTATGTCAAACACTGGAGCATAGGGTGCTAATAACTGGTAAAATGAATAACTAGCAGTGTCAAACACTGGAACATAGGGTCCAATTACTAATAAAAGGAAAAACTGGCAGTGTCAATTACTGGAACACGGAGTGGGTGTCAAATAAAAATTCACAAAAAAAAATAATTGTTATCAAATGTATATATTTTAACATATATGTGGTTCTGAATGTCTTTCATGCCATATGTATTAACTTAAGATTTCTAAAAATATTTTCTGATGACTAGAACATAACATCAGAGATTGCTCTAAAAGTGTCAATCACTGGTGCACTTACCCTAATTTGAAATATTTCAATTTTGAATGAGATATCCTTATAAAATGAAGCAATAAAAATCCCATACAATTACATGGGAAGGAAGAAAGGGGGAGTCTGACTGATGTGCAGTCTTGATAATTTATTTTAAAGTTACATTTTTAAGGTGGCTAAAAAATGTTTTCTGATATCATGACCACTGATGCCAAGCACAAACATACAAACAAACAAAAATTAATACCTATAATAAATAGAAAAAACGAAGTATACTTATAATTAAAGACATTAAATAAAAACCTAACATTACTTCGTGCGTCCTTTTAGATCTTTCAAACCGGGTACCCGGTCTTCTTCAGAAACGGCAAACTTCTGTGTGGAAAACTTGAGACTGAGTGATCTTTAGTTGATTCTGCCAGCAGGTAGCTCCATGCTCTGTCTGGGGCTACTGCGCCGAAGAGCATTAGTTGAAATTTCGACTAATAATGACGTATGCAACGACAGTAGCGCAGTAGCCCCAGACAGAGCATGGAGCCACTTGCTGGCAGAATCAACAAAAGATCACTCAGTCTCAAGTTTTCCACACAGAAGTTTGCCGTTTCTGAAGAGGACCGGGTACCCGGTTTGAAAGATCTAAAACGAAGCACGAAGTAATGTTAGGCTTTTATTTAATGTCTTTAAAAATTAATACTTCTACACAGAACAAAACATTACACTTAAAAATAGTTGAGTAGATTTTATAAGTAGATCTAAACAAAAACTGTATACTTAGAGTACACTTAAAAAAAAAAAAAAAAAAAAAAAAAAAAATGAATTTTTAATAATATTTATCACCTTAACCATTCTCCAACACTCATCAAGGAGAGCATACTGGATACGATTTAATGCAAAACCATCAATCTCTTTTTTCAATACAACAGGTTTCTGGCCTATTTCTATCATTAAAGCTTTAGTTCGATCCAAAACAGATGGATCTGTCCATGGAGCAGGAATTAACTCGACTAGGGGAACATAATATGGGGGATTAACCTACAATAAATAAGAATAAACAATAGGAAACATCAACTTTTGACAATAAACATTCAAATTAGATTCATTAAATAGGAATTTTCATTGCATTACTAAACATGAAAATAATTATAATAAAAATAAACTAAAAGAAGCTATAGGTTTTAGTAATAGTGCAAAAACTAATTTTAGTTTATGAAGTACTTCTTTGTAGCATAAAAATATACTTCAGATTTGCAGCATTTAGCTTATTTTCAAAGGAAATTAGAACCCCATCTCATCATTAAAAAAAATATATATATATATTAAGTTGTAATAATATTTACAATAGACTGAATTCAAATTTCCACATAATCAGAGTATTTGTTCAATAATAATCCCTAAACATGCATTGCAACAAAACTATTATAACAATCTATGATGTACTAGTATCTGCAATAAAAATTAATAGTTCAAATTTTGACTGTTAAGTGTTAGATGATGTTTTTCATGCAGAGTAGAAAAGACATTACATAAATTTGGAGAGTTAAAAAAAAAAGAAAAAAAAAACATAAAATAATTTTTTTTAGAGGATATAAATGGAGATGCCCTTACTCATCAAGCTAACTATTAGAACTGTAGTAAATTTTCAAATGCACTGTGAGAATATTGATGCTTAAAAGGCTTACATAGAACATAGCTGCCAACATTCTAATTAGCTTAATCTATCTTCTAAAGGGATGACTGTTGTTTTACAGTGGATCCCAAGTCATGTAGGAATAACAGAAAATGAATGGGTCGATAAATTAGCTAAAAAAGGAACAGAAATCTCGCAATCAAATAATAGAGAAGTACCATTTTCATCAATTAAAAGAATCATAAAAAATAATTACGGGAGAAAATTACAATGCCAAACTATTAGAAGAAATTAAGAGCAAGAAGTGGAGGGAGTTGATTTATAAAATCCCAGACTCCCCTAGATCCATCGCAGTAGCGGTCTTCCGCCTGAAGACTGGACATGATTGTCTTGCCAAACATTTACATAGATTCATTATTTATAATAGTCCCCTGTACACTCTGTGCACAAACAGAATTTTGAAATGGGCAAAGAACAATTAATAAGTTGTGTGTTTCGTTGAATGAGAAAGACTTATACAGCCGATACTGACAGGCTAGGGAGTTGATGCAGTTGACATCCAGAAACTAATTTTCTTGTTTGTTCATGTTTTCACAGTTTATATTTTATTTTATGTTTATGCTCCAATCTTATGCATCCGTGATGCATAGGAGCCAATCAAGTGCTTTTGCAAAAGAAAAAAAAAAAAAAACATTCTAATTAGTATTTTGTAAAACTGTTAGTACCACCCCTTTGTTCATACTTCTTTCTTTTTAGAGTAACTTTCTTTGAATATAATTATGATTTAATAAGTAGAAAAATATACACACACAAGAGAAAACAAAAAAAAAAAAAAAAAAAAAAAGGTGGGTACAAACAGTTTTACGGAATACTAATTAGAATCTTAGCAGGTATATGTAAAAGGTCCTTGTAGAGACCGAGCTTCAGAAAGATGATTATTAAATTTCAAGAGATTGGAGATTTAGGTATGCTGTGAGGAGGATAACAGAAACTGATTTAAAAAGAAACTACTTAAATTTATCTGTTTTCCATAATATTTAAACTTCGCTAGAATGTTACACTGATCTACAGTGGCATCAATAGGTAATTTTTTAGGAGAGGGACACACTTAAAATTACAAATGTTTGTGTATATTTTATTTAGTATGCTATCTTTCTTGATATCGAGGGTGCCTTTGACAAGGTTCCTGTTGACACCATCATTGATGCGCTTTCTAATAGGAATATCAATAGTACCACTGTGAATTGGATCAAGAGTCTTCTCACCAACAGGTTTGCCTCTGCAACACTGCTTAGTGATTCTCTAATGATCATAGCCAATACTGGATGTCCACAGGGTGGTGTTCTTTCTCCACTGCTGTGGTGTCTCGTGGTTGATTCACTTCTGAATGAGATTGGTCACTTGGGGGTGGATTGCATTGGTTATGCTGATGATATTGTCATTGTAACCAAGGGGAAGTTTCCGGATACTGTTTGCTGTATCATGCAGAATGCCCTTGAGAAGGTTGAGTCTTGGTGTTCTTCCAGGGGTCTTTCCGTGAACCCTGCAAAGACACATATGATTGCCTTTAATAGAAAAAGGACCATTATCTTAAAAAATATCAAGTTTTTTGGTCATAACCTCACTTGTTCAAGTGAGGTGAAGTATCTTGGTGTCTATCTGGATGAGAAACTCAACTGGAGGAGTCATCTTGATTATTGTATTTCTAGGGTTAAAAGGGCATTTTGGGCCTGTAGGAATGCTATTGGTAGGTCATGGGGTCTTAGTCCTATGGTTATCCGCTGGATTTACTCCATGATCATTTGTCCAATGATCACTTATGGTTCTATTGCCTGGTGGTCTAGGACTAGGCTTGACACTGCTAAGAAGAATCTTAATAAGGTTCAAAGGATGGTGTGTGTCGCGATGACTGGTTGTTTAAGGACAACACCAACTGGAGCTTTAGAGTTACTCTTGGGCTTTATCCCTCTGCATATGCGCATTGAGGCTGAGGCTATCTTGTGTGTAAAGAGGTTAAGAAGTTTTGGGCATTGGAATAATTATTCCAATTATCTGAACTGGAAGCATCTTAATAAGGAGATTTCGGATCACTCGCATTTTACTATGCAGTGTGATAAGGTTCTCCCTAGGTATGCTTTTTTTAAGCCGTATATTATCCACTTGCCCTCTAGGGACATTTGGATGAATACTCCACCTTGGGGTAATACGAATCACATTAAGTGGTACACTGATGGCTCCAAGATGGATAATGGCACTGGTGCTGGTGTTCGCTGTCCTGAGGATGGTACTTCACTTTCCTATCCTTTGGGGAGGTATGCTACTGTCTTTCAGGCTGAAGTCTTTGCGATCCTTATGTGTTGTAGGACTTGCATGAATAGGGGCTATAAGAATCGATATATTGGCATTTATTCTGATAGTCAGGCTGCCCTGTTGGCTTTACAGAAGTCAGTAATGACTTCTTCTCTTGTTTGGGAGTGTTATCTCACTCTTTGTGCTCTTGCTGCTAACAATAAAATCTTCCTGTATTGGGTACCAGGTCATACTGGTATCCTGGGAAATGAGTTAGCTGATGAGCTGGCTAGGAAGGGTTCTGATACACCTTTTATTGGTCCTGAACCTGTCCTGAGTATTTCTGGTAGTTTGTTGAGGGGTACTATTTTCTCCATCATGAGAAACTTGCAGTACTCAACTTGGCTCAAGACTGAGGGGAGCAGGCAAGCTAAAGAGCTTAACTGTGGTAATCCTAGTGCAAGGGCTAAGGAGCTCATGAAGCTCAATAGAAATAGCATCAGCAAGGTGATTGGTCTCCTTACGGGACACTGTCGCTTAAAAAGATATCTTTATGTCATGGGTATTGCTAGTGATCCATTTTGTAAGGGTTGCAAGTACAAGGAGGAAACTGCAACGCATATTTTATGTGAATGTGAAGTCTTCTCTGCCTATAGGTTTGAGCACTTGGGGCGGCATATAATTGAGCCTTGGGAGCTTCAGGATATTCCGGTTAGATGTCCTTTCTGCCACAGGTCTTTTTAGAGATTAGGTTCTGTGGGTTAGTACAATAGACCTCTGGTCGCAGTGCTTGGTTTCTTGTAAACCACCCACTTATAATTCATTCATTCATTCATATTTTATTTAGAAAATTGGATTAGACTCATATGATTGGTTTGTTAAGAGGATTAAGTATGTAAAAGTATATGATGCAACAAATTTTTACACATGAAATTTAGACTAGGAAAACTTGTTTGCATAGCTTGTTCTAAAATAAAACAAACTCTATTTAAAATACAATTCAATTGGACTCGAACTCTACATGCATGAAAAAATTGGAGCCAAATTGACTCGTGGATGAAGTTGATTGGTTATTCTGATTGTGTAACATAAATTGTAGTATGTGGCAAGTAAGATAACCATCAATGGCTCTTTAAATAAAATTTAAAAAATTGAAATTTTTGATAATTAGAATTTCCCAGAAGAGGGCAAGTACCCTACTTTGCTTCAATGTACCAACATCCATGCTAATTTACAGAAACTTAACGGCCCTCTTTACTTACCGTCGCCGAAGCCCGAGCCAATGTTGTTATTCTATGGGGAAATTTTCTTTACAAATAACTTATTAACTAATACATATTTTTAAATTATGTTTTCACAATCAGAAAATTCCCAACTGTTAAATTCACGAACATTTTTTAAAAATGTATTTTTTTTTAATTTTTAATATTTTATTTTGAAATTGCAAAATGAAAAACTTTCACATATTGAAAATTCATATTTTGCAGCTTCAAAATAAAATATAAAAAATTAAAAAAATATTTTTTTTAAAAAGGTCTGTCAATTTAACAGCTGGGATTTTTCAGAATGTGAAAACAGAATTTAAAAATATGCATTAGTTAATAAGTTATTTGTAAAGAAAATTTCCCATAGAATAACATTAGCTTCAGCTTCCAGCGGCGGTGAGTGAGGTGGGCCCTTAAGGAAACATAATCAAAATCAGTTTTCACGAGTGGATTATAATTCAATATGTATTGTTATTATTATTACGTTTTGTTACTATTACTATTAACAATAATATGAATTTCAACAATAAAGAAATTTTAAACATCTTTTCAAATATACTCACTGGATGTCCCACTATAACTTGTGATCTGTGAACAAGATCTTCAGAAAATGAAGAAGCAGGGAAACAACTTGTTGAGCTGCAAAGAACAACATCATCAGAGGCAACAGCATCTAATTCTTTAAATACCTTCTTTTTCAACTCGAGATTTTCGAAGACACATTCCTAAATATCGATGGTTGGAGGAAAGTTTTTATTAATGAAATATTTTTCAAAGAATCATTTTACAATTTCAAAATAAAATATTAAAAATTAAAAAAATACATTTAAAAAAAATGTCTGTCAATTTAACAGTTGGGAATTTTCTGAATGTGAAAACAGAATTTAAAAATATGTATTAGTTAATAAGTTATTTGTAAAGAAAATTTCCCATAGAATAACATTGACTCGGAATTCTGGTGACGGTAAGTGAAGAGGGCCGTTAAAGCCAATATATGGTAGCATGCACATATGTTATGTGTTACGGTGTTAAAAAATGATTTAACAAATGTTTTAAATATGGTCTAAAATTCGAATCCTATATAAAATTAACTATTTTGCATCATGTATCATATCTCTTAATAATTTTCTATCTACAAGCGGTTACAATTACATATATTATAACAGTGATGTCATGCACAACCTTTTAAGAGCAAAATTATTTGTACAGCTGATTGTAATAAGGAGGGCCACTCAATCTCAATACAGCTGATTGAGTATGAAGGGTTGTTATCAAGATTAATATATGTTTACATATTTATTCATAGCTTTTATTAAATTTTTAATTTACAGAAAGAGAAATATTTGAACAGCAGGCCACATTTTAAATGGCAATATTTTCATCTACAAGCAAAAAACCGCATAGATACATGCAAAGACACATTGATTTTAAAAAGACTCCCCTTAATGTTTATCAGCTATACAAGTACCCTTGCTCCTAAAAACTCGACTTAAAAATTAGAACAATCAAATCAATTACAGTTAAATTGAAGAAATATCAGAAGTTTTTTATCCATTCAATTAGTCAAATTTTTACTTAAATTACTCCAAAGAAATGAATTTGCCATTATAATATACATATATATATAATGTAACAAAAGAAATAGAAAGCAAAAACTAAATAAATGTAAAATGCCACCATAATTCACAAGAGCCTAAATAACTTTTTGGATAACTATCATTAAAAAAAAAAAAAAAAAAAAAAAAAAAAACTATTAATATTTTAAAAAGGATATGAATAACTTACTAGTATAAATTTAAGACAGATATGAAACATAAAAAATATTACATACTTTAATATAATTCAATGAAAAAAGTATCTATATTGCATATTATCAAGAAGGGGGATCATAAAGAATATAATCAAGAGTGTTCTTCACGTTCAAACATTAACAAAATTAAATCACAAGAATGATTGGAAATTATAATTAAAAGGAATAGAAAATAAATAAATAAAAAGGTGCATAAACTGAAGAAATATCTCATCAGAGTCCACCATTTTTTTACCATATTCAATCTTTGAATGTACTTATCATATTTGAGTAATACAGCAGACAGTAATCATTAATAGTAAGTATTATTATTACAGTGATAGAAATTGGGAAGGAAAGGGAAGGCGTCATATGACACCTGCTGTAAATATTTTAAGCATCAAATTGAGATTTCTAGTTGCAATTTCTGAAATTCACTTTTAACATGACTAACCAAGAGTGATTCTGAGTAAAATAATATTTTCTGAACTACAAGTCAAAAATTTTTAAACACAAGCTAATTTATACACATATATATATATATATATGTATGCATTTTTCTTATCAGTATGTGCACATAGATGTAATGTGTTGGTTACATAGGTTATTTGTATGCATCTTGATTTTGAAATATGAACTGTCTTCCTCCCCTCATTCTTTGTTTCAAATACTGATGATCGGCTTTAGAGGCATAAAACGAAACACAGAATAACAAAAGGGATGTTCTCCTTTTGTTACTTTTATTTTTTAAAAAAACATGCGTGACGAGAGGGTTGCAAATTGTAGTTTTAAGAAAAGATAACATTAAAAGGGATTAAAGGAAACTTTTTCTTTTTTATCTCTGTAAAGGGAGTGGGGAATGAAATATACCCCCAAATACCCAGGCGTCAAAACGACATAGTCCCTGCGCAGAAGGGGAAAAAATATAATATGAACTTGCAGCTATCAAAGTTACACAAAAATAAATCTAAAAAAAAAAAAAAAAAAAAAAAAAACTAGACGTCAAATTTGACGACCGGAAATAATTTTATAGTCATCAAATGCAATAACTTAGTCGCATTTGACAACTAGCGACTGCTACTTTCGAACACTGTTATTATACAATAGTACGTATTAAAACCAATGTAACATTTAAAATGAGATAAAAAATACAAAAATTTAAAACTTTAAAATACATTTTAATTAAAAACATTAAAACATAAGACAGACGTTTCGGCTAGAACACTAGCCCTCCTCAGTGTCAAACATACAAGCACAAACAACATTTACAAAAATTCATAATACATCATAGCAAGATTAAATATTCAGGAGGAATAAAACTTGAAAAACTTATCGAACGACTCTTCTATTGTCATTACACGTGCTGATAAAGGCCGCATAACTGTTATCCTCGACAAGTCTGTTTATAATTTTTAATAAAATCACACAATCAACTGTGGAAGAAAATCTATGAACTCTTAAACGATAATTCCACTTATGAACTCTTAGACAAAGATTTAACCCCCTCATTCCAATGTAAACTTAATTCGCTCATTAGTGAACTTGAAAAATCTAAATCCATTGATCGTGCACTCTCATCTAAGTTAAAATTTTATACTGGCTCTGCACCTATCTTTTATGGTTTACCTAAAATACATAAACCTAACATCCCCCTTCGTCCCATTGTTGATTATACTAAGTCCCCCCTTTACAATCTTTCATGTTTTCTATCAAATTTATTAAAACCCCTCATTACTTCTTCTAATTATAGTTTAAATTCTGCATTTCAGTTCCTAGATGCTTTAAAATTAATTCAAGTCCCCTCTAGTTGTATTATGATATCATTAGATGTTGTATCTCTCTTTACTTCTATTCCTATATCATTTGCATGTAATATTATTCAAGATATTTATCCCAATTTCAATGTTGACACTAATTTAAATTTAAATACTGTACTTGATCTCACAACTTTTTGTTTATCTTCTACTTGTTTTATTTTTAATGATTCTTACTATCGTCAAATTAATGAAACTGCCATGGGTGCCCCTATATCTGTCGTTATAGCTGAAATTGTAATGCAACACTTAGAAAACAAAATTAATTCCCAGTTACATGATAAAAAAAATTTCTGGAAACGATATGTGGATGATATTTTTATAATTACTAAGCAACTTTATGTTAACGATATTTTAGATTTTGCTAACTCTTTATGTCCTGCTATCCAGATTACCCTTGAAACTGAAATTAATAATGAACTACCCTTTCTTGACATCCTTATAATGCATAAAACAGTCAATGATTTTTTACATTTTTCAACTTCAGTCTATAGAAAACTCACCTTCTCTGGTCAATATCTTAACTTCAATTCAGCTAATCCTTTATCGCATAAAACTGCAGTCATTCGTACTCTTTTACATTATACTGAACTATCCAAAAATTTTTTTTGATTTAAAAAATAATGGTTACTCCCCTCGTTTTATTAAAAGAATTTATAAAGAAGAGTTATATTTTTATATAAAACAGTTTATCCTGAAGTTAAAAATTCCACTTATCGTACGACTATCCCTTATTATAAAGGTATTTCTGAAAATATCTCTAAATTACTTAGAACAGTTAATATCTGTACTAGCTTTAAACCTCAACCCCGTATTAGTAACTTTCTCTCAAACTTTAAACCCGCTGTCCCCCCTCTTAAACGTCTAGGTGTAATCTATAGTATTCCTTGTAAAAATTGTGATTCTACATATATTGGTGAAACTGGCAGAACAGGTGAAATTAGATTAAAGGAACATAAACGCTCATTTAAAAAAGGAGATTTAAAATCAAAACTCGTAATCCATTCTATCAATAGTGATCAAATTCCAGATTT
Source organism: Salticus scenicus (assembly GCA_963930645.1). Taxonomy (NCBI): domain Eukaryota; kingdom Metazoa; phylum Arthropoda; class Arachnida; order Araneae; family Salticidae; genus Salticus; species Salticus scenicus. The sequence continues at coordinate 174,278,902 of OZ005660.1, read as the reverse complement.
TGAAAACTTTAAAATTTTAGCTTCTAATATAAATATCTATGAATCCTGATTTTTCTAGAGGGCGCTTTTACCAAAATGCAACATTCTGCCTTGAACGAAGCTAAAGCTATTCCTCCTGAATATTTAATCTTGCTATGATGTATTATGAATTTTTGTAAATGTTGTTTGACACTGAGGAGGGCTAGTATTCTAGCCGAAACGTCTGTCTTATGTTTTAATGTTTTTAATTAAAATGTATTTTTAAAGTTTTAAATTTTTGTATTTTTTATCTCATTTTAAATGTTACATTGGTTTTAATATATTAATGAGACGTATAAATCATGTTTAATTTTATTAAATAGTATGTATATTGTATTATTTTGATACATGTATCAATAAATACAGACTTTTATTTTAAAATACAAAGGAATATAATATACTCGATTAAATTCTTTTATTTTTAATACACGGTAATAAACACACCAAAAGTATCTCTTTTTAGATTAGTATTAATTTCACTGCATTATGTTATGTACATCTTTCATCTGATAATATAGGATTTCAAGTGATTGTCATTTTTACCTTTAGTTTTTTTTTTTTTTTTACAAAATTTGATAATAATTTCTTTTCTTTTCTTTTTTTTTTAACAGTCTTATTCCCTTTTAATATATACAAATTGACATATGGTAAAAAAAAAAAAAAAAAAAAAAAAGTAAATTTAGAGTATAGAAATATCTCCCCTGCCCCTGTTTTAACTTATGAATGTTCAACTTTTCTAATTGTAGTCATTTTCATTTATAGTTTGCTATAAGTTGAAACCTTGCTTTTTTCCCCCCTCTCATTGATGAGATAGAAGAGATATTTCTGCAGTTTGAGTACCTTTCTATTAATACTGATATTTAATCTTCATATAATTACCATAGCAGATTAATAATTAAAAGAAAATTCTATATATGGTGTTAAGTACAAATAGTTTTAAGGATATCCCTTGTAATAAATATTTGTGCCAGAATAATGAGTTAGAACTCAAAATAAAAATTTGAGCCAAACCCAATTTTTCAAATATTTTTTTTCTTTTATGTGAAAATCATATATTATTTATATTTTACTCAAAAATTATTGAGCAGACCACCTTTTGAAAAAAGTATGACAAACAACCAAAAAAAAAAAAAGATTAAAAAAAAAAAAAAAACTATGCAAGTAATTATTAAATACAAACAGAGGCATAGCAATTCAAAAATCATTCAAAATTAGGTATTTCAAGAAAATCAATTAATAATTAAATACAAGTAATAATTAAATAAAATAAATTAATAATTAAGTTGTTGTTTCAAATGCCACTCAGAAATTCTGAGCCCTGGTAGTGGAACTACCCAGTTTTTATGCAGCAGGGTAGCACCTTCTATTTTCAGAGAAGTGCCACATGGGAGAAGAATGACTTAGCTCCAGAAACTGGTGAAAGATGGCAGCACCAGCAAACAACAAGAGCTCGAATTTTGATTCGAATCAGAGCCGAGTTAAACCCATGATCTGGAACCCCCAGAGGTATAATTTTTTATGGAAACTTGAATGATTCTGCAACCATGACAGATTTTAACGTGCACCAGTCACCATTAGCGTACACGTTAGTCTTTGGACGGTTCGAGACCCACAATCTTTCGATCACGAGCTCGCTACTCTTACCAATCAGCCTACTGCGGCCCAAATAAATGCTAATAATTAATCATTTACTATTTTTAAATATCAATAACAAAAATTCATACAAATGAATTTTTTTTTAATTATACATAAGTCTTTAGTTTGGCACTAAAAGAAAATTTCGCAATATTCAACAGACAATGCTTGAGCCCACTTCTGAGCCCTCCTTTTCCTATGCCCCAGAATACGAATGCAATTGACATTAGTTTACATAATAACAGTTACATCAAGCATACTTGAATATGAATCGAATCTTTAACACATTCTTCTAGAGTAGAGCATTTAGTCATTTGATTAAACTGTTCTGCAGCAGAAAGAGGTCCTCTCAAATAGCCAGTATTTTCAAGTTTCCGAAGCTGTTCTTTTATATCATTTAAGGCTTCATCCACTTTACTTGGATCAACATCGTATAACTTTACATTATAGCCTACACTAGCAAAGAGCATAGACCATCCTCTTCCAATAAATCCACTAAAAAATGAAAAATAATATCAAAATTAATTACAAATTGGATATCATTTGAATTTATTCATCGAATTATTGATGAATAAATTACACATTTTAAAAAATTATACTACAAGAAAGTCTTGGAACAAACAAGTGGGTTTTAAAATAGAAATAAAATAAACATGACTTAAAAAATACATATAAAATTCAGGGAGGGGTAAAGGAAGAAGATATAGCTTGCTTAATGTGTTATACCTCTTCTCTTCCACAGAAAAAAAAAAAAAAAAAGATTGCATTTTGTGTTTTTAAGTTAGTTTTTCTTGATAAAATAGCTTTATTAAATTTTAAAATATCACTTGTATTTTTTATTAATTACCTTTCTACTTTATAAAATAATAATTATAGTCAGTAGCAGTAACATAAGACTAAAAAGAAAAAAAAAAAAAGCCACTTTGATTTATTTTTATTATTGTTAAAATTAAAATACCTATTTTACTTATAAAAATATATGCCTAAATATACTATCCTTTTTTAAGAAATATGCACTTACAGCTTTAGAGCAAATATATTTCAGATGCATCGTATCCATCTTCAGTGCATCATTGTGACACCTCCTTCTGTTTTGGGTTGTTTCTGTCTTCTTGATCCTCTATTCTCTTCACAAGACAGAAATAACCCAGAACAGAAGGAGGTGTCACATCACAATGATGCACTGAAGATGGATACGATGTATCTGAAATATATTTGCTCTAAAGCTGTAAGCGCATATTTCTTAAAAAAGGATAGTATATTTAGGTATATATTTTTATAAGTAAAATGTAATTTAATCCTTATTAAAATAAATTAATATGTATTAAAATACCTATTCTATTCTTAAAAAAAAAAAAAAAAACTACTACTGTTGCCATGTTTTAATTTATTGTGCCTTTTCTGGCTTATACAGCAAAAACTTAAACTATTCTACATAAAAACATAGAATTTGGCAGTTTTGTACAGAAATACATAATAAGCATGCTACAACAAACTGTTTACATATGAAATCATTATTTTAGACGATATTAAATGCTGAAATAGGGCAAAACATTTCAGTTATAAAAGTTTTATAGACACAAAAACTACTAACAGCAACTTCATTTCTTCATTATATTTTGCTAAGATATATGCACACATATGCCTGTGACGTGCAGCATAAAACTATTTTTTTGATTTTGATAATTTTTTTCAACACATAGGCATGCTGCGTTTAGGTTTCTTTTGTATTTATATATCTCGAAAAGTGCTTGAAATGACTTTCTGAAGCTTTTTAAAACACAGACAAAGATATTTTACTTTATGACACATTTCGACAAAATATTTCAATTAGTTGATTTTATATAATTTGTTCTTCACTTAAATCTTAAATGAATAACTTTTTAAATGAAGAGCAAATTCTGTTTCTTTTAACAAACAGAGTATGAATGTTGATTTTACCTTCAAAGTCATAAAGCTTTCAAAATAGATTGATAATGTCCGTAAGAAAAAGGACGACATAAACAAGATTTTTCTTTAAATATATAAGTAAAAACAAAGTATAAACTTTAATTAATAAAAATAGAAAAACCTTAAAATATGACTTTGTGTGCTGTTGTTTAAATTTTTTAGCTGGGTACTAACCAGCTCTCATCAGATCGACACACGAAGTAATCTCTTTCATGTCGTTCTGATGAGAGCCAGGTACCCGGCTGAAAAATTCAAGCAATGACACACAAATTTTCTATTTTTATTAATTAAGATTTTTTTTTTTTTTTTGACAATCCCTTTTGCCTATAGTAAAGTGTCATTGCTGATGCTTTTACTGACATTATTAACACGGATATAATAGTTGCTATTGTATTAAATATGAAAGCTGAAATGGAATTTATCAAATTTAATATTATTTTGCACATATGCATATACAGTTACATTTAGCCAAATAGAAACTATAGTTGTGATAAGTAATAATTAGAATAGTATTTCAATGTAAATTTTTACACGGCTATTTTTTATTTGTGGATAACTAAAGTAAGAGTTAGGTTACTGGAACAAGTCGGAGCTCGAGGATATAGTTTACACAGTTATCATAGTTAGAGAAATAAATATCATTGATTATTATTGTACAATCATAAAAATTTGAGTATTTGAAATTTTCTATTGATAATTTATGATTAAATATAAATTTAATATTATTACATCCAGTTTTAAATTTTACTTCCATACATATACACACACACACATATATATGAAGTACAAATTTAAAATCATATGTATGCACACCATAGAGGTCTACACAGGCCTGAATATCAGGCCTAGTCCTGCCCTGAAGTAAAAGCAAAAATATAGGCCTGAGTCTGATCCAAAGTAAAAATCTAAATAATTTTTATAAAACTTGGAAGATATTAATTAAAATCAGCATCCTGTTATTAATGTGAAATTTAATATATTAATGTACATGAGATATGTTTAAGATATGCACAATTCTTAAGTAAATCATCCTCATTATCATGGGGTGTTTGGGAGAGTTTCTACGGTGGCCAAAACCACCACTTACCACCACCTGAAGATAAAGATGAACAAAGCAGCTCTTTCAGTGAACAGTTTTCTTATTTTTTTCTGCAGATGTCGAGGACTTATCATAGATTTCAAAAACTGAATTTGAAACAAAACTACTGAGCAATTTGATTTTACTGATCGTATTGGTAGGACTGGATGTGTTCATTAAAGCTTAGGGCAGTTTGTAGAGTTATTCATTACTGGATGTTGCTGGTAGCATATTTAACACCAGGGCCTGATTAGCACAAAAACCAATCAGGCCATGGCCGGTGACTCCTAAATTTTAAAGATCCCCAAACTGTTAGAGAAATTTCTAAAAATACCTCCTAAATGTTGATTTTCAATTTTGAAATTAGAATCTCAATTATCAAATAAAAAAAAAATGTAGGCCTTAAAAATAACTACTTAATGCAATATTCGTACAGTCAGCAAAAACTTTACCTCTATCATTAGTTAAACAGTTATTTTAAAGTTTTTTTCTTTGTTAATTGTATATACTGAACTGCCCATGTGATAAATTTCATATCTTATGTATATGTGTAAAATTGAAAAAAAAAAATTGTTTTTCATTTATGGAAATTGTAGAAGCACATGCTGTAGAGGGCCCAGAAAGTGTGTTGGGATCCCCCGAATATCTTAATCAGACCCTGTTTTAACACTATCTCACTCAGTTGACCAGCCATTAATTTCATCATAAAACAGAAACAGAAATCCACACTGAAATTTTCCAAAAATCATTTTTTAACTAAATAGAAGTTTATTTAAATATATATCATAGTTTTGTAACATCTTATTTTATTTTTATAGCAGCTTTTTTTATTTATAACAGTTCTAAATTAAAATTCAATGTATTAGATTTAAGGTTATTTAAAATATGCCTTATCAAAGTTAACATTTATTTAGGAATGTTTTATTCAGGTTATATTTGATTTTATCATGGTTTTTCATATATTTTTATAAATTATATTACATTCTGTAATCAAATTTTACCTTGTTCACATTAGCCTCATAACATGGGGTAATGTTGGGGGGGGGGGGGGGGGGGGGGTATATATTTTTGTTTTTTAAACATACTTAAAAAACGATATAGTCAAATTATTTTATGAATATAACAATAATTTTAATACAATTTTATACATATTACTGGGGAAAAATATTTTTTGTGTCAAAATTAAAATAGTAGTACACTTCTTTGGAAAAAATATATAAAAAATAAAATGGCCACACTAGCCTCTTCTCAGCCCTATATTATATATATATATATATAAATCTATGTAATTATTATCCAATTATAACTAGAAATGTATTTACTTAATACTTAATGTAAATGAATAAAATCTATCTTTAGGGATGAAACTGATCACTTTTGGACGATTTTTAGTTACTGTTCTACTTATAAAAGTAAATAAATAGTGATAATTTATTTAAATTATAGTCAGTACAGAAGAATGATGATGGTGTCAGGAGAGAGATAATATATAGAAAACAACGTTTGTTAACAAAATCGTGATAAACAATCTTTATCTGAAAAATAAATCTTTTTAAATAACCTTTAAAAGTTTATTTTTTAAACAAAGCACATTAAAGTGCACAAAGATATGTTATTATAAACAAATTTAAGAATTAAATTTTATTTTGAAACCAAACCTTCCAATAATGCCGACAGAACCTTTAGAAGCCATAGTTTAAATTCAAACAGAACAGTAAAAAGAAGAAAAAAAGATATCCGTTTAATCTAAAAGGATGCTGGTTTATCGAATAAAGATAAAATATAAAGAAATCAGCTCAATTCCCCCAAGCATTTGTTTGCTCTCTCTATTTTTTTATCTTTCTTATCTCAAACAATTTCCCATTCTTCAACGAACAAATGAATAAATCTCAGAATCTTCAGTTGCCTTACTAGATTCCAATCCAAACTCCACACACACAAAAAAAAAAAAAAAAAAATCAAAACAAAAGTCGATAACTATCGAAAGTTCGATATTTTTGTTTAAGTTTCATAAGTTCGATTAATATTTCGATTGAAGTTGCGATTGCGCGAGCAAAATGCGAAAGTGAAAGCAAGCCACGATCGCAAAATGCGCGGAATTTGTCTTAGTGGTGAAAATATTGTCCTTCCGCTTCCCTCAAATAAATACGAAACAAAAGGAAAAAAATAAAAATCTGTTATATTTTAAGAGTATAGCAATATGCTTGATTATACAGTCAGCAGCAAAATTATTCGAGCGCTAGCAAAAATTCCTATTAAAAAAATACACTTAATACAATTTTATCAAATAAATCCTTGTCGAATCATGTTCTTAGTCAAAGAACACAATTCGACAAGGATTTATTTAACAAAACAGTATTAAGTGTACTTTTTTTTACATAGGAATTTTTGTTAGTGCTTGAATAATTTTGTTGCCGACTGTAACATTCCTAACTTTACCTAAGGGGACCAAATGTCCTCGAATCATGAGGACAGTCCTCGAATTTCGACCTATGTCACACCTGTGTCCTCAGCAATTTGAAAATCATTTTTGGACAAATGTTCTCGAATTTACAAATTTATCTTCAAATGTCCTCAAATTAAAACAAAATTTAGTTCTGTCCTCGAATGTCCCTTCAATTTCAGGACGCTGCGATGATTTGTCCTCAAATTGGGTTTCAAAAATTTAGTCGCCTTAACTTTACCCCATCTGAACCTACTATGTTAAAAATTTCTTTTGACAGAATTCAGTTTTAATATGAAAAAAATATTAAAATTTGGTTTCTGTAGTAAAGGTTTCTAATCAGACACTGATTACATTTTATATGCACTACGCAGGTACAGATGAGATAAAATTAAAATCATAAGGGTTTTCCCTTTCAGCTATTTAAAAAAAAATTTAAAACAAAAACCAAAGAAAACACAATAGGAGTGCAGTCGGAACAAAAGTGTCCTAACACTAGCAGAAATTCCTATGTAAAAAAAGTACACTTAATACTGTTTTGTTAAATAAATCATTGTTGAATCCTGTTCTTACACTGACTAAGAACATGATTCGACAAGGATTTATTTAGCAAAACTGTATTAAGCGTACTTTTTTTACATAAGAATTTTTGCTAGTGCTCGGACACTTTGTTACCGACTTTTATACCTGCTGTATATTTTAAATACTATATTTCAGATGCAGTTGTATATTTGAAACTGTAATATAATATTGAAATATAAAATTTTTATTTATATTATAGTCAAAGTTGTTATTAATTTTAAAGTTTATTCCAAATTATTCAGGAAATTTTAACGCTCAACACGCCTTGTAACTTACCAATCTCAAACAAACTTTTCAAGTGGCATCCTCATATAAATTTCAATACACCGAATTTGAATTTCCTGTACATATTTTCTTAAATTATGCTTATCACAATTATACAAATAGATCAACCGCAAAAAATTTGACTTTCGTATTCAGGGAACCTCAAAACACGATATTATACACAAAAGCCAGAGTTAAAAATTAAACTTCAAAAAATACATAGTTTACTATGTTCGCCCACAGCGGCTTCAAATTACAAAGTGCAGCTGAACTGATAATTAAGTTGCTAAAATTAGCTGTCAGGTTTTTTTTTTTTCAATGGATGAAAAGGAGAAAAGAGTGCCCTGCCAGTGCCAACCTTGGTAACCTTTAATTTGCAGCAACTTGGCAGCACAATATTATATACAAAAACCAGAGTTGAAAATTAAACTTCAAAAAATACTTTGTTTACTACATGTGTCTAAGATATTAATTTATCATTTTTGGGCAGTTTTCGTCGACACGGCAAAGTGTAATAAAGCACTTCTATGCAATAAAAAAGAATGTTTCCACTTAATTTTGGGTAGCTCTATATTTTGTCTATAAATTATATATGCACCCAGGGCCGTAGAGAACATTAAATATTGGGGGGACAAAATATAAAATTAGCCGACTCAAATCTGGATTAAAATGGACTCAATGGATTAATCTGGACTCAAATCTCAAATCTGGCCTGACTGAACATGAATGAAAAATAATGCACTTTGCATTGATTAGAAAAAAGTTTCATATGCATTTACCCACTATATGGTTTAATTTTCAATATATATATATATACACTCTACAAAAAAAAAAAAAAAAAAAAGGCGCACAAAGAAGGAGTTATCCGAATGGGACAAAAATTGGTAGATGTGATGTGTACATGTGGAGAAAAATAATTTATTACAGTTTCAGAAAATTTTAATGGTTTAATTAAGAGAAAGGGCCTCACAAACTAAACAAGTTAATAACGCGTTGGTCCACTTCTGACCCTTATGTACGGAGTTATTCGGCTTGGTATTAATTGATAGAGTTGGCAGATGTGCTCCTGTGAAGTACCGTTTTAGATTCTGTCTAAGGTGCGTTAGATTGGCATAATGCTGAACTGGTTGTAGGACCCTTTTTATGATGCTCCAAACGTCTTCAGTGGAAGAGAGATCCGAGGACTGAGCTCGACCTCATTTCACTGAGCCCTCTATTAAGAGTATTTAAGTCACTGAAGTATCAATTGCATGTAGGATCGATGATAATGATGAATTTGATCTTTAAGTACCGCTTTGACGATTGACTGGTTAACACTTTCTGACCTCTCTTTAAGCCGACCGCTTCCTGCCTGACGCTGTGTTCGGCCATGGTTCACTCATTCCTATCAATATCATCTAATAGTGGTACCGCTCCTATCCAATTGTCAAAAAATTTGCAGATTAGACCAACCGGCTTCTTTGAGCCCAACTACACACCATACTCAAATGTTGACATCAGCGCATGTTGTTTGCGCACCTGTATGCGAGGCATAGTTACTGTCTTTCTGAGTAGACAGAATAAAATTCTCGAAGAATTTATGACCTGGAATCGAAATTTCTCATTTTGAATATTCTGCTAATTGCACAGTTATGATGTGCTGCAGCGTTGCATGCTCATTCAATGGCAGCAAACTTTAAAACTTTACATTTTCCATCGAAACCTGTATGTATGTCAATTTGTGTCCAGTTTTATCGTTATAAAATTTCACAAATAGTTAAAAGAATTTTCTCTTTAGAAATAGAATGCAAAACACAAATCTTATTAAAAGGTCTCAATTATTTTATTTATTTCATTTCTCATTGTTAAAGCTGTCTTTAAGTTCTAAAGCAAAAGCGACACATTTTTATCTTACTTTTAGATATTTTCTTTGGATGTATGATCCTCCCTACACCTACAGCCGACATGAACACACAATATTTGAAAACAGTATCCTGAATAAGAATTAGTAGAATTAAAGGAAATGTGACTTAAATCAATATGGAAATTATGTTTTCGTGATCTATGTGAATGAAATTTCTTTCTTTTTTGTTCTTATTAAGGGAAAAAAAAAAAAAAAAAAAAAAAAATCTGGTGTGTAACAGCCACACGACTTCCATTACCCAGTACTACACACATTATAAACATTTTATATACATTTTTGATTTAAATAAGTAACAAAACTGCTCTATCCGTCAAATAAGTTATTTAAAATAATAATTAGAAAAATAATAATGGGCGGACCTGAAATTGAGCTATTTATTCAGGACGCCTATCAATTTTCCTGAACTAACCAACTATATCATTCGAAAAGACATCTAATAGAGTGTTTATATAGCAAATTGGAAGAAAATCGTTAGAGCCGTTTTTGAGATACGGACTTACGGTCCCACTTCCGGTTAAACTCAATTATTGACAGGAAAACAATAATTACATACAAAAGCATATTTAAAAGTGAGTTAAAATGGCGAGTTTGAAAAAAATCCGTACAACCGTTTTTAAAGGAACGCCTTTGCGAGGCCTGAAATTGAGCTATTTATACAGGACGCCTATCAATTTTCCTGAACTAACCAACGATATCATTCTAAAAGACATCTAATAGAGTGTTTATATAGCAAGTTTGAAGAAAATCGTTAGAGCCGTTTTTGAGATACGGACTTACGGTCCCACTTCCGGTTTCCGATGTCCCACTTCCGGTTTTTCAATTTTCACCAAAATTTGGAAATTTCATCTGTACACCAGACATATTTCAATTCTAAAGTTTCGTAGCTCTATCTTTATTAGTTTCTGAGCTATAATAGCCAGAAGATTCTCCATATACATACACACACACTGACTTACACACTGACCAATTGCCAAAAACCACTTTTTTGGACTGTAATCAGGTAACATGTAAATCACATGTAAACATAATAAAACATGTAAATCAGGTGAAAACCCGATATAGAATTTTCAGACCGAATACAATACTTCCATTACCTACGGTAGTAGGGTAATGGAAGTAAAAATAAGATTGTTTTTTCCGATGTACTTTTTAAAGAGATATCTTATTCTTAAAAATTTCCAGGGAAGGAAAAAAAAAAAAAACTTGTGTGTGTGTGTGGTCTAGTTAGAATCCTTTAAATTGCTGTTCCCAGACAAAAAGGGAAATAGAAACATACATAGCCTACATGATTTTTGTCCATTTCAAAGAGAGCTGGATATAAAAAAATGATTTCTTCACAGAAGCAGGGCCGAAACTAGGATTTTTTTCAACCGGGGCAAGGAGAGATTTTGGCGACCCCCCCCCCCCCCCTCCAACCAGAAATTAAAATTTCAAAGAAAATTTTACAAAGTTTTTATGGCCATTTTATTTTCAACTGCATTCATAAGAAGTAAATATTGAATTTAATTCAAATTTTCCATAAATTTACAGATTTTGAAATGTATTATGATTATATTTAACGGATGTGTGTGTCTGTATGGGACACAAATACTGTAGCTAATTTATGAACTGCATGTTCGGAATTCCATGAAACCTAGTGTGCAGTTGAATTCTGACATAAACTGATGATGTCTAGTTTTTGATACATATCGCTCGACTTGCAGCACTTTTATGCCACATTTTCTTATAGCTATATCTCAGCATCTCCAGGACGGAATTTAAAAAACTTTATACATTATATGCTTGATATGAAAAACAGAGTTTACAAAAAAAAAAAACAGAATCGCAACATGTGTTTCGTGTCGAAAAACTTAGCATGACACTTCGCCAGGCATAAAAATGTACAACCAGCCGATTTTTATTTTAACGTATATGTTTTATATCTTTATAACATTTCCTGAAAAAAAAAAAAAAAAAAAAAAAAAAAAGATTGAAGCATTATTTTAGGGGAGAAGAAGAAGGAAGAAGAAGAAAAGCGTATTATAGAGAAAGATATAAATTAAGCTACAGTTATTATTTTTATTTATTTATTTTTACTGGTTTAATGATAGTTTCTTTTTTTCCCCTCTCTCTTAAATTAATAGTATTTATAAATGACAATTCTAAAACAAGTGAATGTAAATTTTATATTCAATTACTTTGAAAACTGAAATTTTCATCATTTCGAGTGAATTTAAAATGATATTTTGAATATTATAGTCGTTACATCAACTATACTGCAGAGAAATAAACAGACAAATATTTAAATTTTTAATATAATTAAGATGCATAAATTAATAGATATGAACAAGTATCTAAAAACTACTCATATCCATCAAGTACGAACTAACCGTTAGCTGTCTAAATACACTGCGCTGCAAAAAAAATTTCGTTTCGAGACCTGATACTATTCTTGCTGATTCTCATGTAAAATGATCTCCTGAATCCGAATATGACCCCCATTTTGCCCAATCACCCACCGTTTTCTCGGGACGCCACCCTTTCTGTTACTGTTTGGTAGTTTTATGGCCATAAATTTGATTAGGAGAATGGAAAAGAATTATTTTAATACTTTAAAAAATATATATATAATTTATAATAAATAATAGTAATAATTGATTAATAAAATATAAAAAATGTAATTGTTAATTTCAGTGGCAAATCTCTCTCCTCCCCCTAAATTTTCCCCTTGCTGCAAATATTCATGTGTTAGAATTTTTAATTTCTGTAGCCCCTCAAAAGACATTTAACAGTTAAAACAATCCCTTCACCCCTTTCAAATCAAATTTATAGCCATAAAAATACCGGAAAATGATAAAAATAGGGGAGCGTCCCCAAATATTGGTGGGTGATAGGGCAAATTGGGTGTCATAATCGTATTCAGGAGGTTATTTTACATAAGAATTTGCAAAAATGGTGTTGGGGCCGATTTTCATGCAGAGCAGTGCCATTTGTAGATAATCTTTTTTTAAAATCATTTTCAGGAAATAAAATAGAAAGGCAGGTTCTAGTCTATGAATATTCTCGGAACCAATCCAAGAAGACTATTATTAGAACCACTAACTTCATGGTAATAGGATTATATACACCACAAAATAGGAATATCGTTTGTTCAGAAATAATATTCTACAGCTTTTTACAGAATCTCTCATAGGCAAATGCATAGCTTAGAGTTTAACAGAATTCTTTCCTGTGCAGATAGCCTACTTTTGCACTCTTTGACAAGCAATTAGCGGCGAGAAACAACGCATAATATATAGAAAAAATTAACTCCGATAAAACTGAGAAAGGGCTTGCTGGTTTTGGCAATCCTGAACTATTTTCTGCCAAATTTGATCGCTAATCTCGTGATGTCACTAAATTCATCACCAATGTAGATGACAACTTGTCGCAGAGTGAATGCTTTGGCAACAAAGTTGGCAACCTGGCATTAATTTTGGTGAAAAATGGTGGTTTAATATTGCCGAAATTTGGAAGCTTGCATGATCTACTGTTTTCTTGCGCAGAACTAACTTCATCAAAAGTTCTACAAATCACTATTGAGAATATAAAAAGGAAAGAGTCATTACTATAATTTTTGTTGACAAGAGCCTGTCTATTTCTTTACGTATTACTTTATACACGGTATTACAGTTAAAAAGGAAATAGATGGCAGATTTCTTCACTTCCACGGAGAGACGCATTAGCGGCAAATTTTGCAACTTGGCGAAAGATTTGGCAATTTGGCACCCAAATTTGGCGAAAAGTTGTAATTTAGGGTAGCCGAGGTTTAGAAGATCTAACTTTAATAGAAACCTAATTGTAAAATTTTCCAGGTTAATTCATTAGTTTCTAGAGTAGAACTATCTCGAAAATTCTATAAATCACTAGCAAGACTGGATGAGTTCAGTTTCTGTTTGGACTGCAAGCTGAGCGTACATCTCTAAGAACTTTCAGCATTTGATCATTGTTCTGAATTAGTAAAATTCCTGTTCTGTGGTGTAGGCTGTTCATGAGTATGAAAAACTGGTTTATTCGATTGCTTAATCGGCTGTTTCCAGAATAGTCATTAAATAAAATGCATTCATCTAGAACCTACAAGTCTTTACGAATTACTTTCTACATGCAAGAATGTCAAAAAATTTTGTAACTATCAATATTCATGCTAATATTAATTTCTGTTAAAATCTGTATGACGGAAAGTTATACATAATTGCAAAAAAATTTGTATTTTCGGTCATCATGGATTTGATATTCGTGTATATTCAAAAAGGGAAAGGCGCACAGAAACACCAAAATGAGAGATGAACAACAACTGTTGTAACATGTGAAATGAAATGTTAAGATGTGAAAGATGTGAAATTGCAACGTTCTACGTCAAATCGTTTTTGAGTTATATGAGATACACACACACACACAGACGTACACACAGACGTCACAAAAAATCGCATAAATTCGTAGATATCACAAAATCGGAAGTTTATGTCAAGACCAAAATTGGTAAATAACAATTCCAAATATAAATTTGCAACTCTCTATGACTATTCGTTTATGAGCTATGTGATACACAAAATCCATTTCGCAAATTGGTTTCACAATACTTCCCTATGCTTTGAATAAGGAAGTAAAAAGTATAGTAAAAGTACAGACATTTTATTTCATTGTAATATTTATAATTATACATGTTAGGAGGTAGTGGTGGCTTTACTTTGATAGGGACTTGCTGAGCCTTGTGAATGATAGCTCCTAACTGAATTATTAACTAGTTATTTTGCATTCATTTTGCCTCTTTATTTTTAGTGCACTGGATTGTTTTATAACATTATGGCCTTATTTTGGCATATTTATTTTAATATTTTGATAGTCGCACTTTTAATTGTCACGACGTCCTTATGAATCATAATTTTTAAAGAACCTTTTGAAGTTTAATCAAATATACTACGTATTTTCCAACCATTTACTTTTTAAAAACCTTGGCTGAAAGTCAGGGACCACTTGTAAATTACTCTTCTTCGATTGCGAGAATATTTTATCACACTCACTAACCTTAAAAGAATATTGTTAGTCTTGGAGAACACTCTATCGACTATGCTTTTCCTTGTAAATGAATTCTGTTATCTATTAATCTTCTTTCTACTTTTTACTTCCTTATACAAAGTATAAGGAAGTATAGTAATCCCGATTTGCGAAATGGATTTTGTATTTCACATTGCTCGAAAACGAATGATCGCTGAATGTTGCCAATTTATACGTGTGACTGTCATGATGTATAGTTGTACACCTGCAAGTGTCGTCTGAACACGAGCTCTCGTTTTAGAGATATAAGCGATTTTACACGATTTTTCGTGACGTCTGTATGTGTGTCTGTGTGTGTGTGTGTGTATGTCGCATAACTCAAAAACGGTTGGACGTAGAAAGTTGCGAATTGGTACATAGGTTTGTTATAACATCTAGTTGTGCACCTCCCGTTTTGGACTTTGTATGATTTTCCGTTTTGGAGATATTTAGGAAAATTAGGTTCATAATGACAAAAATACATAGGTTTTGGCCATAATGTATCAAAAAACGGTAATAACTCAAAAACGGTTGAACGTAGAAAGTTGCGAATTGGTACATAGGTTTGTTATAACATATAGTTCTGCACCTCCCTTTTTGGACTTTGTATGATTTTCCATTTTGGAGATATTTAGGAAAATTAGGTTCATAATGACCAAAAATACATTGGTTTTGGCCATAATGTATCAAAAAACGGTAATAACTCAAAAACGGTTTGGACAAATCTTGCAATTTAACTGACTTCCCGACTAGCTAGACATTTGAAACTTTCAGAAAAGCTCAGAACACGTTTACAATGCGTTTTTTTAATATTTTTGGCCATCTGTTTCCGATACCTGCTGCCTTCGGCAGCGTTACCAGTACAAATCTAGCAATCGATTTTTAACTAACTTCCCGACTAGCTAGACATTTAAAACTTCCAGAAAAGCTCAGAACACGGTGACAATGCATTTTTTAAATATTTTTAGCCAATTGCTTCGTGTCACTGCTGCTTTTAGCAGCGTTTATATGATTCAACAGAAAATCTATTTAACTAACTTCCCGACTAGTTAGAGATTTGAAACTTCCGGAATAGTTCAGAAACACGGTGAAAATGCATTTTTTAACACTTTTATCCAATTGTTTCGGATCCGAAGTCCCCCCCCCCCAAGGCACAACTTTGACATGAGTCCCCCCAAGGCGCAACTTTGACATGAGTCCCCCCCAAGGCACTTGAGTCCCCCCCAAGGTACAACTTTGACATGAGTCCCCCCCAAGGCATAACTTTGACATGAGTCCCCCCAAGGTGCAACTTTGAAATAAGGCCCCCCAAGGCCCAACTTTGACATGAGTCTCCCCAAGGCCCAACTTTGACATGAGTCCCCCCCTCCCCCCCCAAGGATTTTAAAATGAGTCCCCTCAAGGCACAATTTTATTTATTTATTTATTTATTTTTTTACGTATGCATGCATTTTTTTTTTAATATTTTTAGCCAACTGTTTCGGGTCCAGTGACAATATTTTTTAACATTATGTATATTTCTAAAAGTGTATAAGGAAGTCATGTGGTGCCCACATCAGATTTTTTTTAACACTTTCCAACAAGGTTGAAAAGTGTTTATGACTTCGGTTTGTCTGTCCGTCCGCGCTCTAACTCCCGTAAATATTTATGGAATTTCTTGAAACTGATATATGTTATTCAAGTTCACTATCGGACGTTCCCTATTGAAAATAGAGGTTACCTCTACTGGTTTGTGTACAGGGGCACCCGAAAGTATTTCAAAGCATTGTGTTCTATGAGAGGTATTTATATAAACCATATTTTCATACCTTAACTGTAGACACACCTTAATGAAATTGAAATATGTTATTCAAGATCACTATCGGACGTTCCCTATTGAAAATGGAATTTATATCTTTACTGGTTTGTGTACAAGGACACTCGAAAGTATTTCAAAGCATTGTGTTCTATGAGAGGTATTTCGACAAACCATATTTTGATACCTTTACTGTTGACATATCTGAATGAAATTGAAATATGTTATTCAAGTTCACTATTGGATGATTTCTGTATAAAATGGAGGAAATACCACCATCGGTTTATATACAGGGACACTCAAAAGTATTCCAAAGCATTGCGTTCTATGAGAGATATTTCTATTAATCAAATTTTAATAACTTTACTTTCCATAAAGTTTTAGGAAATTGAAATATGTTATTTATACGCACAAAAGAATGCTTTGCATAGAATATAGCATGATTAGCATAAAATTTACAGGGTCGCACAAAAATATCCAGTTATATTAAGACCTATTAATAAAAAATGGCTAGAAATGTACTTTCGTTTACGTTAAGCGTTTTTAACACTTTCTAACATTTTTTAAGTGTGAATATGATTTCAGTTTTGTGTATCTGCCTGTCCGTCTGTCTGTCTGCCTGTCCGAGCTCTAACTCCCGTAAATATTTATGGAATTTTTTGAGACTGATATATGTTATTCACTTTCACTATCGGATGTTCCCTATTGAAAAATGGAGTTTATGCCTCTACTGGTTTGTGTACAGGGACACCCGAAAGTATTTCAAAGCATTGTGTTCTATGAGAGGTATTTCTACAAACCATATTTTGATACCTTTACTGTCGACATATCTGAATGAAATTGAAATATGTTATTTAAGTTCACAATTGGATATTTCCTGTATCAAATGGAGGAAATACCACCATCGGTTTATATACAGGGACACTCAAAAGTATTCCGAAGCATTGCGTTCTATGAGAGATATTTCTATTAATTAAATTTTAATAACTTTACTTTCCATAAAGTTTTAGGTAATTGAAATATGTTATTTATACGCACAAAAGAATGCTTTGCATAGAATATAGCATGATTAGCATTAAATTTACAGGGTCACACAAAAATATCCAGTTATATTAAGAGCTATTAATAAAAAATGGCTAGAAATGTAATTTCGTTTATGTTAAGCGTTTTTAACACATTCAAACATTTTTTAAGTGTGAATATGATTTCAGTTTTGTGTATCTGCCTGTTCGTCTGTCTGTCTGTCCGAGCTCTAACTCCCGTAAATATTTATGGAATTTTTTGAGACTGATATATGTTATTCACTTTCACTATTGGATGTTCCCTATTGAAAATGGAGTTTATACCTCTACTGGTTTGTGTACAGGGACACCCGAAAATATTTCAAAGCATTGTGTTCTATGAGAGGTATTTCTACAAACCATGTTTTGATACCTTTACTGTAGACATATCTGAATGAAATTGAAATATGTTATTAAAATTCACTATTGGATGTTTCCTGTATAAAATGGAGGAAATACCACCATCGCTTTATATACAGGGACACTAAAAAGTATTCCAAAGTATTGCGTTCTATGAGAGATATTTCTATTAATCAAATTTTAATAACTTTACTTTCCATAAAGTTTTAGGTAATTGAAATATGTTATTTATACGCACAAAAGAATGCTTTGCACAGAATATAGCATGATTAGCATTAAATTTACAGGGTCGCACAAAAATATCATGTTATATTAAGAGCTATTAATAAAAAATGGCTTGAAATGTACTTTCGTTTATGTCAAGCGTTTTTAATACTTTCTAAAAATTTTAAGTGCGAATATGATTTCAGTTTTTGTATCTGTCTGTCTGTCTGTCTGCCCACGCTCTAACTCCTGTAAATATTTACGGAATTTCTCGAAACTGATATATTTTATTGAAGTTCACTATCGGATGTTCCATATTGAAAATGGAGTGAATATCTCTTCTGGTTTGTGTACAAGGACACCCAAAAACATTCGAAAGCATTGTGTTCTATGAGTGTTATTTTTATAAATATTTTCCCTATAGAATGTTCCCCATTTAAAATGACATTAATTGGTCCTGCATAACTAGTTTGTTTACAGGGACAACAACAACAATAACAGAAAAAAAATGCCAATGCATTACGTTTTAGGACAGAAGTTTTAGAAAGTTATATTTAAAAATCTTTCTGCTGTAATAATCATAAAAATATTGAAATGTATTGTTAATATTCTAAAATAATGTTTTGTATAGAATATGATATGATTAACTTCCAGATTTAAAGGGCTACAGTAAAATACTCAGAGAGATTAAAATCTGTAATTATAATCTAACGGCTGCATTTTCTTTTGCGTTAAGCCTTTTTAACATTTTCCAAAATGCATAAGAGTAATTTTAAAATCAATTAGTCTATCTGTATGTTTTTTAGTCCTTCTGTCTGCTGTGTGATAACGTAGTTAAAGAATATTAAAAGTTCTTCAAAACAACAATTGCGTACGGTTGGAAAGTGTTACTAATCAATGCGTACTGCATGATTTTTCTTTCTTGTTTTCTTTGTTCAACCCCGACTAAAAGAATTTGACTTTTTTATTATTTTTTTTCTTTCTTTTCTTGCCTTCTTTCTTCTTCTTCTTTTTTTTTTTTTTTAAATGTGTAAATAAGGCGACAAATCAGCCTTTTTCGGCGCCCTTCTCCATCTGGCGCCCGGGGCAAATGCCCCGCTCGCCCCCCTCTAGTTTCGGCCCTGCACAGAAGCATCGCAAGTGTTAGATTTTAGAAGATAAGGATGGGTCAATTCCTTGTAATAATACTCGCCGCTTTCTTTACTTTCCTTTCCTGTTGTCGTTCCCACCAACTGACATAGAAGAGGAATACATAGTAAATCAATGCTAGCAAAGCCATCGCAGTTGCATGCCATTAGTTTTTCTGAAAAGAAAAAAAAAACATCTCTAGAAAGACAAACTCAGAATGATGAAAAGGAAAAAATATTTTGTTGCTGAACAAAGGGGAAAAAAAGGGTATTTTTCCCCCGACAGATTTTGAGAATCGGCCCCGATGGAGGGACACGAACTTCCCGACGGGGGGCCTGTGCCCCCCCCCCCCGGCTCCCTTTCTGACGCCACCCCTGAATACACTTCTAACAGTTTTCATGTATAGTCACAGTATATATCCAAATTATTTTGGATAGCCCTATAAACGAATGATGAATGGATTGCCA
The DNA here is from genome assembly GCA_963930645.1 of Salticus scenicus. Lineage (NCBI taxonomy): Eukaryota > Metazoa > Arthropoda > Arachnida > Araneae > Salticidae > Salticus > Salticus scenicus. The sequence goes on along the minus strand of OZ005660.1, from coordinate 174,258,962 downwards.
TACCATATTCTATACAAAATGAAAATATATACTCATTTCATTTTATTTGATGCAGCCAATAAATGTTCCATACCTGCCTGAAATTTTGGTTATAGACAATGCATTAGAATTCTCTTGGCAGGGACATGCTAAGGGGGAGGGAGGCGAACATGGCGGTCGCCCAGAGCGGCTTAAAATTATAAAGTGCAGCTGAAAATTAGGTTTACTAAAATTAGCTGTCAGGTTTTTTTTCTTTTATTAACGAAAAAAAAAAAGGAGGAAAGAGTGCCAACTTTGGTATCTTTCGTCAGTGGCAACTTGGCAGTTTTGTTTTTTGCAGCTTTATAGGAAAGTTTTGAGAAGCAGAGAGAGGGAAATGATTTTAGCGCTACAAAGTTTTCTTTTCCTTGTGGCTTTATTTGCTTTTTAATGTTTGTGTATTTTTTGCGGTCTACTTGATCCGTGGTCTACACAATGCGGTCTACCCAAATGAAATGTACTTGCAATGCTGCCCTCTAGGTCTTTTGAGTTGGATAGGCCTGATTCTATCACATACTTTTAAAGTTTAAAAACTTTAAAACAGGATGTTTGAATTAGAAATTTTCAAAAAGTTTTTTGCTAGTAATTTATTTTTTGAACGTTTTTCATATAGTTTTATTTGTTTCATATTTTTTAAATGTTGCTTATTTCATGACATTTTTATATTTCACTCTTTGATTCCAAATTTCTTCCTGTCCTTTTGTAGCCGTATTTCTTTTTCTTTCTTACGCTCTTGTGTTTTTTCTTTTCTTTTTTTATATTCTGTTTAAATTTTAATTTAATTTTTACCTTGTTGATTCTAAAAAAAAACAGCTGTTTGAAGTATTGAAGTCAAGAAAAAATGAGTGAACAGTTACAAGACAGGTATCTTGCAGATGCTTAACGGTCAGCGGCTATAAGAAGAAACTTAAGAACCAAAACAAGCAAAGTGTCAGGAAACATGCTCAAAAGAAAGTTAATAGAAGACGAGAAGAAATTGATGAACAGCGAAAGACACATATAATGCAGATGCTCAATGCACAATGGCTAGAAGATAAAATGAATTTAACCAGGCATAAGTCAGGCGTCAAAAACAGGCTGAAAGGAAAGCTATATGAAGACCAGAAAAAATCATGGGAATGACGACAAATCATGTTTCGTGCAGGATGCTCAATTGGCAGCAGCATTAGGACAAGAAGAAGCTAAATACCAGGTATAAGCCAGATGTCAAGGACATGATGAAATAAAAGCTGATCGAAGACGAGAAGAAACTGAAAGTGAGAGGCCATGTTAGGTGCTGATACTCAACTGACAGCGATTGGAAGACAAGATGAAACAGAGGAGTAACTTCATATTTGAATTGAATCTGTTGCCAGACATCATAAATACCTATTCAAGCATTGAATGCTGCCAAATTCTATGTGCATTTTACGATGATTCTACTGTTGATTAGGATTTTCAAAGTATTGTCAGCATAACAGGAATGGCAACATTTGTGTGAATTGTAGTGTACAAATGTGGCGCAGAAAATAACCTGGGATGTGTTGTCCCAATTTGATAATGGGTTCAAAACCATGCAATGATTTTGATAATGTTTTTTCGAAATATTCCCTGACTTAATTTTTGTAATAACATGTTCATTATTATTGCACCAAATAAATTATTTCTAGATAATTTTAACATATCTAATGATCTAAGATTTTTCTTTACACTGTCTGTTAAAGAGATAATTTCTTGAGCATTTCAGGAATATGATTCCCATTTACTAAATTGTTTATGTGTGTAATATTACTGTATTTTTTCATATCCATCTTATATTGAAGTAAGCAAGAATTTTAAAGTTTTTGCCCTGATTCAAATTGTTTTGCTTCTCCACGCTGGTAGCTTTTCAAATAACATAATTTTCAGTTTAATTTAATTTGGTGTTTTTGCCAATTATGGGCAAATGTTGTCCTGAAATTCCTCGTATTTTCTGAAAAATTATCTTAAGGGAAGATGAGAAATTTTAAAATTAGATACTTTTGTTTCAGAATTTAATGTAGCATTTTTATTTTTAAAGTTATTTTTATATTAAAGTTATTACTGCAGTGATTTTGTGAGTTAGTAGTGTAATTTGAAGAGAATCGTTGTCATAGTTTTCTTCATTTAATTCAAAATTCATCAATGAATTTCAAATGTTTGTTTATTTTACTTTTAATCATGCCACATGCACAATTTAGATTAATTGACATTGCCATATTGACTAGATCTCTGGCTCAGTAGGGGAAAAATGTTGAACCTCCATTATAATTGGAGAATAGTTGACTGTTTAGTTTGCTATTAACTAGCAGGCTTTGTCTGCTTTGCTGGTCATTTACTGCTTATTGTTTCCTTTAAATATAGTATTTAAAGGAAACTCTTTTCTATATCACTTTATAAACAAAAAATAAAATCCATTGAGATTGCTCAAAAGCTTGCTGCTGGTCTCTGTTGTCCTCGGCAGCGTATTGCTCATACTCAAACTCTTGGGTGCATGTCCCTATTGCCAGCGACACTGCCTTACCAGTGAGGTTCCATTTGGGTGCTTATTAGAAGAGCTTAAAAAAATGAAGTAGTCCTTTTATATTTGAATTCCAATTATATATGAACAAAATTATACATAATGTATATAATATTTACTTTCATGTTATTTCCTATACTTACTTGATTTATCTGGTCTGATTACAGCATTTTCACACAAAATATAATGTTAGAATATGCTATGAGTGTTATGTCTATTGTATGAAACCACTGATTTTTTGTGGTTATATATATTTCATGGTTAGTTAATAATGGTTGGTAATAGAAAAATAAATAAATAAATATGTAAACCTGATCATAATACAGCTTTATTACAGCTCCCCTTGGGGTGATATGTGAATTTTTCTTGCCATTTTAGACAAAAATACATAATTTATGCAATTATTCTTTCTTTCTTTTTTTGAATATTTTACAATTTATTTATTTCTTTGATGCATTACTTAGCTTAAAATGGCTGTTGCGAAAGCAGAGTCCTTGGCGAAAAATGTACCATCTATTTTAGCCAGGATTACAAATAAAGAAAATCTAAAATTTAGGTATATTAAAAAAGGTCTTCCAAACTTTGTTTCATAAACAAAGTTTGGAAGAAACATGCTGGATTATTATTATTATTAATTTTAAAGTTATGTCATTTTTATCATTTAATATTTTATGTAATTTCAAATTTAATATTTGGTAATTTTTACTTTCATTATTCGACTACCAAAGGTAATGGAAATATTGTATTCGGTCCAAAAATTCAATGTAAAGTTTTCCCATGATTTACAAGTTTTAAGGCACTCCTAAGTCCAAAAAAGTTGTTTTTGGCAATTGGTCAGTGTGTGTGTATGTATGTGGGGAATCTTCTGACTATCATATTCCTGAAACTAATAAAGATAGAACTACAAAACTTCAGAATTGAAACAGGATTGCTGTACAGATGAATTTGCCAAATTTTGCTGAAAATTAGAAAACCGGAAGTGGGACCCGTAAGCAGTAGTGGCACCAGAAATTCCCCAACGGGGGGACACCACCTCCCTGACAGGGGGCACTACATGAAGAGAGTTTATTATATAAGTATTTATCAAAAACTGCAATACTGTTAATAATATTACTGTTAATGTTTGTACCATTCCATTTGTTAGTACTCCTCATGGTTTTGGAGATCATCGTGCCACAGACAGACATTTTCTAAAAATATCGTGGTCAAAACGTGTTCTGGACCTCTCAAAATGTGTATATTCATGGAAAACTGGAAGCCGAAAATTTTTACATATCCAATACTTACTTCTATTGAATACAGAATGGAAAAACTGGAATGCTCCAAATTTGTACAAGGAAAGAAAAATGCTGCCAAAAGTAGAAAAACTGAAAATTTTGTATTTTTTCCTCCCGAGAGATTTTAGGAGTATGCCCCGATGGGGGGTCACAGACTCCCCGACGGGGGGGCCTGTGCCCCCCCGGCCCCCTAGCTGGCGCCACCCCTGCCCGTAAGTCCGTATCTCAAAAATGGCTCCAGCGATTTTATTCAAATTTGCTATATAAATAATTTATTAGATGTCCTTTCGAATGATATAGTTAGTTAGTTCAGAAAAATAGCTCAATTTCAGGTCACGCAAGTGCATTCCTTTAAAAATGGCTGTATGGATTCCTTTTAAACCTGTCATACTAACTCCTTTTTAAATATCCTTTTGTATGTAATTATTGTTTTCTGGTCAATAATTGAGTATTCCAAGTTTTGGTAAAAGTTGGTGTCTCAAAAACAGTTCTAAGGATTTTCTTGAAAATTGTTACATAAATCCACTTTAGATATCCTTTCTCATGTATTACGTGGCTATTACAGGAAAATTAAGTCATCCTGATTAGGTTTGTTTGTTTTAGATCTTGGAAATAAGTGTTTAAAAAAAATAACTATAATTTTTTTTTCTTATTTTTTTAACTCGCTATGTAATGAAATTAAATTATATATATATATATATATATATAAAGCAGAAGGCTTGTTGCATTTACTTTGTATTAATTTGCAATCTTCTTTTTTCCACTGAATTTTCAGTTTCTTCGTTGTTGAGTTGTCAACTGTTCTTAAAAATCTAATCATGCTGTTAGGCACATGGTGATCAATCTATATATTTCATTGTTGCTTCATGGTTTCATTGTTCTTTATCTGCAATGAATTTTTTTTTTTTTTTTATCCATGTGACTCCTATTCTGGTCTTGGCAGGCTGGGGGAGTGTTGCCGGTGTTAAACTAGTTTAACCCTACAGGCATGTCACAAGTCTTGCCGCCTGCCTCCTTCCTTCCTTTCTTGGATTTCTTGAATTAATTTATCATACATTTCGATTTAGTTTATGTTTTTCTGTTGGGATTTTGTTGAGTTGGTTTATTGTCTCGTTTGTTATGCAGGCTGTTGTTTGGTAAATTTGGTTTCTTTAAGTGTGTGTATTTCATCCCCTGGTGAATTTTTTTTTCACCTTTCTGGGCTTCTCCTGCATAGGGAAATTTTTCATTCTTGTTGATCTTTGTGGTTTCGGTGATCTTGTGTCTGTTGCTTGGCTTCTACTGTGCTTAATAAATCATTATTATGTATATATCTGATATATATGTATATCAGTTTTCTCTTATAGGAAATTTGTCTACTTCGTTAGGTCAATTTTAAGTCTTTTAATCACATTATTTCTAAAAAATGCATATAATACATGTAATAGTGGGTAATGGAAATTGGGTGGTTGTTTCATACTAGATTTTTTTATTAATTGCTTTGAAAGCATATTTCATTTTATGTAAAAAAAGAAAAAAATGTGAACCATTTTGGCAAAAATTTAAAAGGCTAAATTTAAAGCTATTACAAGGTTATTATTTTAGAATTTTAATTTACTTTAAAAAAAATCTAATCACAAATTTGAAAATCGTGCTTTGAGGTCAATACCAACCTCCATGCAAATTTGTGTAGCTCTGTAATCAATTGTTTCCCTAAAAAGCACTGGATACACACATGGACACACACACACTCACATCTTATTTTAGCCTGCCTCCTTCCTTCCTTTCTTAAGTTTCTTAAATTTTTTCATAAATTTTGATATAGTTTATGTTTTAAAGTTAAGATTTGTTTTGTTAGTTTATTGATTTGTTTGTTTTGCAGGCTGTTAATTAATAAATCTGGTTTCTTTAAACATGTGTATTTCATCCCCTGATGTATTTTTTTTTTTTTTTCTTTTTTTTAATTTTTTAAATTTTTCTGAACTTTTCCTACATAAAGAAATTTTTAATCTGATTGGTCATTGGTGTTTCAGTGATCTTGTATCTGTTGCTTGGCTTTTACTATGCTTAATAGTTCATCATATATATATGCAATGTCACATACTCCTGATTTCTTGTTTGCAATCGTGGAACCATAAGTAAATAATCTAGTCAGGCTAACTGGAAAAGTCTTTATTTAAAATCCATTTCAAGGCTGGGGATCAGAGTCTTTTAAGGCAATGAAGACTGGTGGGGTCTTAAATCGGTCCCGCGACGTTGACCGGACATTATCGGTGCCCGACCTCGCACGTAACTTTCAAATTCGGTGGTGCAGAGTGGCTAGCTTTTACTGGCAAGATCTAATCAAGAAAGATCCCGAATTTTGGCGAGTTCCATCTTTTAAACCCTTAATTTTTGGTGTTATTTGGCATTTTTCAACCTATCCCATTTTCTTTTAATTAGTTAACCTTCTGATATCAACACCTACCCATTATTTCCCATTCATTGTACTTTCGTTTCTTCCAGACCGTCTGGAACCCTAATAACTCTTTACTCGCCAAGTCATTAATACAATTATTTATTGCTTTCTTTTTGACATAAGTAATCAACCCTTAATTTAGAATCATAAATCTTTTATTCTTTTAACTGAATCTTTCCGGCGGTAGCAGTCCTGTTTGGCTTTCAATTTGTGATGTATTCCTAGGTGACAGTCGTGGAACACATAAATAAATAATTAGTAGTGGCACCAGAAATTCCCCGAATGGGGTACACCACCTCCCCGACAGGGGGGCACTACATAAAGAGAGTTTATTATATAAGTATTTATCAAAAACTGAAATACTGTTAATAATATTACTGTTAATATTTGTACCATTCCATTTGTTAGTACTCCTCGTGGTTTTGAAGATCATCGTGCCACGGACAGACATTTTCTAAAGAACATCTCAAAACGTCTATATTCATGGAAAACTGGAAGCTGAAAATTTTTACGAATCCAATACTTTCTTCTATTGAATATAGAATGGAAAAACTGGAATGCCCCAAACTTGTACAAGGAAAGAAAAATGCTGCCAAAAGTAGAAAAACTGAAAATTTTGTATTTTTTCCCCCGAGAAATTTTAGGAGTATGCCCCGATGGGGGGGAGGGGGGGGTCACAGACTCCCCGACGGGGGGGCACCATAGCTGGCGCCACCCCTGTAAATAATTTAGTCAGGCTAACTGGAAAAGTCTTTATTTAAAATCCATTTCAAGGCTGGGGATCCGAGTCTTTTAAGGCAATAAATACTGGTGGGGCCTTGAAATCGGTCTGGTGACGTTGCCTGGACTTTGTCGGTGCACGACCTCACATGTAACTTTCAAATTCCGTGGCGCAGAGTTGCTAGCTTTTACTGGCAAGAGCTAATCAAGAAAGATCCCGAATTTTGGCGAGTTCCATCTTTAAACCCTTAATTTTTGGTGTTATTTGGCATTTTTCTAAACCCATCCCATTTTCTTTTAATTGGCTACCCCTCTGATATCAAGACCTACCCATTATTTCCTATTCGTTGTACTTTTGTTTCTTCCAGTCCGTCTGGAACCCTAATCACTCTTTACTCGCCAAGTCATTAATACAATTATTTATTGCTTTCTTTTTGACATACCGTATATTTCTGTGCATAAGTTTTACATTTTTGGGTACAGATAGATGCTGCCTAGAAATAATTTTCTATAGGGAAATTAACTTTAGAATCAAATAAAACTTTTATTGGGATTTCTTTTTCCCCAAAAGTTTATTTGCATAGCTAATAAGTGCTGTCATAAAATGTAGAAAAGTCAACCAGTAAAAGTTTCCCCAGGTTCTAAAAAAAATTTCTCATGACACACACATAAAAATAATGTAAAATAACTTTCTAATAAATTCTCTGTAAAAAAGAAGAAGCAAAATAAATAAAAATAATATTAATCTAGTTAGTTTATTTAAAAAATATCAAGATGAAAAATTCAGTATAAAAATATTTATTAATCATTACTTTTACAAAATTATCTTGGTAGTATTACACAGTAATTGTTAATTTCAAAAATAAATTAAGCTTCTTTGAAGTAGAAAATACTTATTAACAAAATAATTTTTTGTATAAAAATATTAATACTGATTTTACAAAATTACTCAGACTCAGAAACAACTTATTTTGACATAGTTTTCTTCAGCTTAGCAAGACATGCCAATCTTTCATCTCTCCATTTTCTACGTTCTTCTATTTTTTCTAATGGAATCCTCTCACACAGTTGTTTATGGATATCTTCAGCTACTTCACCTTCCATTTTAGGAACAGGCCCAAATGTTTCAGAAACCCTGTAAATGCCTTCACTATAGCGAGAGCAATAATCAAGCATTCCTTAAGGAAGAAAAAGAAAAGACTTCAGTCACTTTTACATCAATGATATGTTATATGGGTCATTCTCTGAAAAGTGGGCTTAAAAAAAAAAAAAAAAAAAAAAAAGTTAGCTCAAATAAAATTGCTCCAATTTTTTTTTTTTTTTTTTTTTTTTTTGTGCATACATACGTTAATAAAAATAATAAAAATACATACACAGTTAATAAAAAATAATATTAACCAAGCTGTATCTGATAATTTTTGAAATAGTAATTATTTTTATTAATTAGAAAAATGAGGGAATGACAAATTTCTTCTAGAAACTACTTTATAAAAATATTATTAAGTTTAGCTATATTTTCAAACACTAAATATTTATTAAAACATATTTTTATAAATATAATAGCATAAAAAAGCAAATTTGATTTCTTCTACTTAACTTTATAATGAGCGAGGGAATGACATATAATAAAAATACTGTATTTCAATCTAACATTTGAGAGCCATATGCTATTCATTGTAAAATATTTCCAACAGAACACAAAATGGTTTCTTTACTTTGCTTCTATATAAATTAAGTTTGACTTATATAAAGTACATGCTGCCATTAATGGAGTAAGTAGGGGTATAATTACAGTTTGATGAGGGAATGATATCTATTACCAGGGACAACAATAATAAGTGTTCGAATTTCTTTCATTGCATAATATATAAATGTAGTATAATGGATAAATATTTATTAAAGTATGCTTAATAAATTTTCACTTCAAATAATCTAAATATAGATGCTTTAATACCATAGAAACCATTTTATTCATTTACATGTGGGAATGGGGACACAATGAGGGAATGATATTTTGCATTTAAAAAATATTTTAAAATTATATTCGAATTCCAATAACGAAAGGATAACAGTTTATATGCGAAACAAATTAATATTGATAGTTTGGACTGCTTTTTGTTTTTGTGATTTTAAAAATATGCCCTCAAGACTACTGGGACATGAAATGACCACTTTTCAGAGAATTACTCATATATATAAACACATTTGAAGATAAAAAATTATTTTCAACTTAAAAATGGATAATACCTAATTCCACCGACAATCAAAGTCCACATTATTCTATGGGACAGTTTGTTTCCACAATTACTCATTACCTGATGTATTTTTTAAAATCCCGTTTCCCTATTCAGAAAATTCACAACCGTTAAATTAATAATTGCTTTTTAAAATTTATTTATTTTTAATTTTTAAGATTTTATTTTTGAGTAACAAAAATAATTAAGAGCATTTTTTAGTTAGAAAATAAAATATGAAAAATCAACTTTTTGAAAGCGAGTATTAATTTAACAATCGTGAACACTCTGAATGTGAAAATGGAATTAAAAAAAATATACTGAGTAATTGCAGAAACATATTTTCCCATTGAATAACACAGGCTTTGGTTATCAGTAAGATTAGATATTGTACACTCTTAATATTGAGAGGTAGAGGGCTACAAATATGTATATGTTGATAACCGTTAAATGTTTCAATACTGTGAAATTATGCAGAAATTTATTATAATAACGAACGTAACAGTATACAAAATATATGCTAAAATAACTCAAATTATACCATGAAATAAAATACGAATAAACATGAAATATATTGCCCAAAATATCTCACATGTAGTCTCAGTTTTTTCCCAGGTATAAAAAGAGTAGGGTATTGCTAATACAAAGAGGACCTTTGAGGGAAGTTTTAGATTTCTCAGGGTACACTTAACTTAAACCTGGACATTCATTTAAAGATTCAGCTACAAGTTTGCAAACAACTTTTAACTATCATTACTTTTTACTTGCTTCTGATATATAAATGAATATTTAGAGATGTTGGAATATAAGACTATGTGGGTGATCAGCCAGGGTGGCTCAGTGATAGTTGGCTCCAGCATTTGTTGCATAGTAGGTATAATAATTCAAGCTTACATTCCAATATCTCTACATAAATATCCAAAGTTGATGAACAGCATTTCTGACAAAGAACACTCCCCAAGTGTAATACACTGATCATAATCAAACTTTACAGATAGTTAAAGGGTATGAAGATAAACACTCCTACCAATTTATATCTGTAAACGTTATTTCAGAACAGAAGTTGGAACTATTTTTTTCCAATATTGTGACATCATTCAATTTATCTATTTGACTTTTCTATTTCTCCTCCTGCTAAACATGCACTGTTGATTTATTTATTTAAACTGTATTTCAGAATGCTTGCAAGAAAAAATGCAGATGGAGATGTTTGTAAAATTCTACCGAAACAGACCTGAAAATATCCACTTGTCACCTATTATTAACTGCTTGACACACTCCACATGACCATGGGTATGGGCAGATAAGGGCAAGGGGGGGGGGGCACTTGCCCCCTCCTGGAAAATTCTAATCCCTAAAAAATAATTATTTTTAAATTACATTTAAAAATTTAAAACTATGTTATGAGAGTGTTGGTGATTATCTGAAATGTCAAATAAAATTTATATCACAGAACCAATTAGAGACTGGTCTCTTAGATCACATTGGCTCTAATCTTTTCCTGAAAATACAGTTCAAGTCGAATTGACAAAAAGCTTTTCAGATTCGGGTTGGTTTGGAACAAGCTGTATAATTTCATAAAATAGCTTAAATAATATGTAAAAAATGTTGGTGTTTACATATAGGCTTCCTTGATCCTCTTAATGAATCAACTATTTAGTCGAACGTAATGTCAAAATTATATTGAAATTTCTGATGTTTTCAATTTAGCCCCTTTTAAAAAAATTTCTGGTGACACACTGCATATAACCCTGTTTTATAATAAAATAGGAATTAAATAAACTATTAAAAATTCTAAATGAAATCACTCTTATATAAAAACACAATGGTATTTTTCAAATCTTAAAAAATAAAAATAAAAAAAAGAATTCTAGAGCAAGAAAAATATGCATGTGCAAATGATTAAAATATACAATTTATATAAATAAATTAACAGCGTGTGTTTGGTGGGGGAAAAAAAGTCAAATAAATAAGTTGAGTGGCATCACAATAATGGAAAAAAATAGTTTGAACTTTGAACACCAATACATCTGTTCTGCAGTAACATTTGAGATATAAACAGGTAAGAGTGTATATCTTCATACCCTTTAACAACTTGTAAAGTTTGGTTACGAATTTTGTGTCATAGTTTGTGAGTATTCCTTGTAAGCCCAATGGCAGAAAGTTCTGTAGCTGTCTGCAACAGGCTTTTTTAATTTCATAATCTGTCTGCAAATTTTGCGTATAATCAGGGGTAAAAATGGCTTACACTCAAAAAGCCTGAGAGCTGATTGGGGGGGGGGGGGCTTAACATCAGTGGTGATCTTGTGCAACAATACACGAATACAATTTTACTGCAGAACAATATAGTATAAACAATTTTGTGTATTTATTCAATACATCTCATTCAATTAAATATTTTATAGCAATGTTTCACACAACACACTATAAATAATTATAAATAATAAAAGTATTAGTTTACGTTTTGATACAGAAATTTTTTTTAAGTGAATTGTTATTCGAAAGTTGCAGACAAATTTTTTTTATCAGTGCAGACAAAAACTTTCCGCAAGCCGTTTTTCTGTGTCCGCGACTATGTCGCCGTGTCGCGGTGTTTCTGCCACTGGGCTTGTAAGTATAAATGAATTTCAATAGATATATATAATAATTTTGTTTTTATACATATTATTTATCTTTATCCTTCAGTTTGAAGGTTATTTTCTTTTAAACTGGTGTAAATATAAATTAAGATCCTTGAAATAGATTCTAAAGGAAAAGAAATTATTCTTTTAATCAGTATTTTATTTTTCCCATAGATAATAACTGATCATTACAAACAATATTATTACTATTAATTGATCATATAACCATTTAAAGAAGCTTTAATACCAAGCACATGCTAAGATACCAAACAAGAAATGGTTGATTTGATAATTAATATATTGTTACGAATTTGTTAATAATTCATAGTTATTTTTATGTAAATTTTCAGCATTTCTAGTTTGTTTTTGCATTAAAATAGCTTAAAAACCCATTAAAAACCTCATTAAGGTTGGTAATGGATTTGGTGCTTTTTTTGGTGAGAAAATCCTTATTATCAATATACCAAATATGGAAGCTCTAACTTGAATATTCTACGAGTTACCAGAACATTCTGGGTTTTATAGAAGAGTATAAACGGAGGCCCAATGTGGCCAAGCAGTCAGTCTCAGTTTCTAGCCAACTGCCTTATGATAAAGAGCCTCTTTGGATTGCAGTCGATTGCTGAATGTTAATGATCTGATAGAGTTTGTACAGTGAATTTGCTGTTGACAGCTGTTATTTAAACTGTGTTTACTGACGAAAGTGAAGTTGATGCTTGGTTTACAGACCTGTAATCTTCTCGAATTTTCTGTAAATAAAGTTTCCAGCCTCTGCAAGATTTGCCTTTTATTCTCAGACAACTTAAGAACCCCCCAAGTATGCAACAATATCATTCAATAATTTTCAGATTACAAAATAAGACTTGAGAAAAATAGTTTGAAGAGCTTAAAACAGAAGAATACATCAGAAAGTTAAAAGATTGCTTTAAAAAATGATTAAGTTTTAAACAATTTTTTTTCAAAGCATTCTTAAAATTCTAGTATGTGAATAAGAAAGCAGCAACTTTGTAATACAAAAGTTAATAAAGATTTCCATATTACAACTTCCCAGAGTATTCAACTTGCTATGGAGTCAATACTATATGCCAGGGCTTCATTTCTAAAAAAAAAAAAAAAAAAAGTATGGGAACACTAATGTTTTGAAGAACTTATGTTCGTACTTGGCTCTTGTTTCACAAATCTATTGATTAATTTTGAAAACTTTTACTTTAGTTTTCGAAATTGTAAATCAAACCTTATAAAAATCAACAAGGCATAGTCTAATTTTTCATTTGAAAAAACAAAAATTTCTTCAAAAACAAACTGTGGTTAACTTTTTCTGTTTTAATATTTCATTTACTACATGTAGCCTGTAATAATGGTTGCAATTTGGTACTCATTAAAAAATAAAACTGTTTTCATTTACTGTTAATCCTAACAATTGCAAACTGCTGCATGAAAATTGAGAGTAAAAAATGAATAGCCTATAACTGAAAAAGGTAGAAAAGAGTTTGTGGGTCAATTTTAATTACAGCAGATATAGGTGTTTTTCATAAGAGATGAATACAAAGGGTTGTAAAGGAGAAAATAACAAATTCAGGCATTTTGGTATTTCAGAAATGATGCACTCGTAAGTTCCAGTATGCAGTATTAATGAGTTACCATGTGTTCCATCTCATATTTGAAAGTCCACAGAAATAAAAGAAGTATGGGAACTGCGTTCCTGTGTATTCCCATGCAAATTAAGCCCTATTATACACTATTGTAAAACATGGAAGCAAATTCGATTTTGTTTCTGACATGGGTGAAATTAAATCTTGGCTTATGCAATACATAGTGTACTATGCTGTGGGATGCACCACAAGTTTTAACTTGATGACATCTTACAACTTCTATGGGTTTTTTTTTTTTAAATGCAAAAGGAATATATGGATACATTAAACAAAGCATTATTTATTTTATTTTTACTTTTTTTTTCTGATTTGACTTTAGACAAGCAATGTTTAGATTGTTTTTATGAACCATAGGCCACTGCTTACTATCTAAATGTCATGTTTTAGCTTCACCAGTTTGTACTCTTTGTGGATAGATGGATTAATAAATGAATCAGTGGTATTTTTTGTTTACATATACAAGGAGTGATAAAAAAAAAAGGTTACAAGTCGAATAAAGAAATATTTATTAATAGACAGAAAATACAAAATACAATTAAGAGGCATACGTGCCTATCACTTTTCGGCATAATCACCAAGTCTATTTAGGCATTTATCAGAACGCAGAACCAACTTGTTTAACCCGTCTTGGTAGAAATCAGGTCCCTGTCCATTGAGCCAGGTCTCGGCAGATGTTTTCACAGCACTGTCTGAAGAGAACTATGTGCCGGATAAGTGCTCCTTCAACCTCAGAAACAGGAAATAGTCACTGGGTGCCAAATATGGGCTGTATGGGGGTGACTTCAGATTTCCCACCTGAACCGTCGCAACAATTCCTGCGTTGCTTGAGCAGTATGGGGACTGACACCTTCACTCAACATGCCCGGCCGTTTGCATCAGCTTTGCGGACACATTCTTTGCCCATAAAGATCGAATCACAGCTCGCACTTCCACCAAGACCAATTTTCTAAGCTTCTTGCCATTTCAGTCGTCCTGAACCGTCTAGGAACTTTCACTACCTACCCGCACACCAGTTGTATGACAAGTAGCACCATCTGTCTCCACTCTGGGGAAACAAAAGTTCTCCATAATATGTAGTTTTTAAATGCTGAAGCTTGTAACCTTTTTTTCTGATCACACATCGTATATACATTACATTTACTGTATGCAAGTGAACAAGAAAGACAAGTTGTTAAAAATAAAAAATTAGAACAAAACAATTATATTAAAAAAAATGAATTGAGAAATTTTTACCATTAGCATTCAGATGGCATGTTTCAAATGCGCCAAGAAATGCATATCGCATTCCTAATCCTTCAGACATAACAGCATCTACATCTTCAACAGACATAACACCATCTTGAACAAGCCTCCAGCATTCATTAATAATAGCATATTGGAGACGATTTATAGCAAATCCATAAACTTCCTTTTTACAAATCACTGGCTTCTGACCTATCTCCTTCATGAGAGAATGTGTTTTCTTAACAATCTCTGGATCAGTCCAAGGGGCAGGCACAATTTCTACTACTGGAACATAATAAGGAGGATTCATCTAAAAAAGAAAAATAAAAGAAATTGGGATAAATATTTGTTTTTATAATTCCTTGTCTCTTTAATAAATTACAAAATGCAAATAATGGGAAAAAACATACATATTACAAAATTCAAGAAATTTATAAAAATTACATGAAATAAAAAATATAAAAATTGTTCAAGAAAAATATGAATACTTAGCTACCTTATTATAAATGAAATACTATACCTTCCAATCATCCCCATTCAACTTTTTACTCTTTCATTTGATAGAATTTGATTATTACTGGAGCTTGGTTTCCACATGAAACCACAGATTTTACTTAATTTTTCTAACACTTCTGTCTATTTTTATAAAAGAATGAGATATAATTTGTAATTTAAAAGGATTACAGAAAGTGTATATGCCCTTACTTAAAATAAATATTTTTATATTTTAAAAATATATATTTATTTAGTGTGAAACCAATAATTTGGGTTTTTGGGCTAATCATAAAAGTAATAATAATAAAAAAGAGAGAGAGAATAAATAGGAAAAAAAAAAAAAATACTTACTGGATGAGCAACAACAACTTGTGATCTATGTTTAAGATTTTCAGAGAAAACTGATGGAACAATACAACTTGTTGAACTACACAACACCACAGTATCTGATGCCAACTCATCAAATTTCTTAAAAACAGATTTCTTTAAATCAATATTTTCTGGAACTGATTCCTGAAAAATATTTTATTTTAAATATTAAAAATAAATAAATAAATAAATAAATAAAATGAAAATACAAGTTACTTTTTTAGAATGACTCATTTTCATCTAGAATCTAAAATGCATCACAAGGAAAAAAAAAAAAAAAAAAAAAAAAGTAAATTAAAATTCAAATGAAGTTCACAAGCCATTTTGATGTCAAACTTTTTCTTTATTAATTAACTATTTATTTATTCACATTGGATAACAATTTATTTCCTCCTGTGGTGACTATGACGTCATATATCCTTTCAATTTATGCTTTCCATTTCTGTTTCTGAATAATATTGTTGCATTTATATATCACAATATTCACTTTTTCAAAGATTTTATATATAACTAGCTGTTACCCGCGACTTCGTTCACGTGGAAATTTTGATGTGTATGTGTGGGAACTGACGGTTTGATCATAATATGAAATGAAATGAAACCTTATCTTTGTGGTGCTGTGCAAAACAGAGTCTGAGAAAGTACACTCAAAAAAATTTGTAACTCATTGAAAGCCAAAATAAAATGCCAAAATAAATAAATAAAAAGTTATCGCCAACATGGCGATAAAAATTTAAAATTCGTCCATAGGGATTCTGTACTAAAACAGTACTGCGTTGTGGAAGTATAAAAACTGGGTCGTCAATTATGAATTTTATTTCGAAACCTTTCTTTGTATGATTTTAGTTCACTATTGCACAATATTAATCTGGTTCTAATAATAATTTGGTGACTGGTTAATTAAAATTTTAACTATGTGGTGAAATTCATATCATATTTATGAGTTTCAAATAAATGATTTTTTTTCTTTTCATTTCCCGGCGAATTGTTGAATAATATTTTAGTTCTTAAACAATTTTGGACGGCTTTGCCCGCTTCGCTGGCAAACTCTTTTCTATATGCTTTATGAAAAAAAAAAAAAACTGAAATCGGTCAAAAGCTTGCTTTGGGTTCCCACTGCCTTAGGCAGCGCCTTGTTCGTCCTTGCAATCTCCGGTGCCTGTCCCTATTGCCTGCGACAATGGCTTACCCGTGGGCTTCCATTTGGTTGCTTATCATACATAACAGTTTCGATACGGACAGTATCGAAAAATTTGAAGTAACTCTTTTATATCTGAATCCCAGTTACATATGAACAACATTATATGTGATGTACATAATATTTGCTCTCAAGTTATTTCCTATATTTATTTGATTTAATCAATCAACCATAGAATGACAGCAATTTCAAGCCACATATAATAATACAATATGCTATGATCGGCAACTTCTATCGCATGAGACAATTATTATTTTGTGGTTATATATACTTCATGCTTAGTTAATAGCAGTTGGTATATAGAAAAATAAATAAATTAGTATGTAAACTTGATCATGGTACAGCCTTAATGCCCTTGGCGACTTTTAAATTTTTGTTGCCGTTTTAGACCAAAATATAATTTATGCGATTATTGTTCCTATACGCAAGCGAAGTGTGACATCACTGACCGTCCGTGGATGCAAGAAAATGATTTCCTATGTCAATCGCCCATTGGATTTTTTGTAAAAAATGATTAAAAATCGAAGAAAATTATTTCCCGATTTTAATCCCCATATTTGGGTACACATATGTATTAGTTATCATGTACATGTGTTACATTGAGTTAATTTGCTGTCAAATTGACAAAATTTTAATTTTAAATTTCAAAACTCTGTCGTTCTTGGCGCTTATTGTATTTGGTGATCAAAAACGTAATACGAAAATATACATGCCAGATGTATATTTTCGTAATATGCATTGTACGAAATATTGTTTCATATTATTCATTACTGTCTTAAAATAAGTTGTTAAAATAACCATGATTTTTGAAAGGAATTAAATTATGTTCGCCAAATAATTTGGCGATATTTTATTTTTCTACCAAGGATGACCGATATCAAATCTATTCCGCTACAACATATTAGTATCTTATATCAGATACTTTATTTAGACATTTGAAAACAAATTTGACTTCAAATTATGATAGAATATTTATCTTTTCCCTTTTAATCAGTATATTAGTTGGATATTTATTGTGTTAATATCATCCTTTGAAATTAAATGTTTGTGTTTTCAATCGAATATGGAAGTTTGCCATTTTTTTTTTCTAGAGTTTTGAAATTAAAAATTCAAATTTTGTCAATTTTACAACAAAAATAACTTAATCTAATGCATGGGCATGATAACTAATACATAGCTATACCTAAATATGTGGATTAAAATCGGGAAATATTTTTCCTCGATTTTTAATAATTTTTTACAAAAAATCCAATGGGCGTTTAACATAGGAAATATTTTTCTTCATCCACGAACGGCCAGTGACGTCATCACTTCACTTGCGTATTTCTTTCTATCTTTTCCTTGGCGAAAAATGTCCGATCTACTTCAGCATCAAAATTATAAAAAATTGTCAAGAATTATCAATAATAAAATACCTTTACCATAATGCTGAATTAACTTTTATGCCAAGCGTGTTTCATCCGCCATACTAAAAAAAAAATCTGAAGTTGAGGTATATAAAAAAAAATGCTGTGAAATAAAATTCAGAAGAAATATGTTAGATTTGTAATATTACTATTTTATTTTAAAATTATAATGTGTCATTTTCTCATCGACCAATTTAACATTTAGCAATTTCTTATTTTTCGCATGTAAGCATATTTCATTTTATGCTGAAAACAATAAATAAATATATCTCGTAAACTTTTTTTGGCAACAATTAAAAATTTAAATGGCTTATATTAAGTCAATATAAGTCAATAAGTTTATTATTTTCATATTTTAATTAATTTTAAAGATTTTTTCAATTTTTTTTTTCCTAAACCATCCCTGACCTATAAGGAAAAAAACAAAAAAAGAATGATCGAAATCGGTCAAGCCGTTTACGATTTTATAAATAACATACAGAGAAACATTCATTTATATATATATAGATATATGTATTAATTATCGACATTTCATATTTTGAACAAAAGATAATTAAGAAAACAATTTTCACTTGGTCTGTTTTATCCAAAAGAATAGGCCTACATCTTAACAAATGTACCATGGATTTAAACGAGTTGAGAATTTAAACCTAATTTAATCTATCTATTCATGCACAATATACTGCACTTAAAAAAAAATTTAATAATAAAAATACAAATACAGAGATGCCAACTTCTAATGACAAAAAAGCAGGAGATTTTTTAACAGAAATTAGGAGACTTTTTCCAACAAGAAAGTTTGTAAGAAAAATGAGTAAAATAATGCAAATTTAATTTTAAGTAAAGCTTTATAAGCTTAGGAGGTATTTACAAAGCATCAGTATTAAAATTAAATGAATAATATATGTTTCTTGCAGTAAAAAAAAACTCTCAGACATACAGTTGTTTAAAATTTAAGTCAAAATAGACAGATTTGATCATTCTGCTCCTAAAATAAAACAATAAGAATCTTAATTATCTTTGTAAAAGAAAAGGTAATAAAGAAATGAAAATATCAGCTATATTCTAATGAAATTTGAATTCTTTACGTTTTCAATAGTTACGGTATTTAAAAAAAAAAAAAAAAAAAAAAAAAAAACACTTTTAATAAGACATTTTTTATTATGCAAAAATTAAAGTTAAAAATTTATTCTTAGCAAAAATTAGTTCCAAAGCATTGTATAGTAATTCACATTCAAACTGAACTTGATAAATTGCAGGGCAAGATAAAATTCAATTTTCTTTCACATTTTTTTACCCAATCCCACAAATTTTAAGCAGAAATTATGCTAAGAGGGATAGATAAAAATTACATCAGAAAAGCAGGAGAAATGAGTGGAAAATCAGGAGCATGGAAAAACAAGCAAAAATCAGGAGACTCCTGCCAAAAGCAGGAGACTTGGCATGTCTGCAAATAACAAAATATTTAACTGCATAATATAGCTAAAATAAGAAGGAATGATAGTGTCAAAACCTTGTTTAAGAGCTTTTATACTTAAGCACAAACAATACATAGTCTTGCCGACAGTCAAGGCTCATGTTATTCCATGGGAAAATTTGTTTTTTCAATTATTCATTACCTAATGATTTTTTTTTTATTTGGTTTCCACATTCAGAAAATTTGCAACCGTTAAATTAGTAATTGTTTTTAATTTTTTTAGCTAGAAAATAAAATATTAAAAACATGAAAACAATATTTCAAAAATGAGTACAAATTTAAAGATTGTGAATTTTTTGAATGTGAAAATGGAATTAAAAAAAAAACCTTTGGTAATGAACAATTGTGGAAACAAATTTCCGCATAAAATAACATGGACTTTGCCTGTCGGCTAAATTAAATATTGTATGCTCTTAAATCATCTCTGTACTTTAATAGAACTGGCTCAAATTGTATTTTTAACAGTAGAAAAAGATAATTCAACAGATAATTTCTAACTTTTCTTTTTTATATGCTGGCATTTTCAGCAATGTGAAAGTCCTACACCTACACCATTTTAAGATTTCTTCTAATCTTCTACAAAATAAATGCTTTTCTCTGTAAAAATGAAAAAAAAAAAAAAAAAAAAAAAGTCCATTACATTATAAAAATTTTTTAATAGAAAATAAATTCTTTTGTGTGAAAAAAAAAAAAAAATAAATAAATAAAATAAATAAATAAAATTAGATATTTGAATGCACAGGTTCAATAATAAAACCTGTTTCAGTACTACTGCACTATGTTATATCCTAGCTGTTCAGAATTTTCCATGATGTTCTCAGAAACACTGATAAATACAGGCTAGGAGCTAGGACCCTTAGAAAGATCCACAACTGAGGGCATATCACCATAGGCTCAGGTCCCTAGTGTACACAATTGGCCTTAACACGAAAATCAAAAATCTGAATTTCAGAGGGGCAGAATGTCTCAGCCATGAAAATAATACGATTAATATAATGAACTTTTTCTGTCTAAATATTGTTATTTTCTGTTTATAATAATTCTGATAGTATAGAAATTAGGACCCCGGGAATGTTTTATTCTTTTACATTTTACCACACTAATTATTTTTTATTCTGACATCTTTTAAACATTCCTTGTTGAGTTTCAATGTATTAAGATCAAAATGTATTTGTTTTAAATCTTACACTAATTGTTTCAACAATTTATTATTTACAAATAAGTATCAGGGGTCTGTCCAGACTTTTCAGACAGGGTCCTGTTTTTGTGAAAAATCTACATGTAATTTTGTGAATCTAAATTTAGTGTGAAAATTGAGTTCTTCAGAGCTTTTCAGCTAGGGTCCTCTTTTTTGTGAAATTGTGAAAAATGTAATTTTGCTTACAATTAAGGTTTCATTTAGAAAATGACAGATTTTTTTATAGAGCTAAGTGCACACATATGTATAGAAACCTTTTATAAATTAGAAATTGAATATCAGCTTTTTGGGGGAAATACAGCAGAGCGCATCAGATTATTCAAGAGGTCTGTTCATACTATGAAAGGTTAGTTTTCAAAATAATATTATAGTTTTAAAAAATTATAGAACACGCTATTATAGAAATGTGAACTAAAAAGCACAAAATATCTTAGTATTAAAATGCAGGGTAAGAGAAAATCGTGTGAGTGACACACCATAATATTTACATACATTTAAATCTTTAATTAAAATAATTTAGCATTAAACAAAACTCATTTTTAAAAAATCTCCCCTGACTGGGCTTGAACGCTAGACCTTTAGGTTCGTAGCGCGGAGCTTTACCTTACAGCCATAGCATGTAGGGAAAGTCTTTTTTTACAATATAGATTTTTTGTTTGCTCCCAGAGCGGTTACAAACATACATACAGGTGAAGCTAATAAAAGCGTGTTAATAAAATAGATTTATCAAAGGTCTGTTTTTAAGAGGAAAAATTTTGTGAAAAGTTCTTTTTTCAGGATAAATAATTTTGTGAAGGGTCCTTTGACAAACCCAGGTTTTCCTCTGGACAGACCCCTGGGTGCATTTAGTGAAACACTAACACAATGTTGTGACACACTATACAATTTATACAGGGACTTTACACTTAACAAAACAATTTATACAGGGCTGGTAAAAAAGTAATTGTGTTTTATTAGTGTGAAATTAAACTTTATTGGAGGATTAAAAAAAAAAAAGATTTTTTAGCAGAGCTGTATGCAAAAGCAGTACAATTTATAGTAGTGCATTTTACCCCACATACAGCCTTATAAAATTAGTTGTAATCGGTGTGATATAGATTATCACATATTATAAAAATTATATTTTTCTCTTTAAAGGAATAGGTAAATTATCTAAACAAATTAAATTATAAATTAAATTCTTTAATAAATTAACTATTTAAAATATAATGGAATAACGATTTTATCCTATAAATAATAAAATTTACAATATGCATTTTCTAATTTTTATATCTTCCCTTTCATGTCTTTTTCTATGTAACTGAAACAAAAATCTTTGATCTGTTCCCAGTATTCACTTAACAAGCTTAACGTACTGAAAATTCTTTTCGCGCTGTAGATGATAATGTTTTGTCTTATTTCTATCCTGTTGCTTTGTGAAATCAGAAAATAATTAATTCGGTGTCTTCTAATCTTACATTGAAACAGCCTCTCGTCGCCCAATTTTACATCAACGATCAAATAAAATATGTGCTTAGTTAGTTATTTTCCCATGGGTCTAAATCTTGGCGAAATCATGCCAACATTCCCTAACAACAGTCAATAAGTTACTCGTCACTTTTTAAAAATGTACATGTGAATATTCTTAAAAGTAATGCAACAATTCTCTTTCATAGAACTTTGGACTTGGTGTATAATTCAACGCCAAAGGAATTGTCATTTGTTTTGCTTCAGTTTAGGAGCTAACACTTTCTTACTGTTTACTGACCTCATAAGACATGTAACAGCTCAAGAGCGATTCGGGCCTAGGGCCCGGCCTGATCCTCCGTACTGTTTCCCCACTCCATGTTTTTTAAAATTCGTACTGTTAACTCCTCTATGGTCACGCCATAAAATTGCTTCATTGGAATTTATAAATAAATCTACCTGAAACAATATATTGCCTCTTGGATGCGTTCTTGGGTAATCAGAGTCATCTGTAATTAATTAAACTTAACTTTTTTTCAGCTCAATCTGAAGTGCCAAAATCAACACTAATAATTCTTGAACTGCAAATATTCATCGTCAGATATCAATTATCAATACAACATTCTGGTGCCTAAACCTTTAAGAGGCTTTTTTTTTTATTTAATTTGTGGAGTGAGGGAACCAACTTGCTTTGCAATTTATTACTTTATATCATTCAAAAGTTTTTTTTTTTCTATGTGGATTTTTCACCAGTAAGACGACTATATTGATATTTTGCTCGACAAAATTCTGCTTTTATGCGCTGACCGCAAACAATCTTACATCGAGGTCGAAATAAATAATTTGTGGATTTAAGGAAGAGGAGAAATGATTTTAGCAATTCTATTTTGCATAAACAGTTTACCGACCGTTATCAAGAACAGTTATCATATTTGTTAAATATGTGAACAGTATACTGGGAGTGTTTTGTCTCGATTAACATTTATCTTGATGCGAATTGCTAAAAATTCCTCTTGGATATAATTACATATAAAAGGAAAGGAAAAGAAACTTTTTTTTTTTCTACAAAGCTCGAATAAATATAATGATAAAAGCAGTTATCGAAGTCAACAGTGAACGAATATTAAAAACCAGCTGATTCACAAATCTGTAAAGAAAAGAAGTCAGCAATCTAGTGTGGTTCTATTATGATCGGCGGCGGATGAAATTATGAGTAATATTCATACTCAACTGCATTTACTCAAATATACGATAGAAACCGCAAGAAACCTCTTGCATGAATTTCAAGTTACATCTTTTTAGAAGATGCATGAACCGCTGTGATTTTAAAGAAGACATGCTTATTCGTGAATTTTAAGCGGTGTTCCTTTTTCGACTAAAAATAAAGAAATAAATCTTTTCTTATGCTGAAAAAACATTATATCTTCATATTATTTACAAGGAAGACTCATTTTTGCTGTTCGTGTGTTAACCGCAAAGAGCTTCTAATCTAATTAACTATTTTGATACAGTGTGCATACAGATTTTTCTAAAAATTCTTTATTCAAGTTTTATCTTTAAAACGTTTCCGGAGGATTAAAAAGATTGGAGGATTAAAAAAAAAAAGATTTTTTAGCAGAGCTGTATGCAAAAGCAGTACAATTTATAGTAGTGCATTTTACCCCACATACAGCCTTATAAAATTAGTTGTAATCGGAAAAAAGAAAAATCCTTTGTTTTAGCATTAATCTATTCTGGTTTGAAGAAATATACAAAATTTCAATTAGAATGATGTATTCCCTAGTTTTTGAGATATCATGTCCACTGTGCTTTTCTGAAGGGTCTTCAGAAACCAGGTGGATGCACTGGCTGAATTTTTCAAATTGTTTAATATTAATTTAATAATATATTGTTTAGATGTTGCTATTTCATTTGATAAAACCAATTTGTTGCAAAATCTAAGTATATCACATTCCACGCCGGTACAAGAAAATACTTGTATCTTCAAATCAGTATGAATCTTTTTTTATTTAAAGGAAAAAATATTTTACTGAAAGCCAGTAGCAGAAACAATGCAGCACGTCAGCAAACACTACAGATTATTTAAAGCTGTGCAACTTAATTTAACAACTCAAAAAGAAATGCCAGGCTTAAATATACATACATATATGACTCTAGATTACTATACTTGTTTTATATTCTTTCTTTGTTTATTTACTGTAAATACACATTTCAGATATTTTATAAATTGCCAATACTTTTTGTAATACCAGACTTTTGGTCTAATATTTCTAAATTGCAGAGAAATTTTATTTCGCTGCACATCGATAGAGAAAATTCTGCTACTGGTATTGAAGTAATATGGTCATTTTGAAAAAAAAAAAAAAATATATCATCAATATTACTATATTATATATATAGGGTGATTTTTTGGTTATGGGACAAACTTGGAGGGGAATTAGAGAACATCACAAGGATTGAGAATTGTATAGGAACACATGATTGCAAACTCATTTTAACCCATTAAAATTTGGATGTTTCCGGTTACTGTATCTGTATACCAGTGACTCAACCCAGAGATCCCTCTAGAACATAAAAAAGGGCAGGGTGCACATTATAGAAAAAGGGCAATTTTTATGAAAAAGGCATACCATATCCGAAAAAGGGCAACTTTTGTAAAGATTGCCTAAATACAAATGGGCTAATTTTTACAAAAACTTTTATGCAACAATCTATTTTCTTCACAACACTATTTTTTGTTGTGCAAATAATCAAGCAAACTTTGAAATTTTATATTAGTTATTTATTTATTTCATTTTTTATTTAGGTTTTAAGAAAAATACAAACCAGAATGGCAAAAAATGAACATTCTGGAAAGGAAAAAGAAGATCAGAAGTATTTAAAAGTAGAAAGTAAACACATCAGGGTCAGGTTCACATCGGGATAATGGGGGAAGGGAGGGGGTATTTTTTCTCAGAAAAGGGCAAGGAGGGAGGTATTTCAACTAATAAAGAGGCAAGCAGGGCAGGACTTTACAGGAAAAAGGGCATTGGGGTGGGCTGCCCTGCTGAAATGCTCTAGAGCGATCCCTGCTCAACCTACTGCGTAAAATCTCGTATGCTTCATTATTTTGCAAAAATCATACACAATGTTCGGATTAATGCAATTAGTGTGATAAAATTCATTTGACAAAAAACATAATTATTTTATTTATAATAAACATTAGCAAGCATTTTTTTTTCTTAAATGCAACATTCAAGAACCATGCTCATATCCATGCAAAAATATCCAGTTCTTAAAGAAGGGTTAAAATGACATTTGCAGTCATTGTTCTTATATAATTCTCAATCTTTGCAATATTCTCTACCTACTCTCCAAGTTTGTCCCATGGCCATAGATTCCCCCTATATACATTTAATAATCAAATTTTAATTATCTTCAGTAAAATACACAATTTTGTACTTAAAAATATATTTTAGAGCTTTATGTTTTAGTTTTTTAATTCTGGAAACAGGAAGCTATTACTATGAATAAACTATTATGAATATTCAAAACTACTACTAAGAAATAAAACAACCCTTTATCATTAGAATTTATTTTTCCGACTGAGTGAAAATAATGCCTGGACTGGGAGTCGAACCCTAGAACTTTGACTTACAAGGTCAAGGCTCTACCAATTGAGCTATCCAGGCCGACAACTGGTGGACATTACTCACTCAGACAACCTTTAGGCAGAAACATCTGGTCTGTCATGTAGATAGCTTAACAGAAATAAGCCGCACGTAAAGGAAAACACCATTAAACAATGGTAGAAAGAAATACAATATATTAAAATCACACAATCAACTGATTGGGATGAAATCATATTTATTTGTAAAGCCTTGACCTTGTAAGTCAAAGCTCTGGGGTTCGACTACCGGTTCAGGCATTATTTTCACTCAGTCGGAAAAATAAATTTCAATAAATATGATTTCTTCCCAATCAATTGATTGTGTGATTTTAATATATTGTATTTCTTTATCATTTGGTTATTTTTATCAATAAATCATATTAATCATTAAAAATGAATCAATAAGAAATACAAAGCTACAAACTTGCACATGCACAGCATCTTTCATGCATTCGGAAAGCTCTGTGGTAGAAGAAATCAATTTAATTTGTTCAGCAGCAGATAAGGAGCCTCTCAACAATTCATCTTTTTCTAATTTTTTTAGCTGCTCTTTAATAGTTATTAAAGCTGCTTCAGATACTTTTGGATCATTATCATAGATTACCACATTGTATCCAGCACTGGCGAAAAGCATAGCCCAACTTCGGCCAATCAGACCACTAAAATAAGTAAATAATAATAATAATAAAAACATTTAAAAATATAAAAAAGCTTAAACAAAAATTATAAAATAATAATAATAATAATAACTAATGCTTTATTCCATAAATATTTAAATATACATAATTTCATTTAGGATGATGGGATATTTTTAAAAAAGACTTTACACTTCTACATAACAATATATGGTAACTGTGTTGCATATTTTAGCAACGGTTATTTTATTCCTTTCTCAAAATTTCTTTTGCACATTTTCTTTAAATTCTATTTTGATTTTTTTTTATTAATATTATTATTTGATGTGACAGAAAAGTAAAGAAAAAAAAAAAAAAAAAAAAAAAAAAAAAATCCAGTTGGTTTAAATATACAAAACGCATAAAAGAAAATTCTTTACTTTAAAATATGAAGTTGCATTCCTTAGCAATGGTTGCAATATTCATTAAAAAAAATTTTTTTTGCAAGTATTCTCCCAATTTTATTTTTAATATTTTTTTAAAAGCTTGTTGCTTGTTGCCACAAGAAAAATCATTTTTATTTGGTCTATTTTGTCTGGAAGCAATAACTCTGCCTTTAAAAGTGTTTTAAATCAAACTAAGATAAAAGAAAGGTAGGATGTAGCTATATGCACTTGTTTTTGCAGGAGTGCTGTAAAACTACCCACAGAAGACTAAACATCTAGAAGAACAAGTTTTTAAATTTAATAACATCCTTAAATTATTTTTATAATTGCAGAAGCTATATTCTCAACACACTGTGTGTGTTGAGAAAGGAAGAAATATATGCCAAATGAAACTGTTTCTAAAACTATTATCAACTGTTTTTTTACAGTATGTTAATATAAAATAGGTACCTCCTAACTTACCCATAATTTGTCTTCATTTGTATTCATATACAGGACAACGGAAAATCATAGGAGTGATATACCAGGTAACTTTTTCTAAAATTACCTGTAACACAAACACTTTAAACAGAGAGGGCAAGAGAACTACCTAAAGCCTCTAGGACTATCAGAAGACAAAGTTACACTTAAAATCAGGAACTGTGGAGTTGGAATTTGGTATTTTTTTAGGAATATGAGTCACAGAAAACACGCCTACTCAAACTACTGCCAGACAGTTTGAAGTGAAATAAAATAAAAAAAAAATTTAATTTAAACTATCTGCTTTTGGCCACCAGCTAGTTTGCAACCTCTCAAAATTCTGAACATTGCAATTTTGTGCTCAGTGGTACCTGACTCACTTTCCTCTTGTTTCAGACATCTACAACCTCTTTGCTCACTGTGTGAACACCTTGTCAGTTATGCCTGGTAAGGGGTTCCTACTGCCTTAGGCAGTACCTTACCCAAACGTACTGTACATGTCCAGAAAGCAAACTTCCATTATAATTGTTAAAGATCTCTGTAAAAAAATTCTTCCTTCCTACTTTCTTCAGACTTAGGATTGATTTTTTTTTTAAATAAAGTCCTATTTATTTTAAAGTTTATCAGCATGTTAGTAGTAATGAATAAATACATGGAAGGAGGCCTAGATAGATATGATATTTATCATACTTTAGTCATTAAATTATTAAATTGATTTACAGTCGCGGCTAGAGTAGGACAGGAAGGGCAATGGGTACAACTTGCAGGTTGGTCCACAACCCTATTTGGCAATTTCCTTTTGCCGCCGTTTTGAATGATAATGATGGCGTTCTGGATTCTTTGCAACATTTGTTTATGTTTGGAACCCATAACATCCATTTCCGAAAATCGCACTTCTCTATAATCACCGGAAAAAAAAAAATGCTAAATAGAATTGTGGACAACTCTGCAAGTTGTTCCATTCTTTTAACTCAACTGGGAAAAAAAAAAAAAAAAAAAAAAAAAAAAGATTTATCAAGACTATTTCTCAGAAGATTATTATTATTACATTTTGACAGACAGTGATTGTCATAGAGATCACATCACGGAGTATTTCTCACATTGAATATTTTCCCACCCTTTATTAAGGACTAAAACAGTTAATATTTATAAAATTTGCTTTCCTTATAAACTGTGACTATTTGATATTTTACTCTAAGCGGACACCATTTATTTAAAACATAGCTTTGAAATCAATATGAAAGAACTTACAATATTATTATGTCTATACTGAATTCACTGTATACATACATCAATATCACAACTATAAAACCAATATCATAATCCCTACCGGCTGTGCAACCCTGCTTAAAATCTAATGCAAACAGCAAATTATAGAAAAGGAATAACTTGAAGAAAGATAACAATTCGAATAATACATGATCTTTGCTAACTAAATACTGTATCGATATTTATAAAGGAAATGTAGTAAACTATGTTACACATTATACCAGAAAATAATTTATACATACAAACTCATATTGATTAAGTTTACAAAATGGAAATAATTCAAAAATTGCATTATTATTTACATAAATTTTCATTAAATGTGTTGAAAACTTACAAAAGCACAATAGAAAATAATTTCAATGCTCAAGAATATTAATTAATTTTCAAGGTGATAATTTTCGGAATTTTTTGTTTAAGAAAAACTTTCACATTTTTAGAGGTCAAAGGGAAAAAAAAGCATAACTTATAGTGGAACATTAAGATTTTTACAAAGTGAAGGGGAGTGGGATTTCCCTTCCTAACACTCTCTGAATTCACTATTGTTCACTAAACATCTTAAACATAAAAAAATATAGTAAGGAAAATTATAGTTTCATTCTTTAAAAGTTCAATAATATAGTAGTTTCAATAATAATAAATTCTCTTAATTTCATATCAGGCAAGTAACATTCTAGGTATTTCCTAAATGATATTTATTTTATCTACCCAGGCACTGACAATTAATTAACATGAAATTATGCACTTTATTACTTAAGAAAATTTAAAATAAAATAAAATAAATAAATAGACACTAATAATTTTTTTAAAAAGATTAAATTACCTTCCAACGATTCCAACTTTCCCTTTTAAAGACATATTTTAAAAAATATAACAAATGGTTAAAAATCTAAGGAAATGAAGAGGGCATAAAAATATGAAACTGAATGTCAGTAACTTTATCTAAACTTGAACTTGTACCGGCGATGATAAGATAAAAATTTTAAGATAAGGAATAAGGAATTGCTGTGATTCCATTGATTGAACTGCTGTGATTTTACATTGATTTTCTTCAAAAAGCAATTAATTTAATTCCAATTATTAAAAAGATAATATACACAGCCCCAAAAAATTTCGTCTGCTACAGTAACAGCAAAAAATAAAGGAAAAAATTCATTGTATAAAAAAATATGAAGGAAAAAAAAAAGTCATCACTGGTATAAATAACAGTCACAGTGTTTCTACGTTATTATTCGGTTATTCAGTGATCATGATTGCTGTGATCAGTTTGCGAAATTTTCGCATATCGCAGGTTATCGCTAGGATTCATCATATTTTTTCTTTGCTACTGACGTCCTGGTGGCAATGTGTTTTCGCTCCTTCCTCTTTTTCCAGCTCTTTTGTTTCAAGCAGTTTCTTAATACCACGGAGTAATATTAATAGGAGTTGAAGGTCCAATGGGAGAAAGCTAAGAAACTGTGATCTAAATTTTTGGTAAATATTGAGGGCGCCACTTGTCATTCCTCCCTACTGCGGCGCGGATATACTGTTGTTTTCAATAGAATTTTGCTGAAGTACATTTAAATTTTTTTATTTTAAGCAATTTAATTTGTTTGTAAGTTCTTAAAACTGCATAATTCAGATGTTTCAAATAAATGCTTCGTTCCTAGTTGTAAAACAGGATATGATAGTGATAAGAAAAACAAAAAAAAGCCCTAGGAAAAAAATAAATTCCGAGTTCGTGTTTTCTGCACCTAAAGTAAGTTTATTTTTTTTCTTTACAAAATTTCATCCATTCTCCTTCCTCCCAATTGTCTGTTTTAGCTAGCTTCGGTTCATAAGAATCGTCATTTTTTAAAAGCTTTCTTTCAAAGTAAAATTAGTATAAAATGGCTCTTAAAAAAAACATGTTGGTTAGAATACTCTATTTAATGAAATTTGCTTTCAATCGAAATTTTTTCAGCTTGATATTATTTTTAAAAAAATAATTAAAACGAGACATTTCCCCATTGAATAACATTGCGGAAGCTGGAGAGAAGGAAGGATTGCACGCTGGCGCCATCTGTAAACATTAGAAAACAACATCACAAAATTTCAGCGTTACCTTCTTCTCCTGTCTTTTTACTCCGTGCTTAATACCTAACCTCGCCGACAGCAATAGACCATATTATTCTACGGAATTTTTATTAATTCCGTTTTCACTTGAGAATTCGTTTTTTAAAATGTGAAAAATTAACTACAGTCGAGGAAAAGTATCCGAGCACAAGCAAAAATTCCTTTGTAAAAAAAGTACACTTAATACTGTTTTTGTTAAATAAATCCTTGTCGAATCATGTTCTTAGACTGACTAAGAACATGATTCGACAAGGATTTATTTATAAAGTGACCAAACGTCCTCGAATGATGAGGACAGTCCTTGAATTTCGACCTATGTCCTCAGCAATTTGAAAATCATTTGAGGATAAATGTCCTCGAATTTACAAATTTGTTCTCAAATGTCCTCAAATTAAAGCCTAATTTAGCTCTGTCCTCGAATGGCCCTTCAATTTGAGGATGTTGCGATGATTTGTCCTCAAATTGGGTTTCAAAAATTTGGTCGCCTTATTTATTTAATAAAACTGTATTAAGTTAATGTGACCAGACGTCCTCATTTTCTGAGGACTGTCCTCATGCATAGACATCTTTCTCAGTTTTGAAAATTTTTAATGAGGACCACATTTGTCCCCATTTTTAACTATTCTGTCCTCATTTTCTGAGAATTGCTAAAAATTTTAGTATTTTCACAAGTTAAATTTTCCTGCCACCAATTCTTAAAATATTAATACTTTTTATTTTTGTCTTTTATGGTTGTATCTAGGTTGTTAAAAATGTTCATTGGATTGGACTTGGGAATAAAATGAAATGTATGTATAAAATAAGATTATGCAGATAAAAATCACCATATTTCATTTGTACAGTCAGCAGCAAAAGTATCCGAGCATTAGCAAAAATTCCTATATAAAAAAAGTACACTTAATACTGTTTTGTTAAATGATATGAATTTTACCAGATCCGGCATTCCGGAAATTCTGTCATGAATTTGTGATGTTAAAAAAGTTATTTAATATAGAGCCTGATATCCGGTCGCATATGTGGTGGTCTTGATCCGGATATCCAACGTTATTTTTGAAATGGACTAATCAGCCGAATATCGGATATTTTCTGAATATCTGGTTTATCCCTAGTAAAATCATCGCGAAAAAAATTGAATTTACGATTAATAGGTGTAGAAATGCCAACTTTTTAATTTTTTTCGCCGCACTGATAGAACTCGCCCCTTCTTCACACCATTTTATTTTTAGTGAAATTTTCTGCAATATGTAATTACTATTAAATAAGTTAAAAAAAAAAAAAAACCTTCGAGAAAAGTACTGTGAAAAAAAGGCGGGTACTAATAATACTGCGAAATAAATTAAAATGTTCATATGCCTGTATAGTTGGATTTAGCTTTTTAATTGAGATCTAAGAAACATTCTTATTTAGATCATCTAAATAAGAATGTTTCTTGTAACGTCAGCTTACCAGCAGCAAATTTACTGATTTAGTTATCATTCATCTTGCATACTTATAGGATTTAGAAATTTTTAAATTAAGTTTTTATAGCGGCATTATATTCCCTAAACCTCAACTACAGCGTCTAGAATAAACAGTGTGGAAAGCGACGAATAAAATTGTACTAAAAAAATTAAGCCTGTCACCAGATGTCATTGTAATCGAAGCTAGTGTCACGACAACAAAACCGAGACTCCCTATTGGTTAATTATATGCTTAGATCACGTGATTAAACTGACGAAACTGGGAAAAGCCAATCAGGTCTTCGATTTGAGCAAAAACTTCGATCACAGCGACATCTGGGTAAGCTTAATTTTTGTAGCATCATTTTAACATCGGTTATAGGCGATTGCCACACTGTTTATTCTAGACGCTGTACTTCAACTACATCTAGAATTTCTTTCCTTCTTTTTTTAATGAAATCAGAAGCAAAAGATGAGAATTTCTTTTGAAGTAATGAGTTTTAAATTTTAGATTTGTACTTCCTTTCAGTATGAAATATTATTACTGTGGTGAAAACATATTACTTTCTGTTTACTAGCATTATAAGTTTAAATTCTGGAGAATTCTTATATAAGAGGTCTTATATAAGTTTAAATTCTGGAGAAAAATAAGTTTTAACTATAATCATCATAATCTTAGACTAAAAATATTAAGCTTTTATTAAGTTTATGATTTCAACTGATGTAATTTAAAATAAGCAATTTTCCTTATGATAGAGAACTGTATTTTGTTCAAATATAAAAGCCTAAATGCATTTGAATTTTATCCTCAGAAATGTCCTCATTTTTAATTTAGACATGTCCTCATTTTTAGACCAAAACTGAGTACATTGTGTCATTTGTACTCATTTTCGATTGTAAAAAATTTGGTCAGCTTATATTAAGTGTACTTTTTTTATATAGGAATTTTTGCTAGTGCTCGGATACTTTTGCTGCCGACTGTAGAAAATAAAACAAGAAAAATATTTTTCTGGAAAACGAGTACTAAGTTAACGATTGTGAATTTTCTGAATGCGGAAATAATAATAATAATAATAATAATAATAATAATAATAAAAGTTCTAAAACCCTAAGCCTATTTTTGTTTTCTAAGTAATAGCTATAAATTTCTGCACAAAACAAAATTTAATTTAATACGATAAAATAAGATACGATTAAAATAAGTCCTGCAGGACTTATTTTAATCTAACAGCGCATCTCTTTCAAATGACATCCTCAGGATCTCCTATAGATGAATCATCCTGTGGATATCTTCAAGATGTATTATGGACAAATGTGTTGTTAGAGACCCTAGCATCGGCTACTACATTTATTTTTTTAAATTTCTTTGGTATAGTTTTAGTATAGGAGCCATTTGGCGGCTTTTAAATTTTTGTTGCCATTTTGGCGATGAATTAAAGTGGCTATCAGTAAAAATCTTTGCGAGAAACACAAACTTCCAAGCTATTTCAGTGCCAAATTTCAAATCTCGCTATGCGTTTCTATACTAAAGATGTTCCATTTCTTTAACACGACTTTTCTCAATTTTATTTTATTTATTTAAAAAAAAAATTGCATATATATATATATATTAGACATAAAAAGAAATATATTTACTTATTTATTTATGGCATCAATTTGTTTTTTTAATAAATTTAAAGTTAAAATGAGGTTTTTATTTAATATATTTTGAGCCAATTATCCGACTGAACTAAAAAAATACGGTGTTAGCTAGATTTTGTCCTTATTAATAAGTCTACCACTTTTGATAAAGTTTAATAGCCATATCACACTTGAGCATATATACTCAACATGGTCACTCAGCGTCCTTGAAAGTTGGGGAAGCTGAACGAACGAGAAAACCGATCAGCTGTGTATAGGTTTACTCCGAACTGATAGCGTGAATATTCCAGAAAAAAATCGTGTCCTTCCCTCCTATTGGTCAATTTTGATGAGCACGCTGAACACAGTCCACTCTTTAGAAAGGCCGTCGAAAGAGTTGATCTTCCGAAAATGTGCTGTCCTTGAACAAGGTCAAGCTGAGTGTGTTGGCTATAACGTTGCTTTAGTAACTAGTTGGCATAGGTGGATTCTGCTCAGTTTTCCATACCCCGTCATATATATGTTCTCATAAAATTCTACTACAAAACATACTATATTCATGTTAAAAGAAATGAATTCGACCAATCGCTTGACAAAGTGACAGACTGAAATGGCTCACTTAATAGGCTACCCACCGTTAAGCTCCAAGCATTTACCTTAGTCTAATCTATTAATATATTTTATTGGGGTCAGTTTCGTAGTTTAGTTTTTATGCAATGCCGTACCATTTCTAATGCAGCAATCCCCAAAATGCATATAAAATATCGCTCAATTTTGCTACGTTGTTAAAATCTTAAATTTAAGATAACTTACGAAATTTTCGAATTAGAATATTTGTAGTCAATAATGTTCAAGCCAGTATCGTCAATGTCATTTAAAAATAGGTCTGATATCTTTATGACAAAAATATCCCTAAAAATGGAGGTTTATGCGAAATTTTGCCCTATTCTGCTATATTAAGTAAAATGTAAAATTTAAATAACTTACGAAAATTTTAAATTAGGAAATTCATAGTCAATGATATTCATGCCAGTATCCTAAATAATATTTTAAAAGTGGTCTGGCATCTTTACGATGATATTAATTTATTAAGATTGACGTTTATGTGAAATTTTA
Source organism: Salticus scenicus (assembly GCA_963930645.1). Taxonomy (NCBI): domain Eukaryota; kingdom Metazoa; phylum Arthropoda; class Arachnida; order Araneae; family Salticidae; genus Salticus; species Salticus scenicus. The sequence goes on along the minus strand of OZ005660.1, from coordinate 174,223,969 downwards.
CCCTATTCTGCCATGTTAAAACATTCGTAAATTTCCAATAACTTACGAATTTTTAGAATTGAAAAATTCATTGTTAATGATATTCATGCCAGTATCCTAGATAATATTTCAAAAGTGATCTGACATCTTTACGATGAAAATATCCCTAAAAAGTGACGTTTATGTGAAATGTTGCCCTATTCTGCCATGTTAAGAAATTCGTAAATTTCGAATAACTTGCGAAGTTTTCAAAGTAGCATGTTTATAGTTTATGATGTTCATTCTGGCATCAAATCTGATATTTTAAAACTGGTCTTACATTTTTACAGTAAAAATTTTTCATTTAATGTACGTTTAAGTGAAATTTTCTCCCATGTTAAGAAAATGGTAAATGTCTAGTAACTTACAGTCGGTAACAAAAGTCTCCGAACACTAGGAAAAATTCCTATATAAAAAAAGTACACTTAATACAGTTTTGTTAAATAAATTCTTGTCGAATCCTATTTTTAGACTGACTAAGATCAGGATTCGACAAGGATTTATTTAACAAAATTGTATTAAGTGTACCCTTTTTATACAGGAATTTTTGCTAGAGTTCGGAGACTTTTGTTACCGACTGTACAAAGTTTTTTTAATTTGAATGTTGCAAATGAATAGGGTTCTTGCCAGTGTCAAAAGTAATACTTTAAAACTGACCTGACTTCTCTGCGACTATTTGTTCTTGAGATATCGTGTACACAGACTAACAAACTAACTAACGGACTAACAAACTAACAGACACCCTACAGACGGACACCATAGAAAATTTGTCATTTTCGGATTTCTCACACCTGAAAACGTGTAAAAAAGTCAAAAAACCGAGGTCGAAAATTTTCACGATTACCAAAGTTCCCCATACCTGTAGTATGATGGGGAACTAATTCACGATTACATAAGTTCCCCATACCTATAGTATGATGAGGAACTAAAAAGTTGAGCGAAAATCTCTCGTGTGATACAGCCATAATAATCCTGGCAGATACAACGGCAAATTTTCAGCTTTATATATTTAGATAAATACCAAAATGTTAGCCCGTTTATTCAAGGTAATAGATAAAAATTGATAACCACGACAAAATCAGTATCTGAAAGAAATAGTACAACACTTGTCGTACTAAAAAATAAATAAATAAATAAATAAAATAAAATAAATAAATAAATAAAAGAAAAGGAATGGCTAATCGTAGAAATAAATTTCCTCATAGAATAATACAGTAGAGTCTCTATAATTCGAGTCTCGATTGTTCGAGTTTCCCATAAATCCGAGTTAAATTCGACTCACCAAAAAAAAAAAAAAAAAAAAAAAAAAGACCAACACATGAAAAAATTACTTCTATCTTTTATTGTTATTTCACCGGTCTCATGCTATGAGAAGAAATCCTTCCACTCAAAGAAAACGCATTTTGTATTCTTTGCAGGTGCGCGTTTTGGAGGAGGGGGGAGAGAATCGTGCTATTTCAATTTGGAGAGAAAGTTGTGCAATCCGATTTCAGCCAATCACCTGTTTCCACTTCTCCAAATGTATCTTTCCATATTCTAAAAATAGTGCAGTTCGATTAGTTCGGTACTAGCTCGCGGAATTTAAGTCACTTTTGAAAGATTTTTTAATTCTGTTTACAGAAACGTAATTGTTTTTCCATAATGGATTCTACAAAAAGGAAAAGGAAATTCGTTCCATTAAAAGTGAAATTAGAAGCATTAAAAAGACTGGATAAGGGGGAAACTCTTAAAAAACTTGCAGTCGAATATGGCGTAGGTGAAGTCACAGTTGGTGATTGGCGTAGAAACAGAAGCAAATTAGAAGCGTTTTCCGGTAACAAGTGCTCAGACGTATCATTGGATAGAAAATCTTTGAAAAAATCTGACTATGAAAAAACAGGCGAGGCACTTTTTATGTGGTTTACCCAACAAAGGCAAAAAGGATGCCCTCTTTCAGGTCCCATTCTAAAAGAAAAAGCTTTGCTGTTTCAAAAAGAATTTGAAGAGGGAGATCAAAATTTCACTGCTAGTGTAGGCTGGTTTGACAAGTGGAAAAAAAAGATACGGCATTCGGCAACTAGAGATGTGTGGAGAGAAATTATCTGCTGATTCTGAAGCCGTCGTAAAATTCTGCAAGAAATTACAGGAGATAGTAAAAAATGAAAAACTTACAAATGACCAGCTTTATAATTGCGATGAAACTGGCCTTAATTTTAAAATGTTACCTTCTAAGACACTCGCGTCACGTGAAGAGAAAAGTGCTCCAGGTCACAAAAAGAGCAAAGAGAGATTGACAGTTCTCGCGACATCAAATGCTTCAGGAAATCATAAGATGAAACTTGTTGTTGTCGGAAAATCGACTAAGCCAAGAGCCTTTAAACATATTTGTGTATCGTCTCTACCGGTTACGTATAAGAGCCAAAAAAGTGCTTGGATGACGCAAAAGATATTTAAAGACTGGTTTTACTCCGATTTTGTTCCAGAAGTTAAAAAATTCTTGAAAGAAAGAAATCTACCTTGTAAAGCCATCTTGACGCTTGATAACGCGGGTTCCCATCCAAATGAAGATGAATTAAATTGCGATGGAATTCGTGCCATGTTTTTACCCCCAAATGTAACTAGTTTAATTCAGCCCATGGATCAAGGGATTCTACAATGCTTAAAAAAAAAGTATCGCCGTAGATTGCTGCAATCTCTTCTAGAATCCATAGAAGGTGAAGAAACCATTGTAGATGTTTTGAAAAAAATTACCGTGAAAGACGTTGTGTATTGGGTGGCTGGGGCATGGGATGAAATAACCTCAGAGACTCTTCAGAAATCTTGGAATAAAATTTTGAAGAACGAGGGGGCAGAAAACAATACTAATCAGGACATTAGTGAAGATGATATGCCGTTGTTTAATTTTATTAAAAAAATCCCAGGGTGCGAAAACACAGATAGTATTTCTGTGGTGGAAGAATGGCAAAATAATGACGACCAACTAGAATTTACGGATGCAGCTATAGTTGATATGATTAATTCAGTAGAGCAGGATGATAGTGAGGAGGAGGACGTAACAAATGATTCCACACCACGTATGAGTCACAGCGAGGGTCTTGCTGCGCTAGAGGCTGCTATGAGATACGTAGAACAACAGCCTGAAGCGACTCCAGTCGACAATGTGATGCTCAGAAGATGGCGTGATATTGCCGCACGTAAAAGGAACAATGTATTTAAACAGAAAACAATTGACAATTACTTTAAGATGTAATTAACTTATCTTCAGAAATTAATGTAATAGCATTATGTAAGTACATTTTTTTTTAATTGAAATATACACTTAAATTTAAAAATTGTGTTTACATATTATTTCTATTTTATTAATTTTGTCATTTTTGATAATTCGAGTTTTCAATAATTCGAGCTACGTCCGGTCCCGTCCACCTCGAATTACCGAGACTCTACTGTATATACTTTGGCTGTTAACGAGATTGGACATTGAAGTATTGTATGCTCTTAGTGTTTTTGGTCCCCTAAATTTAATACCATTAGAATGTGCGAAGCCATATTGCGGAAGATTGTGATGGCATGAATTAGGACCAAAGACCGTCGCCAATTGTTTACTAGTCAGGGATTACACGGTCGATCAAAATTATGAGCTTTTGTTCCCTGGTGCTGCCATCTATCACTAGTTTGTCGAGCTGAAATCACGCTTCTACCCTTCTGGTTCTCTTCAAAAATAGAAGGAGATACCTTCTTGCCTTAAATTCGGGTAGTTTCGCTACCAGACTCGGTTGGTTGGTTGATTGGGTTTTACGTCGCACTAGTGCTGCTCAAGATACCAGACTCGAAGTTTTTGCGTAGAATAATGAACAACAACAGATTTTGAGCTATAACTTTTCATTAAACTTAAAGTATTGAGCTTAGCAGTTTCACCTGTTATTCGATATCAACGAGATAAATAAATTAGAGTGCTGATTCAGTGGATGAAGGATTAGTTTTACGTGGTTCAAGATGAATCACGTGAAATGAACCAATAGGTTGCTATGTTTGGCCATTTATCGCTATTTTGGCATTTAAAATTTCAGTTCGACAAATTATCATTATTATTAGGTAACATGACAGTCGTATCATTGAAACAAATTGTTTTTAAAATAATTTTTCAGATATTTAATATTTTAATAAGTAATAAAATACCTTTTTTTTTCATAGTTTCCCAATAAAATTTAAAAAGTGTGTATAAAAGAAAAGTTAAACTTTTAAGAGCTAAATTTAACAACAAATAATAAATTTTCAACTATTTTTAAGCAATTCGTCGGTTAAATTTCGACTACACGAAATAAAAAAGAAGTAATATGAAAATCAAAATGATTTAGAACAAAAGAATATTAAACTACATAAGTAAACAAAAACATTGGCGGTTATGACTTTTGCCAAGAACAATCTCCAAACCGTAGCCATAGAAATTTATCAAAAATAAGCTGTTACCATAGGAACCAATGCATAGATAGTTCATGTCACATGACTCATGTTGGACCATGTCAGGGTTACCATTTATCACTCTACTTATTTATCTCGTTGTTCGATACATACTCAAACGAGCCAACACAGTTTCTCATAATATCTGTCTCAGGTACAAAGTCTGATGCATTTATATACAATCGGCAGCAAAATTATCGAAGCACTAGCAATAATTCCTACTTAAAAGATAGGCACCTAACACTGTGTTTTTTTAACATGCTTTTATTAGATTGATATGATGTAACTATATTAATGTATGTAACGGAATCTTGTAATTCAATTTTTGACTACTTCTGATCGTTCGATTGACCTGAAATTTTGCACACTACTTCATAGTCAATGACAATACTACATACAGTCGGCAGCAAAAGTATCCGAACACTAGCAAAAATTCTATATAAAAAAAGTACACTTAATACAGTTTTGTTAAGTAAATCCTTGTCGAATCCTGTTCTTAGTCAGTCTAAGAACATGATTCGACAAGGATTTATTTAATAAAACAGTATTAAATGTACTTTTCTTACGTAGGAATTTTTGCTAGTGCTCGGATGCTTTTGCTGCCGACTGTAGAGTGGTAATCGGCTCCTCGTCCCTGTCAAATGGCTCAAAACTATAGCTGAAATAAAGGATTATTACCAAAAAAAGGGTTATTACCGCTTGCACCAGTTCCCAGTTTGGGACGCAGAAATCTCAGCTGTGACTGTGAGTGCTAATCTGAGTTTTTCCCTTTAACTGGAGATGGTGGGAACGGCCCTGTGCCAGTCTAAGAACATAATTCGAAAAGGATTTATTTAACAAAACAGTATTAAGTGTACTTTTTTTTATAAAGGAATTTTTGCTAGTGCTCGGATACTTTTGATGCCGACTGTAAAAGTGTTTTCAGGCTTCTATCTCATCAGGGGCAGGTTCTAGGGGCAAACAAAAAAAAATCTATATTTATAAAACTCTAGCATATGGGGCAAAGGACTAGGCCGCATTTGTATAACGTCGAGTGGCAACAATTAATCAATTTATTTTTTTATTAAAAATTTAAAAGTATGTAAATATTATGGTGTGTCACTCACATGATTTTCTCTTACCCTGCATTTTATTACTATAAAGATAGATATTTTGCGCTTTTTAGTTCACATTTTAATAAAAGAGCGTTCTTTAATTTTTTAAAAGTATAATTTTTTAAGTAAATATTTGTCGAGTCATGATCTTAGTCTTATGCTGTTTAAAAAAGTAAGTTGATGTTAAAAATTAGTTATCAGACTAAATATATATATATATATATATATATATATATATATATATGAAAAATGTGGATGTGTGCTTCAATAATTTTGCTGCAGACTGTACGATAGAAGCTGACATATTCTCTTTGCGTAAATAGGATTAAATTGTAGCATAGCTGAGCTACCTTTTAGCTGATATGAATTCATATTGAATCAACATAATTTTTTATCATGGCCTTCATACCTACCAGATTTTGAGCAGATGATTTTTATTTTTCATCACAGACAAATATAATACTAAATATTGAAAGAAACTCATTTTTGTATCCTATAGACGACACCTCAGAAAATACACATTTTTTTCCAGGATTTTTTTTTTTTTTTTTTTTTTTTTTTTTTTTTTTAATGTAGTTATGATAGGGCTTATTTTAATCTATTCTTCCATTTAAAAGCATGCAGTAATTGTGTTTCATTCCCTATCATTGGTAATTATATTCATTTCTTAAAATTTCTTTGGCATAGCATTAACATAGGATAATACTTTTTATTAAAAAAAAGAAAACAATAGTTAATTTTGTTTCAAATTATAAAAAATCTGTTGTTTAACCATTCGTCTTAAAAAAGGTAACTGACAGATATTCATATTGAAGAATTTCAACTTTCCTTAGGAAAGAGAATGCTTCTACAAAAAAAGCACGCTTCACCAGGAAAAAAAAAATATCACGTTTTTAATTTCCTGGTTGACTATTACAATTATCTATATAATTTTTTTATTTTACAATGATTGGTTAAGAATAATTCGTATTGTGTAAATTTATAAGAAATTTTGTTCTTAAGGAATAGTAAAAATTATTAAAAGACGAGATGACAGCGAAGGTCCCATTTTTAGCGATTGATCTGTATATATATCTGTTATTAACACAACTTAAAAATTTATAACTGCAGGAATCTAATTTTATAGTACTGCAGTGCAGGGAAAGGGAAAGTCATGTTTGTGACACACCAGAATATTTACAGAATTTTAAATCTTTAAAATAATAATAATAATAATAATTAGTTGTTGGTACTCGACATTATACAAATACGGCGAAATTCTGTGCCGCATACGATAGCGTTTTATATATATAGATTTTTTGCTTGCCCCTGGAACATGCTTCTGATGGGAAAGGCGCCTGGAAACACTTGTATAATAGTACTGCCATTGATTATGAAGTTATATGCAAAATTTCAGGTCATTCGGACTACCAGAAGTGGCTTAAAATTGAACTGCAAGATTCCTTTACATACATTAATAGTTACAGCATGTCAGGTTAATAAAAGCGTGTTAATAATAAGCGTAATTTTTACAGCAGAGTGTTCTGGTAAAATTTGCCAGTGAATTCTGCTGTTAAAGAAAATAGTTTACAGAAGAAACATCTGTAAAGGAAGACTCTTTTACAGATTTTTCTGTTGTAAATTATACTTTTTTAATAGCAGATTTGCAGCACATTCTGCTGTAAAAACTACCGTTATTTTTTATAGCGTAATAAAGACAGAACTACGAAACTCTAGAATTGAGACAGATCTGGTGTACAGATGATTTTTCCAACTTTTGTTAAAAATTGAAAAATCGAAATGAGACCGCGAGTCTGTATCTCAAAAACGGGTCAAACGATTTTCTTCAAAGTTGCTATGTAAATACCCTTTCAGTTGTCCTTTCGTATGAGTTAATTGATAAGTTCAGGAAAATTGATACGCGTCCTGTATAAATAGCTCAATTTCAGATTTCACAAGTGCGTACCTTTAAAAACGGCTGTACAGTCAGTAACAAAACTGTCCGAACATTAGCAAAAATTCCTATATAAAAAAAGTACACTTCATGCGGTTTTGTTAAATAAATCCATATCGAATCATGTTCTTACACTGACTAAGAACAGGATTCGGCAGGGATTTATTTAACAAAACCGTTTGAAGTGTGCTTTTTTTACATAGGAATTTTTGCTGGTGTTCGAACACTTTTGTTACCGAGTGTACGCATTTTTCTTTCTTTCTTTCTTTTTTTTTTTTTTCAAACTCACCACATTACCCTCTTTTAAATATCCTTTTGTATGTAATTGTTGTTTTACGGTATTTAATTGAGTATGTTAAGTTTTGGTAAAAGTCAGTATCTGAGAAATGGTTCTAACGATTTTCTTGAAACTTGTTACATAAACCCATTTCAGATTTCCTTTCTCATGGTATTATGTGGTTATTACATAAAAGTCAACAGTCATCCTGATAAAGTGGGTCTGTTTTAGATCTCGTAAACAGGTTTTTCAAAAAATGTATCTACCGATTTTTTTCTTCTTATTTTTTAACTAGATGTGTAAACTCTGTTTTATACAGTCGGTAACAAAAGTGTCCAAACACTAGCAAAAATTCCTATGTAAAACAAGTACACTTCATACGGTTTTGTTAAATAAATCCTTGTCGAATCATGTTCTTACACTGTACTTACACTGTTCTTACACTCATGTTCGGACACTTTTGTTACCGACTGTACGCATTTTTCTTTCTTTCTTTCTTTTCTTTTTTTTTTAACTCACCGTATTACCCCCTTTCAAATACCTTTTTGTATGTAATTGTTGTTTTCCGGTATTTAATTGAGTATGTTAAGTCAGTGTCTGAGAAATGGTTCTAATGATTTTCTTGAAATTTGTTGCATAAACCCATTTCAGATTTCCTTTCTCATGGTATTATGTGGTTATTACATAAAAGTCAACAGTCATCCTGATTAGGTGAGTCGGTTTTAGATCTCGGAAACAGGTTTTTCAAAAAATGTATCTACAATTGTTTTTCTTCTCATTTTTTAACTCGCTGTGTAATATTGTTTTATATGACTGTTTTATGTAATATCTGTGTATTATCTGTTTTATATGTCTTTACACGTGTATCAGTTTTCTCTTACAGGAAAATTGTTATTCCTAATTTGTTAGGTCAATTTTATATCTTCTGATCACTTTATCCACGGCCCTACTAGATCACTCCTCGGCGTCAACGCGCCAACGTCGTCGCGTTGGCGCCGAGGAGTGATCTAGTAGGGCCGTGCTTTATCTCACAAAAGTACATATAATAATGTGTAATAGAAGTCGTGTGATTGTTTCACACCAGATTTTTTCTCTTTAAATGCGTTATGACGTCATTTGTTTTATATTTCAGTATAAAATAACAAATAAATAAATAAAAATATTATTTATTCAAATTGTAGAATTTTTTCAATGTATTTGGCAACAGTTATTTTCTGCTTTCTTATTTATTTTACACTAATAAATTTTATTAAATTGATGTGAAAATTAAAATGTGTGATTATATTTTCATGGATTACTACGGAATTTTGGAAATCAACAGAAGTGCTACAGATGAAGACATTAAAAAAGCTTACAGAAAACTTTCTCTAAAACATCACCCAAAGCGGTAAGATTTTATTAAATATAAGGAAAGTTTCACTGTAGGATCCCCATGACGCCTTTTGAAATTCAGCGCCTAAAGTAGCTGGAGTAGCTCGGACGTTTTCCGCCAAGGATTTTATTTTCGCGACCGTGATAGACCTTTCAAGGGTGTAGGTAAGTTCCGGACCAAAAGGGGGAAGTCGAGCAACGAGATAAATAAATCTTTATTTATCTCGTTGGAGTCGACAGTCGAGCATGGTTAAAATTCAGGTTCAGGCAGGACCATAGAATAATAATAGAGGAAGAAGGAGCACGCCAATAGTCTTAATGCTTACAAACCCCTTCTAGTGAAATGCCAGCGAAAGCTACTTTTGCTACTCTCAATATTGAAGTTTGTTAATAAAGGCTTGTTAATAATCGCTGTTTTTTGTGGCAACACAACAGCTTATGTAGAAACCTTATGCTCCTTCTTCCTTTATTATTATTCTATGGGCAGGACCGACATTTGAAACTCGGGTCTCTATGTCTGTAGCCATTCGTTAAAATATAAATAAATCATAAAATACTGAAAGCGGGAAAATTAAATCATTAACAATAATCGCAATATGCAAGCGAAGTGATGACGTCACTGGCCATCCGTGGATGCAAGAAAAATATTTCCTATGTTAATCGTCCATTGGATTTTTTGTAAAAAATTATTAAAAATCGAGGAAAATTATTTCCCGATTTTAATCCCCATATTTGGGTATAGGTATGTATTAGTTATCGTGTGCGTGCGTTAGATTAAGTTGTTTTTGCTGTAAAATTGATAAAATTTGAATTTTAAATTTCAAAACTCTAGAAAAAAAATGGCAAACTTCCATATTCGATTGAAAACATAAGCATTTCATTTCAAAGGATGATATTTACACAATAAATATCCAACTAATATACTAATTAAAAGGAAAATGATAAATAGTCTATCATAATTTGAAGTCAAATTTGTTTTCAAATGTCTAAATAAAGTGTCTGATATAAGATACTCATATGTTGCAGCGGAATAGATTTCATATCTGTCATCCTTGGCTTAAAAAAAAAAAATATCGCCAACTTATCTGGCGAACATATTTAATTCCTTTCAAAAATCATGGTTATTTTAACAACTTATATTAAAAGAGAGTAATGAATAATCTGAAACAATATTTCGTACAATACATATTACGAAAATATACATCTGGCATGTATATTTTCGTTTTACGTTTTTGATCGCCGAAAACAAAAAACGCCAAGGATGACAGAGTTCTGAAATTTAAAATTAAAATTTTGTCAATTTGACAGCAAAATAACCCAATCTAACACATGCATACGATAACTAATATATATATATATAAACCCAAATACGGGGATAAAAATCGGGAAATAATTTTCCTCGATTTTTAATAATTTTTTACGAAAAATCCAATGAGCAATTAGCATAGGAAATATTTTTCTTGCATCCACGGATGGTCAGTGACGTCACACGTCGCTTGCGTATAGTCAGGTAAATTATTTATTTTTAATATGTCCGACTATATCATTATATATATCTGTATATATATATAAATTACATGTCACGATGTTTGTCCGGGGTAAACTCCTAAACTAAGGAACCGATTTTAATGAAATTTTGCACACTGTGTGCAGTTTGGTCCAACTTGAGAGATAGGATAGTTTTTATCTCAATTTATTGTCACAATATTGTTTTATTGCAATTATTTGTTAATTATAGACCTTTATTAAAGTTGCTTCAAAATATCTGTGAGTTCCATAAGTTTAATTGTTGCCAAAAAGAAAAAATACGAGTTCATTTTCTTTCGACATAAAAGTAAATACATTTAATCAAACGTGAACGTTAAAAAATTATAAAAAGTTAAATTATACATCTCACGAAAATTGACGTCATAATCAATTTAAAGATTTTATTCGCATTGATAAAGTATGTAGTTATACACAAGCGAAGTGTGACGTCACTGACAGTCTGTGAAATCAAGAAAAAGATTTCTTATGTTAATGGCCCATTGTATTTTTTGTAAAAAATTATTAAAAACGAGGAAAATTATTTCCGGATTTTAATCCCCATATTTTTGTATAGATATGTATTATTTATCATGTGCATACGTTAGATTGAGTTATTTTGCTGTTAAATTGACAAAATTTTAATTTTAAATTTCAAAGCTCTGTCGTCCTTGGAGTTTTTCGTATTTGGCGATCAAAAACGTAACACGAAAATATACAAGCTATATGTATATTTTCGTAATATGTATTGTGTGAAATATTGTTTCATATTATTCATTACTCTTTTAATATAAGTTGTTAAAATAACCATGATTTTTGAAAGGAATTAAATGTGTGCGCCAGATAATTTGGCGATATTATTTTTTTTCCGCCAAGGATGATAGATATGAAATTTATTCCGCTGCAACATATCTTATATAAGATACATTATGTATATGCTACAATTTATTTCACGTGACACGTGTGTTAAAAATTTATTTACAACATAACCTTGCTTTTTCAATTTTTGTTGCATTATTCTAATCTGTATCACTTCGTTTTCTTTAAGAAATTTGTGATCTATACATAATGTTCTAAATAAAAAGTAACCATTTCAATATTTTAAAACTTATTTAAAAGTCTGTTTTATTTAACATTAAATTTTAAAACTTAATTTAAAACTTATTTAAAAGTCTGGAAGAGTTTAAGTCTGTTTATTTGTTTTGTAACGCTAATCTATATGATCGATGTTCAAAACTTTAATTAATTATTTCTCTTATTTTTCTTTACTTTTTCTTTAATAACTTACCAATTTAACGTTCCTGATTAAATTTGTGATTTATATATGTATTTTGCATTAAATTTTGACTCATACTTATTGCTGAAAATGCGATCTTAAAGTCTTGCAATTTTCTTATCTTAATCCTCAATGCTTTCCTTCTTGATTAACTTGAATTTACTATTAAAATTTTAATATACTCAGAATCTTCTCACCACTTCGTTAAAATATATTAATCTTTTCAGTAATATATTAATCAGTATATCCCCACAACGATATTTGGCAATTTTTTGTTGGCGATTATGGCTAAATCATAAATCTATAAATGATAAATGATAATCTAAATCATAAATCAAAAACATAAAATAATAAATCCAAAATAAACAACATATAGGCTGCCATATTGTATCACAAACAGTCCAGAGCGACATCATTATCGTTCAAAACGGCGCCAAAGAAAAATCGCCAAATTCAGCTGTGGGGATATACTGATACTGAAGTTATAATTATCCGAATATAATTACTGAAGTTAAATTATAAGTTATAGTTGTGGGTAACAACTATAGTATTTCCCAACAACTGGATTTGGCGATTATGGCTAAATCATAAATCTAAAAATCATAAATGATAAAATCATAAGCTAAATCATAAATCTAAAATAAAAGCATGCAGGTTATCGTATTTTATTGCAAAGAATCCAGAACGACTTCGTTATCGTTCAAAAAGGCGCAAAAAAAAAAAAAAAAACAAAAAAATCGCCAAATCCAGTTGTGGGGAAATACTATATACCTTATCAAATTATCAACGTATTACTTAGCCGCAGCAACGCGTGGCCGGGTCTGCTAGTAGTAGTATATATATATATATATAGAAAGGCGTTTAAAAAAAAATGCATCTTTACTTCTACTAGCTCTAATTTAAAGATTCCGTTCTTTAGATTTATAAACAAAATATGAAACATCGCCACAAATTTACTAAAAATTGTAATAATAAAAAGTATAATCAAATTAGGTACTAGATTTATTTTAACAAGAAATCATATAAGTAAAAAATACATAAATAATAATAATAATAATAATAATAATAATAATAATAATAATAATAATAATTATAAGATAAAAAGAACTTTTTGTATACCATGTTTTTAAACTTTCTGTTGCTACTTGGCTTAAAATGGCTATTGCTAAATTAAAGTTGTGGGTAAATAAAACTCATAAAATTAAAATAAATTTATAATCATAAAGTTTAGAGTAGTAGAGAAACGCTGTGCAGTCGAATGTGACGTCATGGTGAGTTGTTTATTTAACAACAACATGGCAGTAAAAATATAAAAAATTGAGTTTTCAAAATAATGAATCCTTTTAAAACATCATCATAAACCATATTAGCGCTTTATCAATATGTATAAAAATTTTAAAGTGATAATGATGTCAATATTTGTAAAACACATAATTTAATTTTTTTTATGATTTTTTATTGTTCACGTTTAATTAAATGTATTTATTTTCCTATCGAAAAAAATGAACTCCTAAATTTTTTGGGCAACAATTAAATTATAAATAAAACTTAAATAGCTGATTTTAAAGCTATCAAGGTTATTATTTTCACATTTTATTCATAAATTGAAAGGTGGTGTTGGTGGTGGTTGTGTTTTACGTCGCACTAATGCTGCGCAGATGGGCAATTGGCGACGGTCTGGGACACACCCCTAGAGATGGTCCGGAGACATGCCATCACTATTTTGATCCTCCACCGAAGGGATGGCTCTCCCGCTTCGGTAACCCCCAGAGGTACATAATTTTTGATGGGAACATGGAGGACTTTGCGGCCACGACAGATTTTACGTGCACCAGCCACCATTAGTGTACACGACGGTCTTTGGCCGGCTCGAGTACCGAACCCGCAATCTTCCAATTACATAAATTAAAAGAAAACGTTTATTAATTGAATAAAAGTACTAGAAGAATGCATTGTCATCGTGTTCTGAGCTATTCTATAAGTTTCAAATGTCTAGCTAGTCAGGAAGTTAGTTAAAAATCGATTGCAAGATTTTTACTGAACAAACAAACAAACGAACAAACAAGCAAGAAAGTGAGTTAATAAAAACATGGTAAAAAATAAAATACAAACTTTTTATCAAAAAGTACTTAAACTCCAATGGACAATATCCATTTTTTGCGGTTCGAGGTTAAACAATCCACTACATGTGATTTTCGATTCTCCATTTCTTTCTGAATTTCCTCCTAAGATATAAACATTCCACTACAGAATACTCTAAATATTCCTCCATATATTACAATACAATTATAAACATTATAATGTTCATTTTTCCTTGTAGTGGTCACCTGTAAAGGTTTTTATGGTGTAATACGTATGAAATCCATTCAGTGGATGTGGATTTGTGGATAATATACATGTAGGGGAAGGTCGGGTAATACCGGACGGCGGCGAGTATCGGACAAGCGTTTTTCCTAATATTTGCTGCAAATGGTAGTACTTGTTAAAATACCTGCGTTTTGTGTGAAAGAAGAAAGCTGAGATGCTGCCATATTTATAGAGGCGGCAGTGTTCTTGAACCGTGGCAGAAAATTTTAATTTTAGGAAGTGGTTTAAAATTCGACTAAAAATTTTGAGCTGGATTTGGGTCTCACCCGCCTTCTTTTCCTCCGTGTAAGTCCGTTCGTGCTTAAGCATGTATTTCGTCGAAATTACATATGTACGCAAAATTCCAACTCAGTCGGATGATAGGAAGTGGATTAAAATTTGAAACAAATTTTGAACTGGAGTTAGGGGGCGGGGCCTACTTACACTGTAAAAATATAACTATTACCAGCTGCAAGAAATTCTCTGTGATTGGAGAAAATAATTATTTTCTCCAATCACAGAGAGTTTCTTGCAGCTGGTAATAGTTATTTTTTTACAGTGTAGCGCAACTGTATCCTACTCTCCTCTGTTATTACTTGGGCATGTGTTATTGTCATCGGAGTTATACGTACATGCAAAATTTCCGCTCAATCGGATAACTGGTTGGGGAAATGGGTTAAAGATCCAAACAAATTTCAAATTGAACTTGGGACTTGGGGATCTCCTTCCCCAGACTCCCATCCCTAAATCTGCTACTACTCGAGCATGTATTGTAATTCTAGTTATAAATATATACAAAATTTCACCTCAATCGGACGATGGAAAGTGGGTTAAAATTCGACTGGAAACTCTGAGCTGGATTTGGGTGCCCAAGCCCTCACCCGCCTCCCTTTTCTCCTTAAACCAGTTAGTGCTTAAACATGTATTTCGTCAGAATTACACATGCACGCAAAATTTCAACTCAGTCGGACGATAGATAGTATAAAATTCGATTTTATAGATTAAAATTCGAAAAAAAATTTTGGACTGGAGTTGAGGTGGCCTAGACGCAAACATGCCCCACTCTCCTGAATCCTTTACTACTTGTGCATCGGAGTTATAACATACATGCAGTAGGATGATTATAAGTGGAAGTAGGTTAAAGATACAAACAAAATTTAAACTAAACTAGGGATTTCTCCCTCAGACTCTCATCCCTAAATCCGTTACTACTCGAGCATGTGTTGTCATTGGAGTTATATACAAAATTTCAGCTCAATCGGACAATAGGATGTGGGTTAAAATTTGAAGAATTTTAATTAGGGGTTGGGGAGCCAGGACTCTCAAGGCCACTTCCTTTAGTCCGTTACTACTTGAGAAGGTATTGTCATGGGATTTACACATGGAAGATTGTCTGGTGCTTCCAGTTGTCACAGAGTAAAGATGATAATCTGTCCAAAAAAAAAAAAAAAAAAAAAAAAATTAAAATGTTGGCAACTCTGAGTAATGCTGAATTGTCCTTGTACGTATGAAAACTTTGTAATAGATAGAAAATAGTTTGAAAATATACATAGGGTAGTCATTATTTCGTTATTTTTACAGCACTTACCAGGAAAACATCCCAATAGTGTAACAATAGAAATGAATTAAATTATGTTTGTTCGAGAGGGCATTATCTAACGTGATTTTTGTTGCATAGACTGTTAATCCTCGTAAGCCTGTTCTTGAGAAATCTATATTTAAGTTCGAGTAAAAATACAGTAAAGAGAAAGGAGTGGGAGGAGTCCCGTTTAAACCTACAAGAAGCATGACTTTTATCAATTTTTAGATTCTTTTTAGCGATTTTTGTGATATTATATCTCGATTGAATATATCTCAAAGCTAAAAGGGCAACTAATTAATGCATCAAAATCAAAGAACAAGTTTGCATATCCTCTTTCGATTTCTGCTTGTTTTGGATTTCATTCATTATTTCAGTAAGGCGTGGTGATATCGATTCAGGCGTGGTCGCACCAATTATTAACGAATTTTTAGAATTTAGAACTCGAAAATGATCTGACGAGGGTTACTGTTTTATACGTCAAAAAACACATTTATATATGCCCTTTCGATTAAGGCTTGTTTGGATTTTTTTTTTATGACTACAGTATGGGATGGTTTCCTGGTTAGTGGAATACTGAGGAGAGTGAAAAGTTGGTGGTTACAAACAACGGCTTAAACTGAATACAATTGAACTATTTAATTTATTCACACCGTCAATAATATAAAAGTAATTTTATATATTAATTTTTACTTTCGGGGATTTTGTTGTTCATCAATTTCAGTGATTTCATCTTCCTGTTAATTCGTTTGCGTCTCCTGCGACAGCAGACGTCAGAGACAGGTTTTATATAACGAGGCGTTATAGAGATTTTGGTATCGCTTTTTCTACTGTTGCAGAGCTGTATTCAAAGGTCTTTCAATACATGAAGATGGGAAGTGTCCGTAGACGTAATGTTAATCCACGGGAACCGGCGAAAGAGAGCATATACAGTCGGTAACAAAAATGTCCGAACACTAGCAAAAATTCCTATGTAAAAAATGTACACTTCATACGATTTTGTTAAATAAATCCTTATCGAATCATGTTCTTACTCTGACTAAGAACAGGATTCGACAAGGATTTATATAACAAAACCGTATGAAGTGTACTTTTTTTAGATAGGAATTTTCACTAGTGTTCGGACACTTTTGTTACCGACTGTAGCTATGCTGTAAAGTGAATATACAGGGGTAAATTGGTGAAAGGGCGTTTTTGGCAGTATCGACAAAAGCGATAATTGTCAAAATCTGGTAGATTATTGACAGCAGTAAACGTAGGAGGATTATCGGATTCCTGGCAAAGTGGATAGTGAGGAATTTCCGTCAAAGAACCAGCGAGTATACTGAAAAGAATCCATTATACTCGCTTTGGTCTGTTTTTTTTATACATGCATATTTGATAGCAATCGAATTTTAGTGGGAGTTGCTTGTATTTTTAAATTTATCAATGTATCAATTATACAAAAATATTTTTCATGTGGAATAACACTGATAAATTTTAATGAAAAATATTACTCAATATATATACAGTCGGTAACAAAAGTCTCCGAGCACTAGTAAAAATTCCTATATAAAAAAAGTACATTTAATACAGTTTTGTTAAATAAATCCTTGTCGAATCCTGTTCTTAGTCGGTATAAAAACAGGATTCGACAAGGATTTGTTTAACAAAACTGCATTAAGCTTACTTTTTTTATATAGGAATTTTTGCAAGTGTTCGGAGACTTTTGTTACCGACTGTATGTATAAGGTATATATTGTTTTAAAATAGTATTACGAATCATTTTTATTTTTTAATTCACACAATTTAATAATAAAGGTAAAAAAATCAAATGTTTAAAATTTTCCATAAACTAGTATTTAGATCCTTTGTGATTGCCTATTTATTAGCTAAAAGTGTTATTAAAGGATAAATAAAAAAAAAAAAAAAATAGAAATTCTAACTTCCAAACTTTCATTAAATTATTTACTTTAATTTATAATTGTTGCCAAAAAAATTAAACTTTAAATTTTACATCAACTTTTTAAGATAGCACGCGATCTTGTTTTATATAAAAATTAAACCATTAAATTCATTTTTACTTTCTCTTACCCATAAGGTAGAGAAAGTATTGTTTTTGGGTCAAATTTTCAAATGCGAGATTTTGTTATATTTACATGTTTTGAGGTCCCCTGAAATACGAAATTCATGTTTTTAGCAAATGGTCTGTGTGTATGTCTGTGTGTGTGTGTCTCTGTGTGTGTGTGTCTGTGTGTGTGTCTCTGTGTGTGTATGTCTGTGTGTGTGTGTCTCTGTGTGTGTGTGTCTGTGTGTGTGTGTGTCTGTTATCAGCATATCTCAAAAACAAATTATGGCAGAAAGTTCAAACTTGGTATTCTAAATGTGTATCATATACGGATGCTACACTAACCTTTTCGTTAAGATCAAGCAAATGGTTCGTGTACAGGGACAATCAAGAGAATTCTAATACATTACGTCTGTGGGGGAAATTGCAGGTAAGTAGAGTTTAACGTCTATAGACTGCACTAAACCAAATTAAACGAATATATATTTTTTGTAATAGAGATAGTTAACTGAAAAAAAAAAAAAATTATGCATGTAGGAGCCTCGCCTCCCTCCCTGGGGAGGGGGGGGGAAGTCCCCCCTCGAGGGGAGTAAATTTTCATGATGGGTATCTTTCAAAAGAGCTCGCCAATACCTTTAAAACGAAGGGTTGAACCATCGATCTGCGATAATTTAAAACAAAGTTATCGATTTTTTTTTACTTTTAACAAAAAAAAAAAAAAAAAAAAAAAAAAAAAAAAAAAAAAATCGTTTTTTTTTTTTTTTTTTTTTTTTTTTTAATATTGAGAATAAAATGGACTTTTTTTTGGATATTTGCTGTTATACTACTTCTCTAATATGGAAATCGTCTGCATTATCATAAAAGATAATTTTTTTAAATAATAATTTAAATAAATTATTTTTTAAAAACAGAATTATTTTTTAATAACCGAATTAAATTCTATATAAATGTAGGTACATTAATGAAACGGGGGGTCGAGGGGGGGCGGTAGCCCTCACACAGAACTAATTATCATATAAAACTCTTCCGAAGCCTCATTTGAATTGTTTAATATAGGTTTGCATGGCAGTACTCGTTATCTTACCTCTTAAACTCCAACCTGTATTTATAGTATTAATTTTCAGGGTAAGAGAAAGTCGTGTGAGTGACACACCAGATTATTTTACTTATTTTTATTTCATATTGCTCGCGCACTTCTTATTTCCTAATTCAAAATTATTAAAAAAAAAAAAAAAACTTTTTCGATATCGCTTGTAACGATACTGATTTTTATTAATTTTCTTTTCTTTTTCTTTCAATAATAATAATAATAATAATAATAAAAATTTGATGAAATTCTGGCAAAAGCAGAATTTAGTTTAGGACGGTGGACTATTAGTTTTTTTTTTTTTCTTTTTTCAAATTATAGCATCGTTTTCAAATTATTCAATTATATTTTCGACAAATGTCCAACTATCGAAAACGACAACGCAAAAATCCCAGATTGAGACTAATAGACCCTCAGTCCTAAAAAAAAAGTATTTCAACAGCAGCGCCGCTTATCGTCTAGTTAAGGCTCAGGCTGTACATCAGTCAGATAGCTCCCTTTCTCCCTTCCCATGTTATCCAATCGGATTTTTGTCGCATCGTTTTATAAAAAAAAACCCATTCAAAAATGAATTTTTTCGAATTCTGTTTTTTGAATATTACTCTTTGAACAGGTCGTCTTTTAGCTTAGTGGGCAATTTTTCGAAAAAATAAATTTAAATATTTTACTTAGAGATCCACACTTAGAGTCCATAATTTACTTATTGAAATAAAATTTTTAAATTATTTTTTTCGAAAAATTGCTCACTAAGCTAAAAGGCGAACTGTTCAAAGAGTAATATTCAAAAAACAGAATTTGAAAAACTTCAGTTTTGAATGAGATATTTTTATAAAACGAAACAACGAAAATCCTATTGGATAACATAGGAAGGGAGAAAGGGAGCTATCTCACTGACCGATAAAATGTAGGCGAGGAAAACGCTGCTGAAGGTAACTTTAGCACGAAGCGAGGTTTTAAGCGATTTCAATGAAATTGTTTTTCATTTTAATTCATAAAGTATTTAAAATATAGATAAAATATAGTGATTAATGTTTTGGAAAATTTCTTCAAATATAGTAACTAACGAAGCAGGCAAAGCCTGCTAGTAAAGAATATAAAATCCAGCTAATTCTCGGATTACACGAACCCCATATAGCAAGAATGCATAGATTGTATAGTTTAATATTTGGTAAATCCAAAGCTTATAAAATTACTGTTATAGCTATGCAATAATTATTTCAGAGCAAGAAAATTTTCGAAACGTACGAACTGTAGGTTCCACAGACTTTACAGTTACTTATCTACTGTATTTAGGATTGACTTTCAATGTCTAATTTATGCCAAAATAAATTTCGTGTTTTGAATTTAACACCAAACTTTCATTTTAAAGAAAACGAAATATGAAATTTCAGTATCAGGGACATGCGTCGTAAGTACGCTTCTATAATTTAAAGCTATTTAATACTTTTTTAGCAGTAGAAATTTAAGCCTAGTTAGAATATTAATTTACCTTCGTCAAATTTAAGTATTAAATACCTCAAAAGTATGCAAAATATCTCAAAAGTAATATAAAAAAAATAAAAATTGACCTTCACCTTGACATTATCAGATCATTCGAACGAAATAATAAGCGTCGACAGTAGGTTATCAGATTTATCATTTCTCTGAGAAAATATGCGATTCATTCAGATAAAAAGTTGTAGAGAAACTTTAAATTATATTGCGGTGAAACCTTGAAAATTCGTAATTTTTACTTCCATATACAAAGTGTAAGGAAATATTGTAAACCTGATTTGCGAAATGGATTTTGTATTTCGCATAGCTCAAAAACGAATAATCGTAGAATGCTGCAAATTTATATTTGTAACTAACATGATATCTAGTCATACATCTGCAACTTTTGTCTCCCATACGAGCTCCCATTTAAGGGCCCGCTTCACTCACCGTCGCCGGAAGCCGAAGCTAATGTTATTCTATGGGAAATTTTCTTTACTTATTACTTATTAAATAATCTATATTTTTAAATTCTATTTTCACATTCAGGAAATAACCAACTGTTAAATTGACGCACCTTTTTTTAAAAATGTATTTTTTTAATTTTTAATATTTTATTTGGAAACTGTAAAATACGAATTTTCAACATGTAAAATTTCTCATTTTGCAATTTCAAAATAAAATATAAAAAATTAAAAAATTAACTTTTTAAAAAAGGTCCGTCAATTTAACGGTTGGGAATTTTCTGAATGTGAAAACAGAATTTAAAAATATGTATTAGTTAATAAGTTATTTATAAAGAAAATTTCCCCATAGAATAACATTGGCTCGGGCTTCCGGCGAAGGTCAGTGAAGAGGGCCGTTAAGAGATATCTATGATTATGCCCGATTTTTCGTGACGTCTATAGGTACGTATATGTGTGAGTGTATCTCGCATAACTCAAAAACGGTTGGACGTAGAACGTTGTAAATTGGTATATAGCTTTGTAATAACATCTAGTTGTTCACCTCCTTTTTCGGACTTTCTGTATTTCAGATATTTACGAAAATTATATCCATAATGACCAAAAATACAAAAGTTTTGGACATTATATATGATCTACCATCATGGAAATTTTAAAAGAAGCTAATGACAGACCCCGTAATGATGTTATTATGAAAGTTGTCGACATATTTGTGTGTTGAAAGTAATTTGTAAAGGTATAAGCAGGTTCTAGTCGACGAATGTATTTTATTTAATGAATATTCATCTCGTAGATAGAGCTTGTAATGATATTCTTATGAAAGTTGTCGACATGCACTTTATTTAATGAATATTCAACCCGTAGATAGAGCTCGTAATGATATTTTTATGAAAGTTGCTGACATTTTTACGTATAGAAAGTAATTCTTAAAGTCATAATTAGGTTCTAGTCGACGAATGCACTTTATTTAGCTCGTAGGTAGAATAGGATATTCTTAATGAGAGTAAACGTTATTTTTTTCGCCGAAATACGAAAAAAGTTTGCTCTATAAACCAATGAATCTTTCTGAAAAATACCATAAATTTCTTCTTATTGAAGTTAGAGCTTCTAAACTTTGACAATCCTAAACGACAATTTTTCGCCAAATTCGGTCTCCAAAACGCCAAATTCGACGCCAAATCGCCATAATTGATGCCAGGACCAAAATCTGCATTGGCTACAAATTTAGCGGCTTGGCGAAATTAGCAAATGTTGTTTCAGGATAGCCAGAATTAATGAACCCTATCTCAACTTTAACGGAGTTCATTGTTTTGGTAAATTGTATCGTTTTTTGCTACTAATTTTCGTCAAAGAGATTAAAAATAAGCTATCTATACTCGAATGGTTTTCATTGAACTCTAAACTGTCCATTTGCCAATGAGAGTTTCTGTAATAAAGCCGTAGAGTAATTCCTGAGAAAACTACTGTAGTGCATGTCTCGGCCGGCGGTATATATAATCCTATTATCGTAACTTTTGTTGTTTGAGCAGCAGTTTTTTTTATTTTATTTTTTATTTATTTTATTTTTTAAATTAACTATAAGCTGTGCATTTGCCAATGAGAAATTCTATAATGAGCTATGGAATAGTGTTCCTGAGCATGAGTAAGCTGCTATACTCGTTCTCTGTGGGGTATATAATTCTTTTATCATGACTATGGAGTTGGAGTAACAGTTTTCTTAGCTATTATTCACTATTTTCAGAAATATTCATGGGCTGGAACCTGCCTGTCTATTTATGAATTAGTTACCTCACACAAAAATGTCAATGTTTTCATAACAATGTGTAATTTCCATTGGGTGTATAAGGAAGTCATGTGGTGTGCACATCCGATTTTTTAATATAAAATCACGAAGTATAAGGTATGATTAACGTAAATGGTCTCCGAGGACAAACTTATTCATATATATTATGGGATATAAGTGAAAATTTATCATGGTAAATTTCCTATGTTATGAGGATGTTTTAGGGCACTTAAAAGCTAAAACCATACTAAACATAAGCAAATTTTAGACGAGTTTCCCAGAAACAATCTTTTTACCACTTACTATTTAGAAACAAAGCTATAACAACTAGATGATTTTGTGATGTTTGTTGATGTTAGGATTAACCCTTTCAGGGGCGTTGGTTTCATAGTGCAACACAAATTTCAATTCAAAATTGCAAAAACTGCCCCCGGAAATTTTTTATAAAATTTTTCTTTTACAACTTAGCCGAATAACTTCATTTACTTATTGTCTTATAATGTTTTTGGTCATTTCTGGTGGTTATGGGTTAAGGCCAACTGACTGTGTTAAGGTCCTGAGCCTAGGGGTGTGCTGTCTGTGGCGGATCTTTCTAAAGTGTCCTAGCATTTATTTATGCAAATTTCGACGAAAATCTATACCGACAGATGATTTTGCGAGATTCTTTTCATCATAGATTCTTAAATTAATTTAA
This sequence comes from Salticus scenicus, assembly GCA_963930645.1. Classification (NCBI taxonomy): domain Eukaryota; kingdom Metazoa; phylum Arthropoda; class Arachnida; order Araneae; family Salticidae; genus Salticus; species Salticus scenicus. Next base: position 174,200,566 of record OZ005660.1, on the reverse strand, counting down.
AATATTCATGTATCCAAACAGTCGAATGTTTCTAGAATAATCGCTTGCTAAGGCTCGATTATATCAAAACAGTTGGTTGTAATTTTCTACACAAAATTATCTTATTCAGTTTAATGATATTTGGTGATGAATAAAAACTTTAGAAATAATCACTATAAATAAAAAAAAAAAAAAAAAAAAAAAAAAAAAAAAACCGCATTCTTTTCTACAGCACTTGTGCCTACATTTTTTTTCGTCTGATAAAAAATCTAACTTAATTACTTCGTCCCGAAACAATGGGCGCATGTTATTGAAATTTATGGTGTTTGATTACAAAGTTTTTATTTACACCAGTATTTCTTTGCATTTTTCGGCTGTTGTAGCTTGGTTGGTAGAGCACCGTGCTCGTAATTGGAAGAGTGCGAATTCGATACGCGAGACAGCTGAAGACTGTCGTGTACATTAATAGTGTGTGGTGTACGTAAAATCCAACGTGGCTGCAATGTCCTCCATGTTCCCATCCCAAATTATATAATACCTGTAGAGGTCATCGAAGCGGGGCAGCCATTCTCTCCGTGAAGGTTCAAAATTGTGATGGCATGTCTCAAGACCACCTTTAGATGTGAGTCACAGACTGTCGCCCATAATGTCGTTCCTACAATATCTCTTATAATGTCGCCCATAGCAGTCGCTACAGTCGTAATTTGCGACCATAATGTCACGTTCATAAATGTCAGACAGCCGCCTAGGCCCAGACGTCGGTAATTGTCCATAGTGTAGTACTAGTACGACCTAAAAGCCGCTCAAACAACCAATTTTATATTTATATGAAACATTATGATTGCTATTCACAATAATATATTTGGTTTTAGAAATCTGCAAGCCGACGCTAAGCAGAAGTTTGACGAAATTGCCGAAGCTTATCATGTTCTCAGCTCGCCTAAATGGAAAGTACTTTTTGACCAATTCGGAGAAGATGGTATTAAAACTGGGGTGCCAGTTCCACCTGCTGGAAATGAACCCCAAGGGCCAATTGAGGTCTATTCATTTCACGGTGATTCAATGAAGGTATGTTTAAATTAGTAATTTTAAGTTTCTGCCAACCTAATATGTCCGATAAGCATAGTGAATTTCTGTATAAATTTGAGACATAGTTTGTGGAGTCACAAACACCAGCGCAAAATACAATTCAGGCAGTGTGAAGACGCCATTAGCGCTTTTTTTTTTTTCAATCCTCTAACAAGTTTTGTGCATTTAATCGCTGTAGAAATTGAACCTTGTGGTAAATGACAAAAATTGCACTGTTAAAAATGTTTTCTTAAAAATGAGCTAAATTGTCTCCAAACAGCTCCGAAACAATATATACTTAAATTTGAGAAACCAAGTACTCGTTTTTGAGTATATTGACATGTGAAACATGGGAATATTTGGATTCTTATTGGTCAACCCCATTTTTGAGCATGTCAATATACTCAAAAATGAGTACATGGTTTCTCAAATTTAAGTATATATTGTTTCGGAGCTATTTTGAGACAATTTAGCTCATTTTTAAGAAACCATTTTTAACAGTGTGGGCTATTTCTACCTACTGGGTGATTTGCACTGAAAATTGATAGACAACAATTTATGCCAAGGTGCAACTAAATATAAACTTTTATGAAATCTTTGCAGTCGTTCTTGAACTAGAACTGCCACAAAACATTGGTCATGCACCCATGAACAGAAAAACATTTTCTCAAAATGGTCAAATTATGTTCAGGAAACCTTAAAACGCGTAAATCCATGAAAACAAGATTTTTTTTTTTTTTTTTACGAAAACAATATATTTTTGAGTGAAAACAGAAGAACGTTAAAGCATGGATCAGTTGAATAAAACGTTTGGAGACTTCAATGAACGACAAAAATACTCTCTTAAAATGAAAGAATGAAAATAACTCAACTTGAGTGAATTTCCCTTTATCTGCCTAGAAGAAACGTGCTCTCTCATCTTGAGTTAAATTTAGTAAACTGAATGAGTTAACACAATGCACTCAAACTAGAGTTATTTCTGGAATTTGAGTAATTTATTTATTTTATTAATGATTTCAATACAAATGATTTGAATAAACTGGATCACTTTACAATGCACTTGCGTGATGTGCTGCAGCAAGAGCGATGTTGCCACTTACAAGTGGTTGAATGATCAGAAATAACTCAAGTATCAATAAATATCGATAACTCAAATTCGCTTAAATAAAAAGCTACCAATTTGCTCAAAGAATTACATTCTTAACTCAAGTCGATTAATATATACAGTAGTGCTTGGATAATTTAATTCGAAGTTGAAGGGACCAGAGAAAAATTCGAAGTATCCAAAAATTCGAATTACATATACTATTTTGTCAAAAAGAAGAGACAAATTAAAAAAATTAAAACCCTACGATCAAATATTTAACACATAACATTTATACCTAAGAATTCTGCGAGCTTAATTACTCAACACTTTTTTTTTTAAATAGTCAGATATTTGTTATTGCTTCTTTAAGTACAATCTTTCTGTCATAGCTTATGACTTCAACCTATCAGTTGATACAAAAATTGAATCTTCTACATTAGACATGACTTTCAAAAAAAAAAAAAAAAAAAAAAAAACTCGAAGTTCATGTATATAGACCATATCTTCTGATGCACTAGGTAGGGGCTTCTCTTGTATTTCCTTATCTTTATTTTAAAAGAATGTAAAAAAAAAAAAAAGAAGATGCACTTTAGCTGAGAAAATCTCGGGAACAAATTTTACTGTAATATTTTAAAGGTAATCGTATGAAAAATTCGAATTATCCAAAATAGAATTCGAATTATCCATGATTTTTAACATTATTTTAATACAAAATTCAAGGGACCGAGTAAAAAATTCGAATTATCCAGAATTTCAATTTAAACAAGTTCGAATTATTCGAGTTTCACTGTATATATATAATCATTTTGATAGTAGAAGCAAAGAATGAAAACGAAGAATAGTTAGTCAAACAATTCACCAAAGAGATATACACACGCCAAACAAAGCAACAAGATTTCCCAAATTGATTCAATTATCAAGTTTAACAATAGCACTGATGCCAATCCACTGTACAACAATACCTGTTGAAAATTGAAATAAGACCGTGTAATTAGACTCTGATGAAAAGAAGGTTGACTCTAGGACAATATTTCAAGGTGAAAAAAGAGAACCCTGAAGGGCCCTCTTCACTCACCGTCGCCGGAAGCCGAAGCTAATGTTATTCTATGGGAAATTTTTCCTTACAAATAGTTTATTAACTAATACGTATTTTTAAATTCTGTTTTCACGTTCTGAAAATTCCCAGCTGTTAAATTGACGGACCTTTTTTAAAAAATTATTTTTTAAATTTTTATGTTTTATTTTGAAGCTGCAAAATACGAATTTTCAATATGTGAAATTTTTTCATTTTGCAATTTAAAATAAAATATTAAAAATTAAAAAAAAAAAAAAAATACATTTAAAAAAAAAGTCCGCCAATTTAACAGCTGGGAATTTTCTCAATGTGAAAACAGAATTTAAAAATATGTAATTAGTTAATAAGTTATTTGTAAAGAAAATTTCCCCATAGAATACTTCCGGCGACGGTAAGTGCAGTAGAACCCAAGCAACAGACATACGTATCACCAAAACCACAAAGACCAATAAGAATGAATAATTTCTCTATGTAGGAGAAGGTGGAAAAAAAAATCATCAGGGGATGAAATACACATAGTTAAAGAAACTAAATTTATTTTTTAACAGCCCGCGAAACAAACGATACAACAAACCAACACCAACTCAACCAAATCCCAACAGAAAAACTCAAACTAAATCGAAATCCAGGGGAAAAAAAAACCCAAGAAAGGATGGAATATATACTTTTGCCGATAGTTCAGTGGTAGAAATAAATATGTCAGGTGCAAAACAAACATTCCGTCTTTCTTAACTAAGATGATTTAATGACTATTTACATGTAATTACATCTGATCTATATACATATATTACAAGTTGAAATATTTAGGATCTCCTATTTAGATCCTTCCTTTACCATTGCCTGCCACACACTGACTGAAACAGTACATGTATCGCCGTGTCTTGGCACACAGCGACCCCTGGTGGAGAGATTTCCGTAACACTCCCCACCGAACTCACATGAGTTCACCATCAATTTCCAAAAAAGAATTACAATCATAACATAATCAATTATCAAATCCACATATGAAAAATAATTTGAACATCTAAATTACTATCACTTAAAAATAAGAAAAACATAATGTTAAGCATTAACAGAAATTTACAATTAATATTCAAACAATCTAAATAAAATTTTCAGTAATCAAATAGCAATATATACATAAATAATAATCAACATTATACATAAGATAACAATTTTTACTTATTCAGTTTATTATTAAGGATTAATTTCTAAATTATATACAAGTTGAACTGAGCGCTTAATGTTACCTTTAGGGGTTTTGATGAGAAGAGAACGAATTTTACCATCTCGTCCTGGATATACATTCAATATTCTACCCATCATCCATATGTTTCTAGGATAGCGCTCATCATTAATTAAAACCACATCATTTACTTTGAATGATGAAATCTTACCTGGTTGTGCAGATATATAAGCAGATCTAAGATTAAGCAAATACTCTTTTCTCCACCTGTTCCAAAAATGAGTTAAAAGAGTTTGCTGATATTTATATCTTTTTACCAAAGAATTTCTGCTTACAATTAATTCGTCTTTTTTAACCTTAGTTACAGGTAAAGAAATTAATCTTTTCCCAACTAGAAAGTGAGAAGGAGTGAGTGGGGAAGGTTCTGATGGCTCACTATACATATACGTAATAGGTCTAGAATTAATCATTGCCTCAATTTCTAGAAAAACTGTTTCTAATTCTTTAAGAGAAAGAGAAGATTTACCAATAATTTTCTTTAAACAAGTTTTAATTGTACGTATCTGCCTTTCCCAGAAGCCTCCCCACCAAGGACTCCTTTCAACGATAATTGAGGCAAACAAGTTTTTTACCTCAGGGTTATCAATTTCACTCCACAATTTTTTTAGTTCACCTTTTGCCCTTTTAAAGGCTTTAGCATTATCAGAATATATAACTGAACATAAACCTCTACGAGAAATAAAACGTCTTAAACCTAATAAAAATGAATCCGTACTCATATTAACAACTAATTCCAAATGTACAGCTCTTGTAACTGCACAAGTAAAAATAAGTAAATAACATTTTTTACAGTCAGTAGTAAAAAAGGGTCCAGCAAAGTCTATACCAGAAACATCAAAAAGGGGATGTTCCTAAATTCTGTCAGGAGGTAGAGGAGCTACCACCTGATTACCAGCTTTCACTGAAAAACGTCTACAAATCAAACAGTTTTTTAGGACTCTTTTTACGAACTGTCTACATTTAAGAATCCAGAAACGTTCTCTTAGGTGAGTTAAAGTAGCATCTACACCCAAATGGCCCATTTTTATATGAGCATCAAAGATGAGTAATTCAACGAATTTATCATTGTTAGGAAGCAGCAGGGGGTGTTTGGCCTGCTCATCATTACTTGAAAATTGCAAGCGTCCTTTCAAACACAAAAAGTTATTTTTGTTAAGTTCGCAATTCAAATTGTAAATTCGTGAGTTTTTATTTACAGTACCCTGGGAGAGAAGTTGCTGAATTTCACTCCCAAAATGCTCCTGTTGAATTGTCTTAATCCAAGAGTCAAAGGCTTCCTTAAGTTCCGAAGCACATATAGGTCCCCGGCATTTGGTGCCGTGACCAGGATTGGCATTGTGGGCAAACCTTTTTACCCAAGCTGTCACGCGCAAAAGTCGAGACAAGTTACTGTATTTATTTACTTCAATGATCTTTAAGAGAGAATAATGATTAGTAGAACAGACAGTATTTACTGCTACACCTCGTAGCTCTTTAGAAATTAATTGTTCAACATTACTGTCATCTGGTTGACAGATGTTAATTGGATCAGGCCATAAGTGAACGGGTTGAGACAACCAAGGAGGGCTCGTCCACCACAAAGAATTCGAAATAATATTTTTCGCTGATTCTCCCCTAGTAGTGAGATCTGCAGGGTTCTCTGATCCACTACAAAAATTCCAGCATTCAGGAAGGGAAAGTAATTGCACTTGAGCCACTCTGTTGGCGACAAATGGTTTCCAAACTTTGGATGAATTTTTCACCCAATGAAGAACAATTTTGGAGTCGCTCCAGAAATGGATTTTTTGAGTAATGGCTGGAAAAATTCTCTGAATATAATTTCCTAAACGAGCACCTACAAGTGCTGCCATTAATTCTAATCTGGCTAAAGTTAAACTCTTTAGAGGAGCAACTTTACTTTTTGAAATCACAAAACTTATGTTAATTTTTCCTTCACTTGTTAAATATCGAAAATACGCTACAGCTCCATACGCTTTAGGACTGGCATCAACAAAAACATGAAGCGAAATTTCATTAACATTTTCCATTGAAAAAAGTTTACGTTCGATGCTAAAATTTTCTAATTCAGAAAGTTCAGAACACCATGATCTCCACTTTTTTTCTAAGTCATGTGGTAAGTTTTCATCCCATAGTAGACCTCTTTCCCACAATTCTTGAATAAGAATTTTAACTCTTATTATGAATGGACTAATTAGTCCACAAGGATCGAATATCTTAGAAATTATTCTCAATACATGTCGTTTGGTGATTTCAAATTCCAAGGAATCCATAACATCCCTTAAATCTAATTTAATTTTATCCTCACTTGGATCCCACTTTAATCCCAAAAATCCTTCTCCTTGCCCGAAATCCATATTTTTCTCATACCCATTTTCATGCCAAAGTTGTTTCAACTCATCACAATTAGTTTTTAATTTCCTGAGTTTAAATCCAGCAGCGCGTAATATTTCTATTGCCAAAGAGGTTAACTCATAAGCATCCTGCGCAGTTTTAGCTCCACTGTACAAGTCGTCAACATATAGAGAATTTAACATTTCATAACAATTAGGATAATCCTCTTTATATTTCCCTATGTGAAATTTCAAAACACAAGCTAGCGCAAATGGAGACGTCGTTAACCCAAAGGGTAAACGATTAAGTTGAAGTGTCTGTACCGGATTATCGGGCTCGTCCGGAAACCACAAAAATTTTAGATATTCTCTATCCTCTTCCGCAATTTCAATAATAAGAAAAGCTTTCTCTAGATCTCCGCAAAATGCAACTTGATTTTCCCGAAATTTAAGTATAACATCCAATAAATTTGGATACAGATTAACTCCCGACTCAAGAGAATCATTTAAAGAATTTTTACTTTCATTTGCTTTAGAGCTGCAATCATAAACCATCCGAACGCGAGTAGTTTCTTTGTCATCCCTTATTACTGCTCTATGGGGCATATAATAACCTGAATTTATATCCTCGTCAGTACATTTTCCTACAATTTTACATTTCAATTGATCCGATACAATTTCCTTATACTGATCAAAAATTTCAGGATTTTTATTCAATTTAAATTTTAATGAATTGAAACGTTTGCTCGCGACCTCATAATTAGAGTCCAATTTTAACGGGGGTCCTGTATTATCTTTCCACATTAATCTACACACATACTGTTCCCCATTAAATTTTAAAGAATCCTCAAAATCCTTAATTAACTGATTATCCTTTTCCGATAGATTTTTGGTTTCATTCGGAAATTCTTCAATTTCCAAAAATAATCTTAAATCATTTAAAATAGCATTATTTACAATAATCATGTTTTCAGAACAACTATTTTCATTATCGTCTGATCCAATTATCAGCCATCCAAATGCACTATTCAAAGCTGACAAATGTTTATTTATAGGTACCCTTTCCCCATAAATTAATTCCCAACAAACATCGGCCCCTAAGAGGATGTTAATATTGTTATCCGAGCTATCTGAATCAGCCAACTTCAAATTCCGTTTCTGCATTAAATCTTTTATTTTTGAATCAGGATATTTCACAGTAGCGCCCGTTATAGTGCGAGAAACAAATAATTCCTGAGTTTTTTGAAAAGAAGAATTTGTACTTTCCAGTGTTACTTCAACAACTCGATAAATTTTATCCGTTGGGCATTTCATTCCAAAAGAATAAACTGATAAAGTTTCATTACGAATGGTTTTTAATTTTAAATCATTCGCTAATTTTTCACTAATAAATGATCTCGAACTTCCACAGTCAAACATTAATCTAGATAAGCAAGATTTATTTTCCGATTTAGCAATAACAGTGCAAGTTTGTAAATAAACATTTTTAGAACAGTTTTTATTTAAATTACATTGAGAAATAGAAGAAATAACTTCAGAAACATTAGTGTTATCCCGTTCATTTTCGTTTTCATTATAATTTAAACTACGTGAATTTTTACAATTTTCTCTATTGCGCTCTACCGATAAATTCGAGGATTTATAATTTTTTCTACAAACTGACTCGTGATGAAATCTAGAAAAACATATTTTACAAACAATACCTGACCTACATACTTTGCTTATGTGTTTCGGTTTAAAACATAACCAACACCGAGCTTCAGACTTAAGTTTGTTTATTTTCTGTTCTATATCTAATTTTCTACAATTTACAGAATCATGAGAAGTTAAGTCGCAAAAAATACATGAATTTTTTATTTGTGTGAGTAATGTTGCTGCGGTTGGTATATTTTTATGTTTGGAGAAGTTTTTTTGATATGTTTGTCCTGTTTGATAACCCTGAAAAGCGGAACGCTTATTTTCATTATCCTTAAAAGAATTTGTTACGGTTTCACAAATTTCACGCGATTCCACTTCATTTCTTAAAAACGTCATTATTTCCGAAACTTCACAATTAATTTCCTTATTTCTTTTTCTATGAAAATCTAAAACCAAATCTTGGGGTAGTAATTTAAGAAGTAAGGGGTTTAATAAATGACCGTATGAGCCTTCAGTAACATTCAACGAGCGTAAATTCCTTATATTTATCTCTATCTCATCATATAATTTACGCATGCCTTTAATGTTAGATGAATTCCTCACTGGTTCTAAATTAAGTAATTTAGACATGTATGAATTAATAATAAAGTCAGTACGCCCATAACGTTGTTTTAAAAGTTCTAAACACGAATCATAATTCTTTTCATTTAACTCGAATCCCGCAACGACATTATAAGCAGGGGGAGTAAGCAAACTTTTTAAATATTGAAACTTCTCAATTTTACTCAGGAATTCGTTCGACCCTATCGCGTTATCAAAACAATTTAGGAATTCCATGAAATTTGAAATACCAGAACCAGAAAATTGTGGAACCTGTAACTGTGGCAATTTCAATGCCGAAAAATTATGTTCTGTACAGCTTGATGTACTTACATTAGTACTTTGATTTTGCTGTTTATTGTTTATTTCTTTAATTTTACATTTAAGTTTAATTTTAATAGCAATAATTTTGTCGTCATATTCCTCAGATTGAGCTATTTCACTTTTAAATTTAACAGGATCATTAATAAGATCCTCTATTTCATCATCATACTCTTTCAATAATTTAGATTTGATATCTAAAGTTTCTAATAACTCATTTAAAGAATCGAAAGTTTCGTTTTCATAATCTAACGCTTGTACTTTTTTTATTAATTTAGTAATACTAGCTCTAACAGAGCTTCTCTTTTCAACAATTTTAGTTAATTTATCCATTATTAATTTTAAAACAGCTTACCTCCTAATACGTTATCCAAATAAAAACATAAATAACAAAAAAATGTAGATTACTTCCGTTTTCATACACCACATCTATTTTCCTTTTTCAACTCAGATTCCGTTAAACATCATTTTTGAAGATGTTGTTTTTCTATTTTTATTTCCATTTCGTTGATCTATGATATGAGCTGAGTCCTCCTTTTTACTTCAGTAGATAATTGCTTTCTTTTTTTATCATTGGCGTTATGACATAATAAAACCTTTTTGCTTCGAATAAACCATTTTCCCGGCCGATGCACCAAATTTTGCCGATAGTTCAGTGGTAGAAATAAATATGTCAGGTGCAAAACAAACATTCCGTCTTTCTTAACTAAGATGATTTAATGACTATTTACATGTAATTACATCTGATCTATATACATATATTACAAGTTGAAATATTTAGGATCTCCTATTTAGATCCTTCCTTTACCATTGCCTGCCACACACTGACTGAAACAGTACATGTATCGCCGTGTCTTGGCACACAGCGACCCCTGGTGGAGAGATTTCCGTAACATATACATCTACTAATTGACTTGGTAAATTAACTCATTTATTTTAAAAGAGTACTAATTGTAATATGAAAAACAGTAAAAGATAGATCTTTTTTTTTTTTTTTTTTTTTTTTTTTTTTTTGAATAATAATAATAATTTTTCTTTCTTCTATATTCAATAAAAGAAAGTATTGGTTTCATAAAGGTATTCGACCCGGTTTTCAATAGATTTATACAGTTTGAGACATCTAAAACACTATTAGACCATTTTTTGAAAATGTCTGTCTCTAATGTGTGACAAAAATTTTGGCAATTCTAGCTCAACTAATGCTCAGAATTTCATACAAATTTATATGTTGTTGCAACAGGACATAAATTAATGTCTATCAACTTTTGGTGAAAATCGCCGAACAAGTAGCGTTACTATTGCATTTTTTAAAAATAATTTTTATATGAATTTTTAATATAGGACAAAATTTCGTATAAATGTGCACAATGAGAATAATTTTTAACGAATCCTTACGCAATTATATATATCCTATAATTTATTTCAATTAATAAAAATAATTAAAATTTATTATCTCATGATTAAATTAAATGATTTTAATGCTAAAAAAATTACCTTTAAAACTTACCTTTACATACCATTATTACCTGGGTTACATGTGTTATGACTCTACCATGTTACACCTTGTTTTAAAGGACTTGGTATTTCCTGACCGTTGGTGATGTTTGTACAGAACGCACTGTGCCCCCTGGTGGTGTAAAGTGCAACTAAAGGATTTTTATTGCCGTATAATAAAGATAGTTAAAAACAAATTTTAAAGATTTCAATCATTTCATCACCATCTAGCTTAGAGTTGCTAAAGTAAGCTGAACTGGTACGAAATTTTTTGTTAACTTTCTGTTACAAGTCATCTCACGTCCGCACATCGCTCTTCGATTGTTCCTGTCCGATTTCTCCAAGACCTTGGTGACATTTAAATATGCGGATTTAAAAAACGGACAGGAACAATCGAAGAGCGACGATTTTGATACATTACGGTCAATAAAGTGACCGTTGAATTTGACAGGTTCCAGCTTTGGGTGCCGTGGCAGTCAAGATCACTCTCGAGGTCTCACCTGGACATCCCGTGGCCGATGGTTGGACCTAAAATATCGTCTTCAATGAAATACTCAATTAGAATTTTTAACTGTATTCGTGCTTCTTCTTCTTTCCATTCGTACTCTTCTTTTTTTTTTTTACTCAATAAAGATAGCTACATTTTTTTTTTTTTTTTTTTTTTTTTTTTTTTTTAAAGATTTCAATCATTTCACCGCCATCTAGCGTAGAGTTGTTAAAGTAAGCTGAATTGACGCGAAATTTTTCATTTACTTTCTGTTACAAGCCATCTCACGTCCGCGTCGCTCTTCGATTGTTCCTGTTCGTTTTCTCCAAGACATTGGTGACATTTAAATATGCGGATTTAAAAAACGGACAGGAACAATCGAAGAGCGACGATTTTTGATACATTACAGTCAATAAAGTGACCGTCGGATTCGACGGGTTCCAGCTAGTTTTAATTAATTAAGAAAATATTTACTAAAGAGATTTTCACGAATCATAGATAACAAACATTCAGATTAATCAGTTTTCTGATTAGAAACATACAAACACACACACTGAAACTGGTTTATTCGTTTAGAAGCTGCATGCTACACACACCTACACATGCAGATAGACAAAGGCTTCAAGATTACAATATTCCTCTTTTTGGAAGATAATTAAAATTTATTATTATCCCTCCCCCTCCCCCCCCCCCCCCAAAAAAAAAAAAAAAAAAAAAAAAAAAAACTGATTTCTTGGTTTTAAAATCAGTTTTAACATCAGAATTTTTAAAAATATTTTTTAAATACTTAATACTATTATACCAAGACTCATATAGGGAAAAAATGTATTATGTTAGAAAATTTTCAAAAAATTCTGGTGAAAAAACTTTAATTTTACAATTATGGAATTATACGATTTACAAACAAAAATTTTTGAAAAATTACAAACAAAAATTTTTGAAAAATTAGTTTTACACCCAGAGCCTGATTAAGAGGGAAGCACACATTATTTATACTTACACCGTTATTTTTTAACAAATACTTTCCTCCTATAATAAACACAAAATTCTCATTAAAAATTATTTTAAAAGAATTCTGGTGTCTAATAACGGTGAGTAAATTGGATTGTTTTACACCGTTCATTTTTTATAAAAAATATTTCCTCGTCAAAGCGTGGAATTTCTATGACATGAAGTAAAAAATAATTGTAAAAATATTCCGGTGAGAGCGGAGATAATGTGTACTTCCCCCTTAATCAGGCTCTGTTTACACCGGAACTTTTTAAAGCTTTCCAACATACATAAATTTCCTCGCTGTATGTGCCCTGTATTCAATAGCTTAAAATTCCAATATCAAAGTAATTTTACATAATTTCCTCCTCAGATTAAATTGTTACTATATTAAAAAATCCTCCATATGAGGGGTTATAATTTATGACTCTCATCTTAATACTATTTATTGGAATCTATTGATATCATACACTGCATGTGCTTACTTTAGTGGCGCAAACTCTTTATTTTAATTACCCCCAATATTAAACTTCAATTTTAGTTTGAAACAAATTATAATAATGGATATTTTGGATTCTATATAGGTGTTCCGTGATTTCTTTGGCGTCGACAGCCCTTTTGCTGATTTTTACCTTCCGAATATAGATCCGAGTTATAAATTTTTCGAGGCACCAGCTCAGCTCGTTCCTGGTCCTGATCAAGAGCATATTCTGGAGCTGTCCTTAGAAGATGCTTACTATGGCTGCATCAAGACCGTAACCATACCTCTCCGGGTAGTTGATGAAACTGGTACCAAGACAATGGACGAGGAAAAATCTTTTACGTTTCGTGTTCCTAAAGGTATGTTAAATATACATAGATATAGTAATATACACAGATCTATCATCCCCATGTTATCGAGCAAAAAAATTTTATGCCGAAAAAAAGTTCTAAAATCGGCCATTAGAGAGTATTGAAAAAAAAAAAAAAAAAAAAAAAAAAAAAGAAAAATGAATTTGAAACTGTATCTGGAGTTTTTCATTCACCTTTAGTAAATAAAATATTCATAAATTTTATTTACTAAATTATCCGTGTGTATTCCTGTGTGTGATTTACTCGGAGAAAGGCAGCCATTAGAGTGACTTTTCCCGAAAAAAAAAAAAAGGTCTCACTTTTTCCCTCTCGCTGATCAATCTATGTCTTATTACTATATCTATAGTTAAATAGTGAAACATTTATTGGATTGGATTAGATTGGATTTAGGAATAAGGCTGATTGACAGCTGTTGGTCCTAGGAATGAAAGGGAGTGCCCTCCATGGGGGTGTTTCTAAGGGATCCTAGCCCATATTTAGCAAATTTCGGTGGAAACCAAGGAAAACTCCGAACGGCTAGGCGACGAGCAGGACTTAGGATCGAACCCAGCACTTCACGTCTACCAGCTTTGAGTGCAGAACCGAACATTTATTGGGCTGAAACATTTATTGAAGAAAATAACATTTTGTTGTATAGGTTGACTACAAATACAATTAAAGTTCTGATATAAACAGGATGTTGAAGCTAAAAATTGCAGCGAATTGTTACCTAATTGGTATATGAACAAGTCAAAAGAAGGCGATTTTAAATTTATGTCTTTGAAAAATGTGTATGAAGTGACCCAATGTTCAAGAAAAGCGTCACATTTCTACCTTGCAATTTATCCATCTGAAAAACAGCTATGTCAGTTTTATTGAGGCTAACTCATGTTTTAGAACAGGAATAAACTACTACGTCAGAAACGCCAAAGAAAAATTATTGAGGTGCATACAGCTGTTTCGGTAGCCTAAAGCGTACCGTCATCAGTGCAAAAAGAATTCTGAATCTTGAGAAGTGCTCGTACATATAGGAGAGGGACCGGATTTAGTTCAACCAATAGGAATACGGAAGAGGTGGGGAGTGTGGCCAAGAAACCAATAAATCGGCTATTTCTAAACATTGCTGGGAGGAAAATCATAATTTTAAATTTAATTCAGCTAAAATAATTTGCAGACCTAAATCCATTCATGAACTCGATTTCTTTGAAGCTTTTCATATTTATAAAAATTTTAAAAACCTTGTAAATTGTGATTTCGCTGTTCCCTATTTGTCTGATTGTTGGAAATTTTACATTCAGTCCACATTTCCTTAATTTTTCTACTGTTTACACAGCTACACATTCCTTAATTCCTATTGGCCACACTCCCCACCTCTTCCGTATTCCTATTGGTTGAACTAAATCCGGTCCCTCTCCTATATATACGAGCACTTCTCAAGATTCAGAATTCTTTTTGCACTGATGACGGTACGCTTTAGGCTACCGAAACAGCTGTATGCACCTCAATAATTTTTCTTTGGCGTTTCTGACGTAGTAGTTTATTCCTGTTTTAATATTCCAACGCCAAGTCTCCTGCTATTAACTCATGTTTTATTGTTAGATTTAATCTGATTTTTTCTCAACCGCATTTTCGAGTCGGGTCACTCATCTTACAGAGGTGCGATTTATTGATTAGTTTTTAATCCTTTCTGCGTGAATCCTTTTGTTAGGAACTTATTAACGGCCTTATTCACCATTAACTTTAACTCCCGGTTCAACGTCAAAACTTGAAAAGCGTCTAAAAGCAGAGTGCAGCTTTAAAGAAAATTTGGCACGCTTCTTCTGCCATCTAGTGTCAAAGTTTTCATATAATTTTTGATTGGTTATTTTCAGCTAAAAAATCCGAAAATAACAATGCCGCTAGATGGCAGATGCAACGCGTCAAACTTTGCTAAAATGTTGAACCCTGACTTTATACGTTTTTCAAGTTTTTGTGTTCAACCGGGAGTTGAGGTTATTGGTGAATACGGTCGTTAGATATATTGTAGACAATAATTCAAATGCGTAGAATCTAATTTATACAGTCGGCTGCAAAATTATTCGAGCACTAGCCAATAATTCCTATATTTAAAAAGTACACTTAAGACTGTTTTGCTAAGTAAATCCTTGTCGAATCATGTCCTTAGACTGATTAAGAACATGACTCGACAAGGATTTATTTGACAAAGCTGTATTAAGTGTACTTTTTTTTGGCAAGGATTATTGCTAGAGCTCGAATAATTTTGCAGCCGACTGTATATGCATGTGGATCAAAACTAACAAGTGAATTTTTACCCACTTTCTATAGCATCCAATTGAGCTGAAATTTTGCAAACATGTATAACTTCGATGACTATACATGGTCAAGTATTATCGGTTTTAGGAATGAGGTCGTGGGCCCCTAACTGTAATTCAAAATTTGTTTTCGAATGGACCATATTCCCACTTTGGGTTCGAGGCTACAAGAATATCAGCTGGTTAGGGAAACAATCCTCAACTCTACCATAACGAAGCATTGTGGCTTGCAAATTTTTATCTTGCAATGTTATTTATAAGAGTTACAGATTATATGAAATTGAAGTAAGAATGATAGAGTGATACCTTTGTTTTGTTTTAATCCAGTTTTAGTAATATACTTTAATATTAATCAACATATGTAATATTAAAAGTTGCCATGTGAACTGTGGCGATGTTAACAAATTTAAACGGATGTTCCATTTATTAAATTCCTTTATTAAGGTGATTGAAATTCTAATTATTTAAGCTTTGATGTCTATATATATGTGTGTGTGTGTATAAAATGTTCTTATTAATCTTTATTCATTATATATATATATATATGTGTGTGTGTGTGTGTGTGTGTGTGTATACATAAAATGTTCTGCAATTTTACGACATGGAATAGTCTTAACTTTATCATTCGATTCGGTTGTTTACATTTCTCTTTTGTTCTTGTTTGAACATTATTATTAAGTTTCACTGCAGAAATATTTAGGAAAATGTTATGCGTAACAATAAAATGGCATCCTTAATCTAATTTGTTTACAAAATATCGGCCACGTGTTCGGCGATTTTACCCACGGTGACGTCATAGGAATATTGTGCATTGAAACCCATTTCCTATTGTACGAACGAGTTGAAATTTTGCATATATGTGTAACTACGATGACAATACATGCTTAAGGGCCCTCTTCACTCAGCGCCGCCGGAAGCCGAAGCTAATGTTATTCTATGGGAAATTCTTCTTTACAAATAACTTATTAACTAATACATATTTTTAAATTCTGTTTTCACATTCTGAAAATTTTCAGCTGTTAAATTGATGGACCTTTTTTTTAAAAATTGTTTTTTTTGATGTTTTATATTATATTTTGAAGCTGCAAAATACGAATTTTCAATATGTGAAATTTTTTCATTTTGCAATTTCAAAATAAAATATTAAAAATAAAAAAAATACATTTTTAGAAAAGGTGCGTCAATTTACCAATTGGGAATTTTCTGAATATGAAAACACAATTTAAAAATATGTATTAGTTAATGAGTTATTTGTAAAGAAAATTTCCCCATAGAATAACATTGGCTGGGGCTTCCGGTGACTTTAAGTGAAGAGGGCCGTTAAGTATTAAAGGACTTAAGGGTGAGCCCTGGACCTGCATCTCCAGTTCAAAAAATTTTTCTTTTAATTTTAACACATTTCCTGTCGCCTGATAGAGCTGAAATTTTGTAATACATGTATAACTTCGGTGCCAATATTTGCTCAATAGTTTAAATTAAAAGAATGGGGCCCTAGGCTTTTAGCTTCAGTTCAAAATTAGTTTTCGAATTTTAACTCATTTTCTGTCGTTCGATTGAGCTGAAATTTTACTCACATGTATAACTCCGACACCAATACATGTTGAAGGATTAACAGACTAGAAGAGGGAAGAGGTGCTGAGGGTTTGCCCGCCCCCCCCCCCAGTTGAATTTTTTTTTTTTTTTAATTTAACCTATTTTACCATGTTTTTATTAACTTCTATTCTTGTTTGTCCGGTACATATCTTGTAATTGATTTTTAACTAACTTCCCTACTAGCCAGATGTTTGAAACTTTCAGAATAGCTCGGAACCCGATGACAACACAATACTTCGAAGCCCGATTTTCGAATTTTTGATTAGTTTTCTTTTAATTAATTAAAATATGAAAACAATAACCTACTAATAGTTTTAAAAATAGCCATTAAAATATTAGCTACAACTTAATTGTTGCTAAAAAAAATTTACGAGTTCATTTTCTTTCAACATAAAAATAAATACATTTAATTTAACGTGAACTTTAAAAAGTTCTAAAAAGTTAAATTATGAATCTCACAAAAATTGATGTCATTATCCCTTTAAAAATTTTATACACATTGATAAAGTGCTAATATAGTTCGACACCTAAGATTCAACAGAAAATTTAAAAACATGGTATATAATTTTTTTTTTAAATCTTATAATTATTTATCATTAGATTGAGTTGAAATTTTGCATACCTATATTATCTGCATCCGCTGAATTGTAGATTTTGAGTATATATTGCACATTTTAAAATAAAAGCGTGTTTTGAAATTTTTGAATTATTTATAACTTTTCTTCTGTAACTGAGCAGCTAATACTTCTGTAAAATACTATACTTGACTTTATCTTATTCCAGTAAATTTTTTAAGAAAATCGGTGATTAGTACTTGAGTTTTTTAGGTAATATCATTCGAAAATGCTGGTACAACAATGCTAGACAAGCACACTACACTGCCACACGTGGATGCAGAGAGAGGTCACATCAACTGCAACTTGTGACTTTTGCTATCCCGATATTCGCCCGTTTTGATGATTGACAAAGCCATTAATTCAAAAATGAGAATCATATGGAAACAATATGACAGTTTTTAATGGAAATACCAATAGGCATGTTCAAGGGGGGAAAAAAATGCGATCAATCCCTTCCCCACGAAAAAAAAAAAAAAAAAAAAAAAAAAGTAAAAAATCTTCGCATTACACTTAATATAACACAATAAAGTGATCTATGATCTTGGTATGTATATTTTGAGATACCCTGCATCCTTATTTTCTCATAATAAGCGGGTTGGTTGGATTTTACGTCGCACTAGTGCTGCGCTACAGGCAATTGGCGATGGTCTGGGACTCACTCCGTAGAGGTGGTCCGAGGGCATTTTATCACAATTTTGATCTTCCTTGGAAGGGATGGCTCCCTCACTTTGGAAATAAGCGGGAAGTAGCAAGCGCTGTCGACGATTCCATAGCCCCTAGCCCACCTTTCCCGCTTTTTGGTGTCTTTTCCTTGACTCAATTTCCTGCTTTTTCCGACCGTGTTAGTTGAATTGTTTTTTCATATATATGATTCTCTTTTTATTACCCCTCCCCCCCTAGACCCTGATTACCCAATAGGCACGAGAAGCATGTGCTTCCCCTGGATAATTTTGGAAAGGCCCCAAATTAGAAAAAAAAAAAAAAAAAAGGCTCCAAATTAGCAAAAAATTGGCCCCGAATTGTAAGCTTGTGGTCTAAAAACATTGTCTGATTATGAAAAATCACAGTACACCTGACTACACAACTATCATTTCTAGATTATATAGGATATATGCTAATGAGCTTTTACACATTCATTTATGATGGAATAATTTCATATATTGTGGGAAATATAGGTTGCACCAGTTTATATTTTTGTACAAAAATTAAAGGAATTTACTTGTTTATATTTTAAGCGAATTTACTTGTCCTCAATTCCAGGTAACTATAAAATTTAATGAAAAATTTATAAATATTTCGAGATGTTTGTATGAGTCTTTACACCAAGAAGTCAGTGGAGGGGCCCCGCCCCCAAATGGATTTGTGCTTCCCCTCAGTTGTAAGGTTAATCGGGCCCTGCCCCCCCCTCCCCGTTTTGTCACCTGCAAACCACACGTACAGTAAACCTACATTTGAGTTCTACATTTAACATGCATACAACTGTTTTACATCAGTTTTATCGCATTCTACATTGCACAACCATGAAAGGAAAGAAGTAATTCTAACGCTTTTTTTCTTATAGAAAAGCGTTACTCGATTCGTTTAGTTTAAAATTCAATTTTCTTTTTTGTTTTTAATATATTTTTTTCTTTTTCTTACACTACACTTTCAGCATATTCTATTGCGTCGAAAATGAAATTACATAACTGAAAATCATATCTCGAAACTAGTTCTTGAGTTTTTCCTTTTTGAGAATCACGTTTCATTATCCATCGGACGCCAGTGCCTGACATTGTCGGAGCTGTTCCGGTTATTATAAAAAAAAAAAAAAAAAAAAAAAAAAAAACTCGTCTTGGATTGAGGGAAATTAGAGGGTGAGATATATAATCTAGGTTTTGAATATTCATCCAGCTGTTAACCTCAGCTACGAGATAGGCGAAAAATATATATAATAGAATATATGCATATATTTTTTCTTTTTTGGAGAGAGCGAGAGATTTTTTTTGCTGTCTGAAAATAATAATCTAAAGTGAGTCTGGAATTTTAATTTTCCATGACGGATATATCTTAAATTGTTTTGACGGTCGATACTGCTTTACTTGCATTCCACCTGCAAGTTGAGTTTACATGTTTGTTTGCATGAAGGAAATCGAAAAGTTGAATAATATAATGGACGATGTGAATATTTATATAATGCTGTTCAAGTTAAAAAGTTCTGAAAAAGAAAAAAAATAATCTGGTGTGTCACTCAAACGACTTTCTCTTACCCTGAAATTTAATACTATAAATATAGGTTGGAGATTAAGAGGTAAGATAACGAGTACTGTTATGCAAACCTATGTTGAACAATTTAAATTTGGCTTCGGAAGAGTTTTATATGATAATTAGTTCTGTGTGAGGGGCTACCGCCCCCCCCCTCAACCCCCCGTTTCATTATGCACCTACATTTATATAGAATTTAATTCGGTTATTTAAAAATAATTTATTAAAATTATTATTTAAACAAATTATCTTTTATGATAATGCAGACGATTTCTATATATATTAGAGAAGTAGTATAACACCAAATATCCAAAAAATGTCCATTTTATTCTCAATATTTTAAAAAAAAAAAAAAAAAAAAAAAACTAAGTTTTTTTTCGTTAAAAGTAAAAATCGAAAACTTTATTTTAAATTATCGCAGATCGATGGTTCAACTATTCGTTTTAAAGGTATTGGCGAGCTCTTTTGAAATATACCCATCATGAAAATTTACTCCCCTCGAGGGGGGACTTCCCCCCCCAGGGGGGGGGGAGGCGAGGCTCCTACATACACAATTTTTTTCCCCTGTTGTCTATCTCTATTACAAAAAATATATATTCGTTTCATTTGGTTTAGTGCAGTCTATAGATATTAAACTCTACTTACCTACAATTTCCCCATAGACGTAATGTATTTGAATACTTTTGAGTGTCCCTGTACACGAACCATTTGCTTAATCTTAACGAAAAGTGTAGTGTAGCATCCTTATATGATACACATTTAGAATACCAAGTTTGAACTTTCTGCCATAATTTGTTTTTGAGATATGCTGATAACAGACAGACACACACACAGACACACACACACACACACATACACACAGATATGTGCAGAGACCATTTGCTAAAAACATGATTTTCGTATTCAGAGGACCTCAGAACATGTAAATATAACAAAAACTCGCGTTCGAAAATTTGACCCAAAAACAATTCTTTCTCTACCTTATGGGTAAGAGAAAGTAAAAAAAAAAAACAAAACAAATCTGGAGTTACTCCACTCGACTTTCCGAACATTAAGTAACTAACGATTGTATAAATAAATTAAGGAAGGGAAGGCGTTAAATAAACAAAAGAGAAGATTATAATATAATAAAATTAAACATAATTTAATAATAGGTTGTTTGAGCATTTCCCCCCAAATATGTTGTTTAATTTAACGGTATTGTCTTTCAAATAATTTGAGCCCATACATTATAATGATAAAGAATTTTTCGTTGCGTCCTTGTAAAAATCTATAAGTATTAGATTCATCAAAATCTATTCAATTCGTGCGACAGTAACCTATAGCATGCATATAAATTTTTATCTCAATCCAATAAGACATTTAAACGCTGTCACATTTTGAATAATTTGAGCCAATAGGCTATAATGATAAAGAATTTTTTTTTTTTTTTTTTTGTGTCCCTATTAAAATATATATATATATATATATATATATATATATATATATATATATATAAGTGTATATAAAATAATTTTTTTTGTGTCCCTATTAAAAAAAAAAAAAAAAAAAAAAAAATTATAAGAGTATATAAAATATATTCACCAAAATCAGTAGGGTTCCTGCGACAGTGGCCTATAACATGTGTATAAATTTTTAGATCAATCGAATAAGGCATTTAGATGCGATCGCACTTTAAAAAGATTGAGTCCACAGGCCATAGCGATAAAGAATGTTTCGTTGTGCCCCTGTAGAAAAAAATATAAATGCTAGATTCACTAAAATCTATACAGTTTACACGACGTTGACCTATTAGATGTGTATGAAATTTCAGCTCATTCGAATAAGGAATTTAGACGCTATCATACTTAAATAATTTGAGCCCATAGGTCATAATGACAGAGAATTTTTCTTTGTAACCCTATAAATAAATATAAGGGCAAGATTCACTAAAATTAATAGCGTTCATACTACGGTGACCTATAACATACGTACTAACTTTCAGCTCATTCAAACAAAGCGTTTAGATGCTATCGTGTTCCCTCTTTCTCTCCCCCCCCCACACACATACATCACCATAAAAATATCAAAAATTAACTCAAGGACCTCAAAACGTATAGTACAGATATACTAAATTCTCAAAGTCGAATTTTTGTCATGATAACAACATTTTCCTTACATATGCATAATCTGGTGTGTCACTCACACGACTTTCTCTTACTCTGAAATTTAAAACTATAAATACAGGTTGCAGATTAAGAGGTAAGATAACGAGTACTTTTATGTAAACCTGTGTTAAACAATTCAAAATAGGCTTCGGAAGAGTTTTATAGGATAATTAGTTCTGTGTGAGGGGGGGGGGCTACCACCCCCCTCAACCCCCCGTTTCATTAATGTACCTACATTTATATAGAATTTAATTCGATTATTAAAAAATAATTCTGCTTTTAAAAAATAATTTATTTAAATTATTATTTAAAAAAATTGTCTTTTATGATAATGCAGACGGTTTCCATATTAGAGAAGTAGTATAACACTAAATATATTAAAAAAAAAAAAAAAAAGTTAAATTTATTCTCAATTTTACATTTAAAGAATTTTTTTTTTTTGTTTTGTTAAAAATGAAATAAATCGATAACTTTATTTTAAATTATCGCAGGGCAGATCGATGGTTCAACCATTCGTTTTAAAGGTATTGGCGAGCTCTTTTGAAAGATACCCATCATGAAAATTTACGCCCCTCGAGGGGGGAGGCGAGGCTCTTACATACACAATTTTTTTTTCCCCAGTTGACTATCTATATTACAAAAAATACATATTCACTTGGTTTGGTGCAGTCTATAGATGTTAAACTCTACTTACCTGAAAATTTCCCCATAGTCGTAATGTATTTGAATACTTTTGAGCATCCCTGTACACGAACCATTTCTTCATCTCAACGAAAAGCTTACTGTAGCATCCCTATATGATACACATTTAGAATACCGAGTTTGAAATTTCTGCTACTATTTGTTCTTGAGATATGCTGATAACAGACACACAGACATCCACACACACACACAGACCATTCGCTAAAAACATGATTTTCGTATTCAGGGGACCTCAGAACGTGTAAATATAACAAAAACTCGCGTTCGAAAATTTGACCCTAAAACAATACTTTCTCGACCCTATGGGTAAGAGAAAGTAAAAATAGTAATCTGTGACCTTCACAAATTTTTTTTCTATATTTATTTATAGAAATTCACGTAATTTGTACAGATAGTCACTACTACATTTTATATTGTAAAAACTACAAAAATAAAAAATAAAAATGGCATCTTTAATTTGTTGTTTTCAAAAATGAAAAAAAAAAAAAAAAAAATGGGTTGACTATCGACATCCCTTGTCTAATTATCTCCATGCTACCTGAAATCCCGATCGCGAAGATGTCATTCTAGAGGTTGAAGGTTTGAAAACTCCTCTACATATTCTACAATGTGCATCCACCACTCTCCCCTTTTTTGTCAATTTTATCAAAGCAAAAATTTAATTGTTTCTTCGCTGTAAGGTGCTTATCAATCAAATTGAACCTACTGACCAGAACTTTCTAAATTTTCATAATACTACAATTTTAAGATGCAGTAATGATCAAGGATCACTACCACTAGGCAGCACTGCATCTCCGGTCATTTCACAGAATAATGGAGAGTAATGAACATAGTCGATTCTGTTTGATTTTCGGTGTTTTATTAAGAACTGAGTTAATCTAATAAGTCGACCGCGAAACAGAAATACGAGTCCACCATTTGGAACTTTTATAAATACACAGTCATTCCATCAGAGATGTTACATGTAATGTCAAAATATTTATTCGGAAGTATTTCCATTTGACAATTTAAGATTTTGCGGTGTCGCCATTTGTAGAATTATACCTTGAATTTTATATTTCTTTTTATGTCGGTAATATATATATATATATATATATATATATGTATATATATATTGAACATGTAAACATTTTTAAAAAATAATAAAATAACATTTAGAAAAATCATGCTGAAGAAATGGAACAGCTTGAGTATAGAATGATATACATTATGCATTATTAATATTATTATTTACATATCTTGAAAAAAAAATACAAGAAAAGTTAACTTACATGTATTTATTATTAATTTAGAAGGATATGACGTCATTCGTTAACTAAGAAATTTGTATGAAAATATCGAAATTAACATTTTAAAAATTACCGAAAATAAAGTTCATGCTAAGATGATGATAGCAATTTCTTTTTAATTAAAATAAATCGAAAAGGCCGGAAAAGGCTTTAATTTAATAAAAGAAATGGAAATTTCTGAAAGTAAACAAACTTTGCGATATAAATTTGACTATTAAAAATTTTATTAAAATTATAAAAACTATACATCGAAAGATTCTATTATCAGGGTTGCCACGCTACTTGGAAAACCTGGAGAACCTGGAATAGTCAGGGAATTTGAAAATTGACCATGAAAGTCAGGGAAGAGTCAGGGAATTTGAATATTTTAGCCAGAATCTGGAAAAGTCAGGAAATTTCATACAATGATTGCCAAAAAAGTAATTTTTCCTGCAACGTAGAGTCATTTTTCGTGTTTTTTTTTTTCTTTAAATATCTTCCGCTATTTTTTTAAAACACGACCTCTTAGAAGGACCCCCATGGAGGGCAATCTCTCCTTACGTCAAAGTAATATGTAACTGTTGTATTTTCAAGTGGTACCATAATTGTTTTGTCCTCAACACAGCCAATACACAATGTATGACTAGACTGGAATTTTCTTAAAATACGTCTGGAAAACCTGGAAAAGTCAGGGAATTTCATTCTCATATTTGAGTGGCAACCTTGTATTATTTATAAGCCAAAATTAAATAAATAAATAAGTGAATATCTCTCTGTTTATGTAAAAAAAAAAAAAAAAAAAAAAAAACATGCAAACATTTTTTTTAAAATAATTAAAATAAAATTGGAAAAAATCCCCTAAAGAAATGGAACAGCTTCAACATAGAACCCCTTGTCAAAATTTGAAATTGGGCACCAAAGTAGCTTGGACGTTTCTCGCTATGATCTTTAATTACGCAATTACGGTGTCATTTTAATCTATCGCCAAAATGTCAACAAAAATTTAAAAGCCGCCAAGGAGTTCCTATGGTAAAACTGTACCAAAGAAATTTTAAGAAGTGAATATAGTTAGTGATGCTAGAGAATGAAACACAGTTACTGCATGCTTTTATATGGTAGAATAAATTAAACTGAGTCCTGTCGTACTAAACTAAATACTGTTTACAAAGAATGTATACAGGATTTCTTTCTATTTTTTTAGAGTGAGGGGGAAAAATGGTGGTGTTTCTTCCTGAAAAATAATATCTGGAATACCTAAAATGAATCTAGAATGCAATCTTAATTTGACAATTTTTAATTGCTTTTCGTCGGGTTATCTAATACGATTTCTTTCACACTCAATTCACAGATGGAGGCCATATTCATTTATAGGATAAAGGAAGTTAGAAGATGAGTTACATGATACGGGTTTTGAATATTTATGGAGATAATAACTTTAATTGCGGATTAAGAAAGAAATGTATATATATGCTGGTAATAGAATCTCTTGCCTTTTTAGAGACAGATTGATTGCTTTATAAAAATAGTAAATTAAATTTAGACTCGATACTTAATTTGGGAAGAAAAAAAAATCAGGAGTCATTGAGTTATCAAGCTAATTAATTCTACATCCGCGTTAGACTAGCAAGTCGAGTTAGCATGTTGGTTTTATAAGATAGAAATTTGAGAATTACCATAGAATACTTTAATGTTTATGACGAATAGATTAGCGGGTAATTATTCTGATAATATAACTTATTTCCCTTTTCGAAAAGAATTTTACCTCAAAAATACCCAAGGGGTTTAATTTTACCTCAATACTTAAGGGATTAAACCAACGATATATATAAAGTAGAGTGATAAATGGTAACCCTTGAGAAGGTCCAAGATGAGTCATGTGACATGCTCTCCTTGCACCTGCGTATTCGGTGGTTCCCTTGGTAACAGCTTATTTTCAGTAAATTTCTATGGCAACGGTTTGGAGATTGTTCTTCGCAGCCAATGTTTTTGTTTACTTACGTAGTTTAATATTCTTTTGTTCTAAATCATTTTGATTTTGATTTTACTTCTTTTTTATTTCGTGTTGTTGAACTTTAACAAACAAAATGCTTAAAAATAGTTGAAAAATTATTATTTGTTGTTAAATTTAGCTCTTTAAAAGTTTAAATTTTCTTTTATAAACACTTTTAAACTTTGTTGGAAAACGATGAAATAAAAGGTATTTTATTATTTATTAAAATGTGAAATATGTGTAAAATTACTTTAAAAACAACTTATTTCGGTCATAGGATTGTCATGTTGCTTAATAATAATGATAATTTGTCGAACTGATATTTTAAATGCCAAAATAGAGATAAACGGCCAAACATAGCAACCTACTGGAGCATGTCATGTGATTCATCTTGAACCACGGAAAGCTAATCCTTCATCCATTGAATCAGCACTCTAATTTATATATCTCGTTGGATTAAACCAACAAAATAATTTTGCTGATGTTTAACACGCGGTACCCTCGCCGCAAGGACGCAAATTTTTATGGGTTTTGATATATTTTTCCTAAATTCTTATGTACTTACTGTCATTCACTACGGTATGTTTGTGAATCTCAACCATCTCAACATAATTTAATTGTTGCCAATTTTTTCTTTTTCTTTTCGACAGGAAAAAAAAAAAAGTACATTTATTTCAAATGAGGAAAATAAATTAGAAATATCAGTCGTATCGTTACAAATAAGGTACCAAATGAAAAGAAAAAAATTTTGTGAATCCGATGGATTAAACAGCTTATCGATCGGACAGTTAGATTTTTTAAAATTAACTAAAGTACGAATTTTAGGTGGCAACAGCAGAAGATTGTATGGAAACCGTTAGGAGAAATAAAAAAAAAATCTGCTTCACATTAAGTCACATGTTTTTGAAATGGGATTAAAAATTGCAGTTTTCATTTTTTTTTTTTTTTTTTTTTTTTTTTTTTTTTTTAATTTTCTCTCACGAACACAAAAATTTAACATACAGCTTGTTCCCCACAAGACAAATTGCATTTCAAATTTCATCAATTTCTTTGGTTAATAAACAAAACAGTTACTTTTTTTTTTTTTCAAATTAAATTTTATTCTAACTCCGAAAAGATTTATGTGATACGATACATTAAGAATT